>CM056550.1:12757856-12914477 GCA_029721515.1 Synanceia verrucosa | reverse complement strand
TTTAGTTGGTTCGATTGGTTACGTCTGCTCCTCCTCCCTGCTTGTAACTGCATTATTAAGGAAATATTTTTTTCCCTACTTTATATCAACACTCTGTATTTTGGTTGCAGTTCCCAGTTGTTACAGAACCTAACCAAAACCTAACATCTGAGCATTCCAACTTTTCAATGAGTTTATCGTGAAAAGACACAAGGCAAGTAACTAACAGAAACTGTCACACATCCAAAACTGATGCCGGCCTATCTAGAGCATCTCCAGAGCAGTGTGAAGACTCTATATTTGATAAGTTGGGAGTGAGAATGTGTTTAAAAGTTCATAGAGAGAAAGAAATGGGCAGATAATGGGAAAGGTGACTGACACTGACGAGTATAAACCCAGGCAGCTAAAGTAGACTTGACCTGAGCATTTCCTTTGTGTGCCTCTTTCTGATGGATGACAATGGCTGTGGGACAATTGACACCTCACAGAGCAAAAAAAAAAAGGCAAAAAAAGAGAAAAAAGACAATGTCTATGACATGAAATAATCATCACTTCCTTCCCCTGCTCCAGTGAAATATGAAACATTAATACACATATCCTCCCTCCTTCTCGTTCACTCTGTCTCCATCCTGTGCTCATATCTCCGAGGAGAAAAACTAATAAAGAGCAACAAAAATGCAGGATGATTAAAAGTTGCTTCTATGCGAGAGGAACATGAGAATCAAAGGGAATGAGTTGGAGAGAAAGAGATGCTGAGACCAGGAGATAGAAGACTGAATGGAGAGAGAAGGAGCAACAGGGGAGGAGAAGTGTAGGTAGATGATGCAGTGACTGCTAGTCTCTAGTTAATATTCCAGTGCTTGGCTTGGCACCTCCACCTCATTTCTGTCTGCAAATATTTACACTGGCTAACGCTGTATCCATGTTTTCTTTGATCCACACACACACACACACACACACACGGTCATGTATTACTCAGGTTATGGGGACTTTACAATCACTGCGTGCACATGGACAAGCTTAATCGTATAATAAAGGCATCGAAAACATATGAAATTCATGTGCATAGGCTAAGGATCGACTGGATTAGTGAATTCGATAGGAACCCCTGACTTAAGATGTTAATCTGCTTTGTGCCTCTTGTGAACGGGATCGTATTGTATCGTTTTAGCATCCTGCTGGAGAATTTCCGCCAGGGATTTCACCCAGAAGTGGAAGGAGGCGCCGACGCCGTCATAAATAGTAATGTTGTTGCTGGAAAAGTCAAACGATACCATGGCTTTGAAGAAATCAACAACATGCTGATCTTCATCCATACTGAACGTCGAATCCAGAGCTCCTGCTCTCAACAAGTAATTCTCATTATCCTCGATTGCTTGTAACGGCACAGTTTGTGTCTCATCACCGAAACCAAAAACTCTGTTTGTTGGTTCATATGGACTTCCAAACACTGCAAAATGCACAACATGTACATTAATGCTGCTCTGTCAAACTCCTTGAACACCATCTTTGTTTGTATGCAGTCGGTTTATTGTTGTGGTCTGTCACCACTTGTTGAAAGGGCTACAGCGCCACCTAGCGTAGCAGAGTCAGTCAGGTCACTGAAGATTATCTGAATTAAAAAAAACTCCATGTGTACTTGGATTTTGGGACAGACCAAGCACCAAGTTGCAACATCCTATTTGGTGAAATCCAGTATGATCCTACCATGTGACTGCAGTGACTGACTTACATTCATTTCCTAGAAACTTACCGTGACCCTAACTATAACCAGTATTTGCATAATCCTAATCCGAATCAAAATCTAATTTTACACTAACATTAAATCTTCTCCAAGTCTTTACTCTAAAACGTACTCTTAAGTTCACATTATGGGGACTTGTGTCCCCACAATGTGACTGTATAAATGTCTATGTCCCCATTATGTAAGTAATACAGGCCACACACACACACTATAAAGGAAATGGAAAATTTAACACACGTGGGTCTGCCTTATGTCCACATTGGGGTCACACACTTGACTTACCAGTTGATTTGGGAAGGCATGTGCAAGTGGGGACAAAGTCCATGTCCTCAATTGTTCAAACCTTGATTTTGGGTCAGTGGTTAGGGTTAGGGGTTAGTTGTTGTAGTTAGGCTTAGGGTAAGTTTTTAGGAAATCAAAGTTTGTCCCCAAAGGGAGGGTAAAAGGTGTGGTTATTTCCTAAAAGTCCAACATACAAACTTCTGTGTGTAAATGTGTGACTTGACTTCGAAGACACATACATGTCTTTTAACCCTCTGAGACCCCAACTTTACCATATTTCCTAGACGAAGGCAGGCTCAGGCTCAGAGCTGTACTGAAGGTACTGCTATCACATGAAACTAGAACATATTTCCAGCTGTGTCATAATACGTTGTCGGGAGGGTTGACATGCAAGAAAGTTGTTTTTGCAGCAGAGCTTTATTGTGAGCTACTGAGAGCTTTTATTTTGAAAAGTTCCAATCAGAATCAAAGGATTGTGTTGTTTGCTTGAAATAAGCTGACATGCTGTTGAAACATGTGTCGCTTAATAAAAAGTAATGACAGAGCAAACAGTGGGCTACATTAAGGAGACACATTCGATAGACTTTCAGTGGTCTAACTACATTCACTGCTCATTACCAAAGTAGCTTCTGTCATGTTAAATAAACCAGTATGTGCAAGCCCTTTAATGATATTAATGATCCAACATTTTTTTTATTGGTATGCACATTTTTACAAATGTACTGTTTTGCTAAAATAGCTGAAAAATATCAAAGTTCATTATTATTATTTTATTGATAGAGAAGTTAAATTCCAGTTATTTCCTGTCATTCCTGAACAGAAAAATGTGTTTTAATGGTAGGATTCATTTGTGACTTCTCAGTGAATTCCAGTGTTCTGGGTCTAAAAAAGTGAATTCAGTTTGAATTCCTCACTCCTGTTAAAAATGGTGAAGAGTAGAGAACTCAGTGAAGAAGAAAGAGTCCAGTTAAATCAAAACCAGAATCAGAAACAAGTTTATGTTTGCACAAACAAGACATTTATCTCGGTGACTTGGTGCATGACATATAGACATAAAACTACATACATATAAACATGAAAACTATCCAAAGTAGTACAGAAATAAGAACTAAGAATACATATGCAAAACTCTTTGCTCTTTATTTTTTTAACACATAATCTGAGTTTTTGCATGAAACGATGCTGGAGGCTCTTTGGGACAAACAGGACATATATTAGCACACATTATATTATGTAATATATATGGCATGTATTTGTACATCCCATCATAATGTCCTAAACCCTAAAATGAGTTAACATGTTCAACAACAGTTTTCAAACTGATATTTCATTCTGGCGCCGTACATAACATAGAAAATAAAAGACCTGCTTTGTGTCACTTTCTTTCACGACACTGGACCAGCGTCTTCCTCTTTCTAGCTACATCCATGGCTATTCCCCGTCCCTGCTGAAACGCTGCTGTGTTGTATGACTGTACTGAACATTATTCTGTTTTATCCCTGCATCTAAGCACAGCTGCACATAAAGATTTGCCTCCACTCTTCAGTGTCTTCACTTTAAATTACATGTCTGTAAAGGGGATCATGGGTACACATAGAACTCATTTACATTCACTTATATATATACACTATATTGCCAAAAGTATTTGCTCACGCATCCAAATAATCAGAATCAGGTGTTCCGATCACTTCCATGGCCACAGGTGTATAAAATCAAGCAGCTAGGCATGCAGACTGCTTTTACAAACATTTGTGAAAGAATGGGTCGCTCTCAGGAGCTCAGTGAATTCCAGCGTGGAACTGTGATAGGATGCCACCTGTGCAACAAATCCAGTCGTGAAATTTCCTCGCACCTAAATATTCCACAGTCAACTGTCAGCTGTATTATAAGAACGTGGAAGAGTTTGGGAACGACAGCAACTCAGCCATGAAGTGGTAGACCACGTAAACTGATAGAGCAGAGTCAGCGGATGATGAGGCACATAGTGTGAAGAGGTCACCAACTTTCTGCAGAGTCAATCACTACAGACCTCCAAACTTCATGTGGCCTTCAGATTAGCTCAAGAACAGTGCACAGAGAGCTTCATGGAATGGGTTTCCATGGCCGAACATTAGGTTAGTTATTTCTTAGACTAGTTTTGTTGATTTCCTTCTTGAGAGTTGTTCCTTTGTTGCATCACGAGTGATTAAGTGTTGCTAGCTTGGTAGACCGAGTTTACCTCATGAGAGTGATTTTCCTGTGGACTTTGTGTCCGTGCTCTGCTTTAGGGTCCATCCCTTGTGACACTGATAACAGTGTGTTTACTCTAGCTAAGAATTTTAGAAGATTTTATTTTGAAATTTAACAAATCAGATCTGTCTTTGCTGCTGAGCAAGCAATAAAGTAGTTAGCTGGAGCTCCTCTCCTGTGACCCGAACACCATAAAACATTTATTGTCTGAACTGTTATTAGAGTACAAATTCACACACTGAGCTGTCTGCTGGGGGTAGAAAAAGAAAAGAAGTACACAGTGGGGATGCGTAAAGCGGGGCTGACGCCACTTATGGCCTGTTTCAGCGCCTATTTTATGGGTGTTAAAACGGCAAAATAGGCTTTTAACGCAGGCCGAGGCCAGATGTCGATGCCGTTTTGGGCTGCTACTCCCGTTCTGCCTCCCTGTGTACTTCATTAATTGAGATGTTAAAGGATTTATCTGTGTCTTCACTTTTGTCGTTTTCTTCCTCCCGTCCTCCCTGTTGTCCTCTTTTGTAATTAAACGGATGCTGCCCTGTGAGACAGACGGGGGGACAGAGACAGAGCTTCCTTCCCTTCGCTCACTGCTCTTTCTTTGTCTTTGCAGCAGATGCTTCTGTTCTGCTTTTCTGGCCAAGGATTCCAACTTAATTAACATTAAATAATTAAGTAAATAAACATGCTAAGCACAGCACACTGTGCATCATCTTCAGGGAGCTGGTCATTCAGAGCAGTGAGGAAAGAGAGAAAATGCTGTAATGCTGTAATGCTGGCGGGGAAGCTTGTGGTAATAAAACACGCTCATTTTCTAATCAGGGAAGTAATTAATGTGCTTAATGCTGTCATTAATCATGCTCTACAGTGCAGGTAGCAGACTGACAATAGTTTGTCTCTGAGGCCACAACTGTCTGTGTGCTGTGATGTCTGACAGCCACATATTGCTTTAGTGGTTCTGCTGGAGCTAATAAAGGCCTCGTGGTTTAGTCAGTGCTCCTCAAGGATTCGTTTAACATTATGGGGAAGAAACTTCTTTGTCTTTTATCATCAGAAACTGATCTGCTTCTTCATAATTTCCCGTTTGCTGCTCCCTCTGAACCACTTCAGTAACACATGTATAAATGTGTGGAATTTTGACTCATTGAAGATAAAAGAATATAACCATGTACACTTATACATAAATATAAGAGATGATGACATCTAATGCCAATAAACAAACAACATCTTGATTTTTTTGAATTTCAAACAAATGTGCAAATATGTAAATGCATGTGCAAAATACTCACTGTGATGATGTGAATGCTCAAGGATGAAAGGATGACGCTGTACTGGATTGCTGGTTTTTAAAGCCGAATAATACCAACATATGGAAGATGTGGGACATTTCGAGGTCTTTTTAAAGCTAATGCTAGGCTGCTCGATACCGTTTCGGCACAGAACATCGAGAAAAAAGGAACGAAAGAAGAGTACATGCAGAACATGGAGCAGACTCCGCATAGATCGGCCCAGACTCAAAGCAGACGTGTGTAAAACTCAAATTTTCTGACAAAATCTCTAAAAAAAAATCAATTCTGGATACATGACAGTGACGTACAACGCTGAACACGTAACTCAGCCGATTTGAATCGTCACACATTTATATCAATTTTTAACTGTGTCGCGATACATCATCACATCCCTACTTATTGTTTTGCGTTATTTAAAAAAATCCAAACCCCTTTCCAAGCATAAGGAGACAAACATCGCCGGTAAAACAGAACATAGGTGTCATTGCAGCAGCCATTGGGAGCCTGGTGTTTGTTTGATTTGACTCATTCCAGGTGTACATGGATGTTGGAAATTCCATGCTCCAAGTCAGAATTTAAATCAGAACCCCTGAGAAACCCCTGGATCTCCACCTCAGAAACTCAGGTTAATCTCAGACATAGAATTCATGCTGTTACTGACATAAACAGGAGCTACATGTTTTGTTGTGCATCTGTAAGGCTGGGAAGGGTTACACTGATCCAGGCTCCAAGTTCTGACTTCCAGTAAACACACCATAAAGCAAACTCTCACTCCCCAGGGTCTTAAAGAGTAACCTAATTTTTTTTTTTTAACAGTAACATTGTAGTCGACAAAGTTGAAAAAGTTACTTTTTGAATGAAGTAACTAGTTACTTTTTTCAGTAAGTAGCAGAGCAGTGACTACGAGCGTCACTCACAAGCCCTGATGTGCACATGCAATGTGTCTGTTTGTTCGCACTCCAGAGACCTGCCTTCTTCAAAACCTGAAGTCAAGTTTGTGAAACAGCGATGAAACACACACACACACACACACACACACACACACACACACACACTCCGCTCAGCTTCACTGTGGCCCAGAACAATAAGGGCTCATTTGGTGAAATGAATCTGTCTGCCGCTGAGGCGCTTCCTCTGAGGAGCCTAATCGCACTCAAATAAATGACTGAACTCTGTGTGTGTGTGTGTTTGTGTGTGTGTGTGTGTTTGGGTGTATGTGAGTGTGTGTGTGTGTGTACACCTGGGTCAGACAGTGAATGAACAGACAGAGAACATGTGTGCTTTCCAAGGCATGTCGCAGCACTGAGGTCCCATCTGCCCACATGCTATCCTTTCATCCTTATCCTTATAAACCCTGCTCGCCAGCCCGACCTGCACCAGTCCTGCCCCCCCCCTCCACTCCTGGCGCTCGGAGTATCTTGCAGCTTGAGCAGAGGCAGCAGCAGTGTCTGCAGTACTGGTGTGAATGGTGGTAATTAATGGATCTACACACTGAGCTCTTGTCAAACACATGCCCAGGGCAGGGAGCTTCCCCAGCACACCACGACGATTAAGTTCTTACACACACACACACACACACACACACACACACACACACTGGTGAATACAGCTGTGTCCCTCCTATATTAAAAGTCACCACATGGCTAGACATTACCTCGACTTGAAGGTCCTTCACTGGGTAACTGGGATGGGTAAAGAGATCATTTGTGTGTGTGTGTGTGTGTGTGTGTGTGTGTGTGTGGATTCAAGGATCCAAGGTGTTTATTATCATATGAACAGTAAGGAACAGTGCCGCCCCTCCCTAAACGCAGATCACACAGTCTGCATAGGGCCTCATCCTTCATGAGGGGCCACATTTTGCGCGAGGGGACGCATTTGGATATGCGCAATGGATGCGCATATGCGCTACCGCGAGACGCGCGGCGCGTACAGCATCAAATCAGCTCTAGGAAGGAGAGGAGGGAGCTGTAATCAGCTGCAATGATTGACATCAAACTACATCTGACCAATCAGAGAGGAGCTCCGGCAGCACGCACGAACAGAGCGAGTGAGGAGTTATGTTATCCAAAAGACATCATGAGTCGGGAGCCAAGCAGGTGGATATGTTGTTAAAATAAAACTTTGTGGCACAGTTCATCTAAGGAAACATGTTTCCCTGTACAATGAAATACTTCCTTTGCTTTCCACAATGGATACCGACTCAATAAAGTGTGAAAAATAGATAAAAAAATAGGTAAATAAAAGCTACGTAAAGGCAAATAAGGCAGCAATGTGATAAAAAATATAATATATACAGTAAAAAACACAAGCTGTACAAAGTGCAAAATATAAACTAATTAAAGATAATTAAAAAGAAAATGACAAGGCACAAAGTCAGCAAGCTACACCAGAATAATTTATATGAGAGAGTAATGATATTATTGTTATCTGTACTGATACGGAAATAAAACAATAAAAACAGAACATATGATCATCAGCAGTATAATCAGGGGTGGAAGTTATGAAAACAATTTTTTGACCATTAAAAATCTATAATTTGACCTTTATTTTATTTTAGTTAAATATATTTTTTTTATGTATTGTTCTTGTCTGTATTCCAAGTTGTAGAAAGAAGCAACAAGTAAAAGTTGTTTGAAAAAAATCTTGATAAACTGTGAGAAAAGGAACAGAAAAAGAAGAAGGTGAGGTGATTATTATGAAGTGAGCTCTTCTCCTAGAGCTTCTTCTGCATCATCACCATCACCAGATCCACATTTGCTGATATTACTGGATTTTGTCACTTTGTTTCAACCAAAGACAGCAGCTCTGCAGACGACCTGAAGCAAGATGAATGTCTTAAGTTTTCCACCTATCTCAGGCTTTTTACATTTCCTCTCCTATACTTCCTGTTAACATCTCAGGCCATTTGTTTTAGTCAGGCAGGGAGGAAAGGCCAGTGAATGGAGGAGGAGAGGAAGGAGAGGGCAGTGGAAGTGGATAGTGTTGTAAACACAACCTGGCATCCCGCTCCGATTGCATTCATCCACTTTAAATACCTGCTGGCTGAGCTGCCTGCCCGTCTTCAGGTGTGTGTGTGGATGTGACTGAGATAGATGACCAGTGTTAGAAAGAGCTATTCCTCACAACTAGCATTGTGATCAAGGCCACGGGCCACACAGCAGGACAGTGTGTGTGTGCGTTTGTTTTATGTGAGGATGCTAAATGCTGCTATCTGTAGGAGGTCAGTGCTTATCTGTTGTTGAATATGTGTCCGTTTTTGAATATACGGTATGTAACCATGGAGACTTGACCAATGTGTTGTTCTGGGTCTACACACGGCAGCAGTCGATCAGGAGATACTTGATGTCAGATGTTCTTAAGCAGGATGCTGAAGACCAAATTACTCACAATGGTAGCAGCTGTGGATCGGCGGACTCCATGATGGCAGTGTAGAAGTGCACCATCATTGTCTTTGGCAGGTTGAATTTCTTCAGCTGCTGCAGGAAGTACATCCTCCGCTGGGCTTTTTTGGTGAGGGAGCTCATGTTCAGCTCCCACTTGAGGTCCTGGGTGATGATGGAGGCAGGTGGAGGTGTGTTCTTCCTGTAGTCCACTGTCCACTGAAAAGCACATGCAGTTCAGGGTTATCATGAAACCCCACTAAGTGGACATGCTGGAATTGTTCTTACCTTTAAAAGACTTTATGAAGTAGCATATGAGATAAGATGCTAGGTGTTGACATTATGGGAACTGTTAGTGGTAGTGGATCACTTTTCCAAAGGGACCCAGTTTGTGTCTTTCATTTTTTGTGAACTCTGTGAACAATGGACTGTGACTCCCAAACTCATCAATAATTAACACAATTAACATGACTGAGAGAGTGAATTGGAAAATACATGATAGCTAGATAGATAGATAGATAACGACTGCAGAATTGCAAAAAGGCAGGAAGGTGAAAGACTATGTCCCCCAATACACCGGCTTATGATGTTTCCAGAAACTCAAAGAACTCAAAACAAATGTTGAGGAAAACCTAAACAAGTTAAAACAAAGCCTTTCTTATACAGTTCAAAACAACAAATCAATCAACAATCAATAACTGTAATTTTACGGTATGTTTTAACAAAAGACAAATCCTCTCTGAGAGGAAGAAAATGTCCGTTACCCGATCTAAGGTAATTCTGATGACATCATCAAGTTAACTTTTGAGTGCCAAAGCTATATATTTACATCTTTAATAAACAGAACGTTTGAGTGTCGTAAACATATCTATACGTCTTTCATTTTTCAGGAGCAGGCACTAGAGGGCGCTCTCACACAGCCTGTGAGTAATGTTGAGGCTTCTGGGAGATGTAGTCAGAGCATAAAGAGATGGTATACACCACAGAGATCAAAACAGGAAGTGGAGACGATCGAGATTAGAGAGCAAAACAAACAGAATGTGGAGAAAAAGTGGTGATTTTGGTGAAAGTGTCCTCTACTCTACCTCTGATAAAACAAGAATGGAACAAGGTAAAAACAAACATTTTTTTCATGATGGAATAGAGAGTCTTTTCTTTCATTTGAGCTATTCAGTGTTTTCAGAGACATAGTACAAAATATTCTGTGGGTCTAGAAATATGACTCAAAAACGATGGCACAAGGTACTTTCGTTTTTAAAAAAGGATTAGCATTCAGTGAGTTAATAAGTCATTTATTACATTTTTTTCAAGTAACCTCCCGATCCCTCCTCCGTAACCGGCCCATGGTCTTTAGTATGAGCAGCCTCTCACTGTAGTCCAGTCCACACCTGATTCCCATTGGCTGTGACTCTGAGCTGAAGGCACACACACCTCTGTCGGCTGGAGCCACTTCACCTGAACGCGGAGTGACAGGAAATCGTAGGATGTCAGGAGAAGTCAACAGTAATTGTCAGTAATTCCCCCCACTAATTGCCTGAAGCTCACTAAAGAACACATTCAGCAGTTATCGCCATTCAATTATATCCAATTATGAATAAATTATAGAGCAAACAGAGCTGATGTAATTTACAGGAGACTTTTATTTTCTCTCTCCTCTCTATGTTGGATTGGCAAATTGGAAAATGGACAAGGTGGGTTTTGGATGAGCTCCAGCAGTTTGAGGACAAACATTAATGTGTCGCCTTCAGAGTATAAAGTGGAGCCAAGAGGAAATTAAAGATTTAGCAGCACTTTAAATCCATTATTAACTGTAATTTGTACTTTTTCACAAACAGGAAGTGTAACTGGGTGGTAAACTGCAGTGGTGCAGTGACTACGACTGATGGCGTCCTGTCTGCCGGTGTGTTTGTGCATCTCTTAATAACGACGCCATGAGATGGCTGACACATCTCCTCTGCCTCTGAAGAGATTTATTTTGTGGAATGAATTACCCAGAATAATTAAAAACCTTAATCTCTTTTTTTCCCCTCAACAAAACAATTTTGTTCAAACCCAGAGAAGCAATCCAAAATTAATTTACCGCACCACTGAGTAGTATTAATGCTACACCAGTCCGTCTCCCCTCAGCCACCCATCCACATCCTCAGCGCTTACATGGCTTATGTGATATGAGACGATAGGCTGTGTGTTGTAACATGGAATGTTCCCTGTGTAATCATCAGGAGCAGAACAATACACAGAAGACAGCGGTATTAGCACTAATAGACTGTCCTCTGGGAGACCTCAGCTATTGTCTTTCTTCTGTGTGTGTTTGTGGAGCTTCCCTTGTTCTTGAGGTAGGCCTCACTCATCATTCTGGACCACAAACAGTGTTGGGGTAGTTACTCAAAACAGTAATGCCTTACTTTACTAAATTACTCACTGGTTAACTCATTGAGTGCCAGTCCTTTTATAAAACCAAAAGTGCCTTGTTCCAGCGTTTTTGTCCATTTTGAGTCATATTTCTAGACCCACAGAATATTTTGTACTCTGTCTCTGAAAACAGTGAATAGCTCAAATGAAAGAAGAGACTCTCTATTTCATCATGAAAAAAATGTTTGTTTTTACCTTGTTCCATTCTTGTTTTATCAGAGGTGGAGTAGAGGACACTTTCACCAAAATCACCACTTTTTGCCCAGATTCTGTTTTACTCTCTAATCTCGATCGTCTCCACTTCCTGTTTTGATCTCTGTGGTGTATAGCATCGTATAGCATAGTATAGCTTTATGTCCTGACTACAAACCCCAGAAGCCCCAACATTACTCAAAGGCTGCAGGAGACTGTGATCGGTGACCCACTGCCGAAAAACACTTACATTTTCTTGTTACTTCCCTACATTTTGCATTTTAATCCTATTTGTTGTGTAACCGTAATGTGATGTCTTAAGTTGACAACAGTAATGCACAAAATGCTTTAGGCTGTATTTTTTTTTAATAAATCACTACATGAATGAGCTGATCAGGCTATCCAAAGATTTGTTAAAGGATATTCTGTGATTTATGCTGACCCTGTAAAAGCAGTTAGGCTACTTTCTTTAGTCTCACGTGACAACATTTTGTTTGTCCAAACTTAATGCTTGAATTTTTTCATTGGACAATTAAAAAATCTTGGCTTATGTATATCCGTGATGGGCCTACACTTCATGCCTAGCCACTTACTGAAACTCCACACCCTTACTTTACATTTCTCCACATAAAGGACTTTATTGGGCTTTACAGTGGACAGTCAATTCAAAGATGGCCAGTGTTTCTGAATTCCACAAAATACTGCATGTCACTGTGCAGAAATGATATTTGCTCAAACACGACGCTGACCAGTTGCCACATCAGCCATTAAGAGTTGGTATAGGCCAGCAAAACTGCTTTATTACTGGGAAAATATTAAAATTATGGGAGTGTTGTGCACGCTGCTATGATGAACAGGTCATCCTAGTGAGGAGAATGAAATGTCACCTTCAATGGAATCGAATCACTCAAGAGAATTTGAGAATGTCTCGAGGAGAGATCGAAAACAGTGTTGTCAGGGCAGTTTCAGGAGACCTCCATTTACTGAGCAGACAACTCCAATCAGTAACCCTGTGATGGCCTGAAGGGTCATTGCCACCATTTTTGGTACAGTTAGACCACTTAAGCCCCACAGAGGACAGAGAAAGCTGCTAAAACAGCAAAATCTATTGTGTTGGACAATAGTGACAGTGGAGATGGGTTAGCACACAATGGAGGTTGTTGACAAAGTGCTGAAGAAGAGGATCAATGCTGTGAGGTGTACAAGACTGTTTATTTCTCAGTGTCAATACCGTGTGTGTGTATGTGTGTGTGTGTGTGTGTGTGTGTGTGTGTTCCCTGGGTGCTGTGGTGGAAAGGTGCTGGGGTGGGAGGGTGGAATGAGGGGTATCTGAGGTGGGAAGGGGATCAATTATGCATTTGTGTTGTTTAAGTAAATGATAGTGTTGGAGACGACAACCGCACTCAGTCTTGTGTCCCTAAGGAGATGGAAGACAAATGAGCGTCAAAGTCCCATCATCCCTCTCTTTCTATTTCTGTCTCTGATCCTGGCATCCATGGTGTGCTGGGTAAGGCTGATGGACGGTGATGGAATTCACTGTGTGTGTGTGTGAGCTGATCTCTGACTAGCACTGTAACACCATAACGCTTGTTGCAACGTTGCCGGAAGTATTTCTGTCTACATAGCGACGCGATAACGGGTGACAACAAGTTACAAGGATGTAATACATATGCCATGCCGATAGGTGGCGCTGCAAAGGAACATGATGAAGATGGGAAGATCCCGAATGGCGAGCCACACCTGACCCAGTCTGTAGACAGACAGCCTTCATGTGGGCTTCAATCCAAATCTGGTGACAGTGACAGACCATGGCATGGGCTAAGGAACAGTGGCTTCCTTCTCATTTGCTGGACATTGGTTTGGACATTGGACTAAAGCACAAAGGGACTGGTTGCAATAAGCCAATGTGTGCCTGGGAAGAGGTCATGTTGTCTCCTTTGGGGTGGACATAGCTCAGTGGGTAGACTGACAAAATGGCTTTACTGGTAGCTAAAGTTCTTTTAGCAACCTCTGGTTTGATTCTTGACAGGTCTTGGCTTGATAATGTTCAACAAGCTTTTTCTACTCTGGGTTTTCGCTCATCCTGACCGTTTTGGACGGATCTTTTTATAGTTCGGTGGTCATGCTGCAATTTCTTGGCCGTGTCATAGGTAGATTCCCCCCACTCAAAATCCGTTTGACTCTATTTTTCCACATTGGTCAGGTCAATTTTCTTGCCCAATGGGCAAATTTGAATAGGACTTGCATAATAATGTGGCACAAGGCCCTAAATACATCATACAAAAACACAAACACCAGTCGCACACTGCACTGATCTCAGCAGAGTCCATTTGCACTTGGTTTCCAGATACAGTATGGTGTAGCCCAGGAAGGAGACAGTGCCCATGTGAGACCCACATTTTTTCATGCTGGTGTTCAAGCAGTCTGCTAAACTTGTCTGACAATTGTTATCAATTGTTTGGAAAGTGTGTTGGTGAGCCCAAAAAAACTGTCTTGCATTTCCCACAAGGAATTTTGTGCACTTAACAAAGTACTGGCCCTCTGTGACAAAGAGCTGCAACATATTCTGCAGAAAAGCAAATGCTGCATCCCAAAATTACAACGAGTTCCTGCATTCATTAATAATACCGAATAATATTTCAGAAGACCCAGTTTATACGATTGGATGGCATGTTCTAGAAGATGCTCAGCAATCCCCTTATTGTCAGTATAGCTAGGAAAGCCATCTATCCTCTGACTGTTCCAGTGCTCTAGTTTATGCCTCATTTTATACAGTGAGGTCAAGTTTCACAAATGCATGAAATGGTTACTATGGAGATGAACGTCATCACACATGACTACAAATCAGCTCACTGGATCCAGAAGAATCACAGTTTTCCAGTCAGCTTCCCGAATGTAATTTCAAGACAGATTATGGACCCCAGTATGTGGAAATATTCAAAAAGATTTTAACAGTAGGAGAAAAAAAGTTTGTGATAAAGCTTGTGATAACAGATTTGTGTACTGTGTGTTGAGGTCAGAGGTCAAGGGATTCCTTTGAAAATCATCATGCCTGTTTTTCCTCGCCAAAATGAAGAGCAACCTTTGATTGTTACTTTGCGTTCCTCCACACAGCTAGGATAACCAATGGATTCCTGAGATTTAATAGTTTCATATAATATCTTCACTCTTTAACTTTAAAATCGAACCATCACATGTCACATGTATGTTTGTGTGTATAGATAGACGTGTTTCTACAGACTTTAACTCCATTAACCACATTACTGAGGAAAGAAATATTTATTAATAGTAATCATGGTAGTAATAACTGCAATAATAATTGTGAGTAACAGTTTACCAATAATGTAATAAATAGTACTGTTTCTTGAAGCACATTGGGAGCATACAGAAATAAAATCCAGGAAAAATAAACACAAAAAAATCCAGTCCAGTACATTTTTATATATATATATATATATATTAGGGCTGTCAGCATTAAAATATTAGTCACGATAAGAAAGCACAGTCAAAGCTTAACGTGCCATTTATTTTAATTGCTGCGGTTTCATTGCTTTGACGCACATTTACTAGCAGTTTCCTGCTTCCTGCTGCAGTCACGGAGAAGAATGACGCTTCTGAATGTTTTATTTTGAAAAGCTCCAAGACGGCTCAGTGGAGACGTCAAATGCTGATCAACTTATCAGCTAACAGCTAACATGCTAAAGCTACTATTTAGGAGTGAGCAAGTCTCCACAGACCTGAGGATGAAATTTAGACGAACTCTGGTTGGCTTGTTGTCAACTGACATCATTGTTCATATGATCATTGTTAACATGATCTGCTGGGAAATGATCAGTAAGAGATTTTTAAACCTACAGATATCACTTGATTAATCGCAATAAAAAATGTAATCGTTTGACAGCCCTAATATCTTTATGTATATTGCACAGGTCCAAGTGAAACCACAGCCACACATGAAGAGTACTTTAAGAAATACAAAAGCACACTGAAGCCTCAAACAGATAAAACAAATACAAACAGAAAGGATGCAAATTCATCGTTTTCTTTCTCTTCTACCCACTGGTTACCAGTCAAACCTTTGTGCTTTGGGGATCTGCATAGGACGGGGGGCTGATGGGGGTATGGAGAGTGATGTGGAGTGTAAAGGCAATAGTATACTTATAGCAAAAGTCAGAATTGTTGAAACTGAAACATAACGGGACATAATCACATATATAAATACAAACTGCAATCATTTCGTGACAGATTTTCAATTATTTACAATCTGCTGGGGCATATAGGGAGATTTAAGAGTGAACTGTGGGAAACAGGATGTCCTCACTAGAAATAAATAAAATAATAATAAAAACGGTTTCTCTTTTTTATATATATAAGTTATCCTGCTAGTGAGAGATAGAGTAGACCAGTTGTTCTCAACCTTTTTACACCAAGTACCACCCAAAAAAAGTAGTTGTCTGGCTGTCCACGTACCAACATAATACAGTCTGTTCAGCTTTAAACAGTTCATACACTGAAAGTGAAACTGAAACTGTTGTGTGGCCGGACCAAAAAACTCAATTCTGGTCAATATGAATTCCATTTCTTTATCAGGAGCAGTAAATTGTGATTTAAATGTAGGCCAACATTATGCCACTACTTAATCAACAGCCACATTTTTTACAGTATTTCAAAAATTTGTAATTTTATATAAAAAAAAAATCCACTCTGCGTCAGGCCTTAAAATCATCTCAAGGATATTTTAATTCATAGTAGAATTTTGATAGTATTCACCGTACAATTGATTTTAAAGTTGGTTTTACTTCATATTTTAAAAACGTGGGATTCCAGGGATCCCTCCAAGTACCGCCAGCAGGGGGTGCAAGTACCACCAGTGGTAAGCGTACCGCAGGTTGAGAACCACTGGAGTAGACAGTAGTAAGGCAGAAATAGTGTGATATTATTATCTGTATGAGAGGTAATAGTAAGGTAGAAGGTTGAAGTCCTGTCAGCAGCCGCTTGTTGTCAAGCTAAACGATTTCAGTTTCCTAAACTAAGCAGAAGAAGAACGATAGCGAAACAGAAAAGAATACTTATATTAGTGTTTTTACATTTCATAAATATGTTCCATATCATCCTTGTATCATGTTGGCAGAAAAGCAATGCTACATGGTCAATACTGGGAAACAACTGGTTAGGTTTAGGCAACAGTGCATTTGAGGAGAGCTCTACATGGTTGGGCTTAAATCTACTGGGTTTATACAGTGGACATGACACTGTCTCCTGGATGAAAAGTATTGTGTTTGTTGGACCAATTCCATTTATTTGAATGGCTCTGCTGCAATATGTTACTTCTCACAAGGTCTCAATGCCAAGTACTACATAAATTAACTTTTTTTCCGCGTCTCTCACTTATTTCTTCAGTTAGTGATTGCTTGGGTTAACTTATGACGGTTAATCATGATAGCATCACAAAATGTCAATTATAGTGCTGTTACACGAAGCGGGACCTTCACTTCACAGCAGATTTTATTCCATTTTGCAACAAATTTAATTGGTGTAGGATGACGTTGGCTCGTTAAAACCAAATTTTGCTCATTAGCAAAGAGATGCTGCTGTGATGCTAAAGGCCAACTGCAGATATTTGCACAATTTGGGCTGTATGGAAAGAATTTGTACATGCCCTTTAGTGCGTGCACACCTGCCAACTTGTCTCTGCAGAAAGTATACTGTGGCCTTTATGGTGGAGGTTAGTGAGGTACGAGGGGAGGTAGGTGTGGTTTTGGCTTATGGATTGCAGTTGGGCTCTCGCTTAGCTCCAGTTGAGGAAGGGGGGATCTGGTTGCCAGGTTTCAGAGAATAATAGCTGCATTAGGGCTAGCATCTGAGGTATACACTATATAAAGGAATAGGGAGACTTTGAGTGGAAGCTCAAGGATTTTCCATAGCAGGAGCAGGAGGAAAAGGGTTTGCGCTTTGCTGTGGGATGGGTTTTCTGCTGGGAATAAGAATGGAAGGACGAAAGGCTCAAGGTAAAGGAGGACATGCTAGCTCGAACAGAAGGGTTTTCTTAGGTTTACAGTAATCAGCCGTAGAGAATACCGGCGCTAGGATGAAAGCTGCCTCACACTTTTTTAATCTCTCCAACCAGTAATGGGTGGACAGAATTTACAGTACGTGTAAACAGGACAGACATCTTTGACCGACAACAAAAAAAGAACAGAAAAATACAGAATCAGAAGAACATGGCAGAAATCAGAGGATACCTGGATCTCTGCTGAGATTGACATCGTTAGTTGTTTTTCATTTGTTTGTTTTTTTTTCTCCATAAAAGTCTGTTTTTTTTCTCCTGTATTCATGTCCTTTGCAGCTCAGTAGTGGTTTTGCAGAGGGATGGTGGTGGACAGGCAGTAAAAAGTCAGCCCACTGGATACGCCCACACAGACTTGTGTCGTCTCAGTCTTTAAAGTAGCTTTGTGAGGACGGTCATGTGTTGCTTGAGTCCATCATCCTGTCCACTGTGCCAAATGCACTTTGCATGACTGAGAGAGAGTTAATGCAGCAACATCGGAGGTTTCCCTGGATCCTTTCACACAGAAGCAACGTCTGAGAAGGAGTCACAGGAGGGGGAGACCAATCGTTCTGTGTTCTAATGACAAGGTCTCCAGAACCCAGAAGACCTCAGCTAACTCCATGTCCACCATTACACACTGTGCTCTACAGGAGGTGGACAAAACAATGCAAACATGTTGTCAACAACAGGATAAATTAACTCATCGAGTGCCAGCCGTTTTATAAAACCAGAAGTGCCTCATTCCAGAGTTTTTGGATGTTTTGAATTATTTTTTAAGACCCACAGAATTTTTTGTACTATGACTCTGAAAACACTTGTTTTATCAGAGGTAGAGTAGAGGACACGTTCACCAAAATCACCACTTTTTGTCCAGATTCTGTTTGTTTTGCTCTCTAATCTCGATCGTCTCCACTTCCTGTTTTGATCTCTGTGGTGTATACCGTCTCTTTACGCTCTGACTACATCTCCCAGAAGCCCCAAAATTACTCACAGGCTGTGTGAGAGTGCCCTCTTGTGCCAGCTGCCAAAAAAACACTTTGACATACAGTATATATATACATCAACGGTACTCAAGCTTTGGATTTTAAATGGCATACAGATATGTCAATGGCACTCAAAGAGTTAAAATATCACAGATGTGGTTTAAATAGCACACAAAGAAAGAATAAAAGAAAAAAGAGCCAACATTTCCTTCTCCGCCATGTTCAGCACCAGCTTGTGCTGCTCTCATTCAGCTACACTAAGCTACATTCATTGTTGTTTTCCTGACCAAACAAACCCTGAGATGAGTACATTGTTTTGTGTTGAACATGTAACGAATCAATCGTTTCATGAATTAATAAGCTGACTGGAGCCAGAACAGCTCATGTGAAAGTTCAACTAAGGACAGAGAAATGTGTCCAAAAATCTTGCCAGCTATGGAAAAATAGTTTCCAAAAGAGAAGCCAGAAGCCAAATAATGATCAATCAGAGTGAACATCCTTCCTCCCAGCCTGAAACAGAATGTTTAATGTTTTAAGCTGGGAGGGAGACAGCATCTCCTGAAGATGGAGGAACCACAGGCTGAACGGAGGGTTTCTGCTCCATTCAACGGTATCAGCAAACTATAGCGCTCCAGTAGTTGACATCACACATTCCCAGCATGCAACACTCAAAATCAAAACACCACCATATTGGCAGGAAGGCACACGGTTTAAACTACTGCCAGGGATCTCGCCGCTTGCAGCTAAACTCCTATAAATGTTTCTTGGAGATATGGTGGATAGCTGTTGTGCTCCGGGATGCCAGAACAGCTGAGGACAAGTAAAGGGAAGAGCATTTTACAGGATGGATGGCAACGCAGCAAGGCAACGTAAAAATGTTTGTCTGCAGAGTCGTTTCAGTCTTTCTTTTGCATGTCTGTTCTTGTGATTACAGCAATGAGCAGATCATTGTGTGATTTCTAGTGATATGATTCACAAGAGAAGAGATTTTGAAACATCTACAACTACTAAACCTTTTCAGGATTTGTGAAAAGTATACTGGGGGCATGATAAGAGTCAGAGATCTTTAGTCTCTCTCTAGTTTACTTGTGTACACAGTAATATCTTTCTCCAACAGTGCAAATTTACTGCCGGCTCCACTCATTTTGAAGCGGATTTTCCTGCCAATATGGTGGTGTAAACAAACAAAGTCATGTGACGTCCAGAGCTCTATTGGTGACTCTCTGTTGTCTCCAGTGACAGTTTGAAATTAAATTTTCTTGGGTAAAAGCTAATGCTGAGCCATGATTTTAGCCCTACCCCAAAAAATCAAAATGGCTAAATGTTCTAACTCAAAAATCAACACTATTTACTGTATAGTTCCATTTAAAACCTTGTTTTGCTTTTATTTTGTGTGCAAATTTTCACTTTGCTCAGTCTTTAACTCTTTGAGTGCCAGCTGTTTTCCTGTGTTCCAGCGTTTTTGTCCATTTTGAGTCATATTTCTAGACCCACAGAATATTTTGTACTATGTCTCTGAAAACAGTGAATAGCTCAAATGAAAGAAGAGACTCTCTATTTCATCATGAAAAAAATGTTTGTTTTTACCTTGTTCCATTCTTGTTTTATCAGAGGTAGAGTAGAGGACACTTTCACCAAAATCAACACTTTTTCTCCACATTCTGTTTGTTTTGCTCTCTAATCTCGATCGTCTCCACTTCCTGTTTTGTCTCTGTCTCATCTCCCAGAAGCCCCAACATTACTCACAGGCTGTGTGAGAGCGCCCTCTTGTGTCTGCTACTGAAAATATATATAGACGTCAATGGCACTCAAGCGTTGGATTTTAAATACCGTATAAATACGTCAGTGGCACTCAAAGAGTTAATAATAGTTGTAGTAATTTGAACCCTGTTCTCAATCAAGATAAACGTGGAAAAGATTAAATGTTAACTTGGTAAACTGCAGTGACTCAGGAAGTAGGAAGCTTACCAACAGACAGATAGGTGGACATTTAAACAGTTTTTTTCTTGGTGATATGAAAGTCAATGTCAATTGCATGATGTACTACAGGAAGTTTCTTTTATTTTGTCCACCCCATGTACCTCAGGAGAGTTTTTTTTTTTTTTTTTACCCTCCTCACACCCATCACTTGCCCCCAGCACCTTGATCACATTAAGAGTCAAGGGAAAAGCACAAAGGGAGCGAGAACAGACAGGCAGAATAAAACTGGGAGAAAAATCTATACTTCAAAACAAAAAATCATTTTATCTTTCCCTCCTCCCTCTGTCTTTCAGGGCGAACTGCTTCCCGTCTCTTTTTCTTATCAAATGTGAAAAGTTCTGACTGATCCTGTAATGACTACACACTTGTGTCCCTCCCATTGGCTGCAGGGTACTGGTGTTCCCTTTAAATGCTTCCCTCTTCCTTTTTATCCACACTCTCTCTTTTTTTGGCCACGGCATCACAGTCTATCTGAGTCAGCAGAAGTCCAGCATATTATCAGAAACATTTCGCAATATAATTTACACATGTATATAATTTACAGAGTACTGTAACTTTTTTTTAAGTATATATAAAACAACAACATCTACCTAAAAAGTTTAGGAGTTTCTGAAGATACATTCAGTAGCTGAACTGAAGGGAGAGAAAAACAAATGTCAACGGAATAAAACATCACACAAGTAGAAACCTGACAAGTGCATTGAATCCTGCATGAAAATCAAAGGCAAACTTATGTCCAAGAGTTGCAGATCACAAATAGATATATCTATATTCATATATAAATGTTTTTTTTCTGCTTACTGGTAATACAATAAATACAACATTAGTAAATGGCTACAAGTGACTCTCCAGCTATGCCTGACAGCATGTTATTAGTATGTTTAAATATAGAAGGATGTCACTGAAGTAGAGATCCATACAAATAGAAAGGTTTAAAGAGACTCTTAGTAAAACTTAGTGACACTTTTTTTGACTTCTTGTGGGGCTTTCTCACCAAAAACCAACACTTCTCAGTCAAGGGCTGTTTCAGGGATGAATGGGAGTCTTTCCCATGTTTCTAATTTGTACTGGCTGTACCCAACCCCACCCCATCCTACCCAACCCGAACCAAACCTACCCAACACGATGTACAAAAGCAGTTTACTACACAGCACAGCCACCTTAAACCACAAAACCACAACAACATGTTCGGTAGTGATGTCAGAAGCAGACATGGCCAACCACCGTCTCACATCATTTCTGTCCTTTCTTGTCTCCATTTGCAAAGACCAATGAAGGGATTTATATTCTACATTTTTTTTTTGAATCTACAAAAATGCAGACCGTTTGACGACACGACTGCAATCCATTAGCAGAAGACTGGCTCCAAAAAGCATTTCAGAGTCTGAAGACCACTTCATATTCCCACAGCAATCACATAGTGACATGTCTGCTGGACCAGCGACCCCTCCACCTCTCAACTGGGGAAGCTGGTATCCTCACCTCACCTCTACCCCCCAAGTTCTTTTTTTTATTTAAACATACTTACTATATCACACACATATAATTTATAATATGTATTTACGTACATCATGTTTGCTCTTTTTTTGGAAATCATAAACTTAAAAAAGTTTACAAAAATAAAATGTTTTATGGTGACTTTTCGAATTGGTCTCTTCCACTAGGCAAGGCTTGTTTTTCAGGTGTCGGAGCCAGCGGACTCCCCTCCCGTCGGACTACAGACTCAGTGGTTCAGGCCGTGGCCTCGCAGCAGGCCGGCAAGCATCCCTGTCAATCCTTCCAGATCCCTTTCATTCTTGATAGAAGGGCTCCTTGAGAAAGCGTCTCTTTTTGTTTTAGTTGATCTTTTTTTGGCATCCTTCTGTGTCCGTGTTGTTCTTCTCTTTTTTTAGTTGATCTCTGTTTGTATTCATCCCTCTAGTCTTTCTTTTATTTACTAAAAAGAAAGAGAACAAGCAAGTCAGTATAAATACATATATAAAGACAATGAGGAAGGTGAATTTGCTTCTATAATATAAAAAAAGGTTCCTAAAGAACAAAAAGGCAGTGGAATGGTTAAGAAATTGACATAAAAACAACTGCACCATTATCACACACAGTTAGTATTCACCAAACAGTTAATAAAATACTACGTGAATTGTACATACAGTATCATTAACAACGGAGCATACAGCTTGGATCAGAACACAGTTTTAACACTTAAACAGTCAGCAGCAGGGTTTGAGTTTCCTCATTTGTTTATGGATTGGTCGAGGATACAGTCAAGACAAAAAGTGAGGTCAACATAAGTAAAAGGAAGTGAAATTCAGAGGTGGACTCAGCACCTGGCCTCTAGGGGGCAATCAAGAGTGCACAAAAAGGGGAGAATAAAGAGAAAGATTCACATTCAGAGAGGCCCCTAATACAATCATAATACTGATAAAATAATAAGACAGAAATAAATTTAAAGTCACACATATTTTTTACATTTTATATTTTTTAACATTTTTCACATATATTTATTGAGCTTTTGTTGAATCAGTTGGTTCCATCTCTTCTGTGATCATGTAATACAGTTAAATGATTGAATACACACCAACAATTTATTGGATATCTATAGGAAGCTTGGCACGTTTTAACTAAATTCATACATACAGGATATTGTTTATTTTATATTATCTACTGTATGTCAACCCATGCAATTTGTTACCTAAACCTGACTCTTCCCTATACCTACCTACCTACCAGTGCTGTAATCTGGTTTATTCTGGTAGGTACTATGTGACCCCATGAATGGCTGCATAAAGTATGCAGGGATTTTGACACAGAAAACTAAGAATTTTAGTGATATTTTGATGATCAGTCCTGTGTTAGTGAAAAGAACAACATGACAGTTACTTGGTAGGTGAAACACTGAATGAATAAATCCAGAGGTTTCTTCAGAAATATGAGCTAATATGGAGAGAAAAGTGAGCTGGCTTATAAACTCTGTACAAAGCTAGAACTAGCTAACAGACTAATGTTCCAGAACTTTCCATCAACAGACCCACCTTACCTATGAAAGAACTGGGTGACAAACTGTCGACCCTTCACTTCTTTCTCCTGTCTGAACTTTGTTTCTTTTCTTTGTTTCCTCCCTGACTTTTCTCCTGCTCCACTCTGTCTGTGAAAAGTTAGCTCTCTGCAGGCTGTCTGATGGAGCAGCTAGACTAAACCATTTTACTAACTACAGAGGGGGAAATGTTTCCAAAACAAATAAACTTAGTGTCACTAATACATTGTAAATAAAATATATGTGATTGTTAGTTTATTACTGATTGTTATATTATTTTGTCAGTATTATAATAGTATTATAGGTCTCTCTGGGCTCTTGTCAATCATGGACCCCTAGAGTTCATGCTGATACGTATCTTTGCACATTTGTAGTGGTTATACCGTAATTTGGGACATTTTCTAGTGGGTATACGGCATATACCTGCATAGCACGTAGACTACGCCATTGCTACCTACTTTTGTAGGGCTGGTAGATAGTTTTTCCTAAACCTAAGTCAGTGGTTTTAATGCCTTCATACATGAGGGCAGTACGTGACACCGACAGACAATCCGTTCATGGACACGTGGGTCATATGCCATGATTTCAGTTTGTCCTTAGGTATTTCCCTACAGGTCATTCCACCTGTTGCGCTTGGTATCCTTCCAAATTTTATCATCCGCTGCTGTGGAAATTCTAATGACTTAAGTTAAGAAAATGCATTTTTGCGCGGCTTTTACCAGTTCTGCACTGATCAGGCAGGCTGATGAAGAAAATATGAAGTGGAACTTCACGTCCAAACCAAAAGTAACAGGATCATCCTCGAAGCTCCAGTTCAGTCAAACCTCGCTACAGCTTTTATCGGAGACTAACGTAGAGGGCCTGCACAAGGCAATCCTGATTTCTCCATAACAAGAAGCAAAGCACAGCAGAGTACATCAGAGAGGAGGAGGAGAGGAGTGAAGGCGAGAGTGAGGCAGGCTGAGTCCTGGGAGGCTCCTGTCTTGACAGAACCTCTTTAATTCTGGGAGATGAGTTGTTGAGGCGAAGGCAGGAGGGATGTGTGAGCGAGTGCGTCGGGGGGAGGTTGGATCTTCCGAGGCGAGAACAGAAGCTACTTTAATTTCAGCATAACTTTGGAGCTGCTCGGTCCTGCCCCTTTGGAGAGAGACAGAGGGAGAAGCTGTACTGCCGAGTCGCCGTTCATGGCCAATAACGGCGTCTCCTCGTCTCGGCTTTAACAGGCCTGCTCACTCCCAGATGCAGCAGGTGCCGAGAAGAGAGGCTGAGTTTTACAGCGCTGCTCTGACAAACAAGTTTTTCACTTCAGGCAAATACCTCCCACAGAAGTCAGTGTGCCTCTACAAGCATCTACCCCATCACCAGCAACCTCCACCTGGAGCCCGACAGACTGTACATGGGATGATGTGTGTAGATGTCAGTGTTGGGGTTGATACCCCCCCAAAAAAGTAACAGATTACACCTTACTAGTTACTTTTTACAACAAGTAAAACCTTTACTACATTATTCACTGCTGAAGGTAATGAGTCACAGCTCCTTATTGTGATAAAAGGAGGATCGACAGCAGATACTTTCAAAGTAAAGCTCCTTATTGTAATAAAAGGATGACGACAGCAGATAATTTCAAAGTAAAGCTCCTCATTGTGATAAAAGGATGACGACAGCAGATAATTTCAAAGTAAAGCTCCTCATTGTGATAAAAGGAGGACAGACAGCAGATAATTTCAAAATAAAGCTCCTTATTGTACTAAAAGGATGATGGCTGCAGATAATTTCAAAGTAAAGCTCCTTATTGTAATAAAAGAAGGACAGACAGCAGATAATTTCAAAGTAAAGCTCCTTATTGTAATAAAAGGAGGACAGACAGCAGATAATTTCAAAGTAAAACTCCTTATTGTGATAAAAGGAGGACAGACAGCAGATAATTTCAAAATAAAGCTCCTTATCGTACTAAAAGAATGATGGCTGCAGAAAATTTCAAAGTAAAGCTCCTTATTGTAATAAAAGGAGGACAGACAGCAGATAATTTCAAACTAAAGCTCCTTATTGTAATAAAAGGAGGACAGACAGCAGATAATTTCAAAGTAAAGCTCCTTATTGTGATAAAAGGAGGACAGACAGCAGATAATTTCAAAATAAAGCTCCTTATTGTACTAAAAGGATGATGGCAGCAGATAATTTCAAAGTAAAGCTCCTTATTATAATAAAAGGAGGACAGACAGCAGATAATTTCAAACTAAAGCTCCTTATTGTAATAAAAGGAGGACAGACAGCAGATAATTTCAAAGTAAAGCTCCTTATTGTGATAAAAGGAGGACAGACAGCAGATAATTTCAAAATAAAGCTCCTTATCGTACTAAAAGAATGATGGCTGCAGAAAATTTCAAAGTAAAGCTCCTTATTATAATAAAAGGAGGACAGACAGCAGATAATTTCAAACTAAAGCTCCTTATTGTAATAAAAGGAGGACAGACAGCAGATAATTTCAAAGTAAAGCTCCTTATTGTGATAAAAGGAGGACAGACAGCAGATAATTTCAAAATAAAGCTCCTTATTGTACTAAAAGGATGATGGCAGCAGATAATTTCTAAGTAAAGCTCCTTATTGTAATAAAAGGAGGACAGACAGCAGATAATTTCAAAGTAAAGCTCCTTATTGTGATAAAAGGAGAACAGACAGCAGATCATTTCAAAGTAAAACTCCTTATTGTGATCAAAGGAGGATATACAGCAGATAATTTCAAAGTAAAGCTCGTTATTGTGAAAAAAGAGGACAAACACCAGATAATTTCAAAGTAAAGCTCCTTGTTGTGATAAAAGGAGGACAGACACCAGATAATTTCAAAGTAAAGTTCCTTATTGTAATAAAAGGAAGACAGACACCAGATAATTTCAAAGTAAAGCTCGTTATTGTGAAAAAAGAGGACAAACACCAGATAATTTCAAAGTAAAGCTCCTTGTTGTGATAAAAGGAGGACAGACACCAGATAATTTCAAAGTAAAGTTCCTTATTGTAATAAAAGGAAGACAGACACCAGATAATTTCAAAGTAAAGCTCCTTATTGTAATAAAAGGAGCACAGAGCAGATCTCTCCTTGCTGCTCTTCAGTATTTTTGTGTATCCTCATCCATGAGCTCCAGCTCTGAAGTCACATCATGATGAAAGTTGATCAAACAAGAAAAGAGACATTTGTTTTTCTGTCCTCCTGTTATGCAGATAGTTGAAGGACGTAAAGTAATTATTTAATTTTTCGATCAGTAACAGTAATGTGATTACTTAAGCTAACAACAGAGACATTACTGTGTTACACAGGGATGTAATCTGATTACTGGCTGCCCCCAACACTGGTAGCTCTGTGTGACATTTTAAATGATGAGCTTTGGCTGTGAGAGATGAGGCAGGCTCATCAGTCATGTTTGGACAGCCAGAGGCTGATCATGTGACTAATGTGAGGAGACAAGCATGCTGTGTCTTTACAGACAGCAGAATAACGTGAAGCCCTGCACAAATATACAGTACATATTCAGCAGGAAATTTCAATCAATAGCTGCTATATCAGACAAAACAGAGCACTTTCAAAGATTCAGCAAATATTCAGAATAAACCACTTAAAATTAAAAAAATCACAGAGCACCTGTTTAACTACATAGCATTTGTTTGTTATTTTTATACAACCCATTAAAACTAATAAACAGTTGACATATTTACCCATGAATGTGAGGGAAAGGAGACCTTTTCAGAGCTATCTAAAGGGAAGAAGAGTCACACTGCTGAGCTTTGCTGATGCAGTTCTTCTCACTTCTACACCTCAACTCTGCTTCGGCTCAGAACATTGCTGTGATGAGTCCTTCTATGGCTTCATGAAAAATACGAGGCCTTTAAATTGGCTCCCCTGTGGCTCCTTTGATAGCAGAAGCCCACTCCGTTCATAAGTCTTTTGACTCGGCCACTGTCACCCACAATCCCACAGAGGAAAGGCTTTGTGACTTGCAACTGGAGTCATTTACAACACAAACAGACTTTGGAGGTACACTGAATAAATCACAAAGATGTCATCAACTCTGAGTGAAGCGTTATTTCAGTCTGTTGTCCCAAATATCACATTCCCTTACAATGGAACTGTACTGTCAATTATGCTTCGAGGGAAACACATTTTTGTTTTTGAATGGGTCTACAAATAGAGGACTTTCATGCCCTGTGTGAAACCAAAAGTTATTGTGGTGTTATTTTGTCCATAATGCAAAACCAAGATGTTTTACTAAACCTAACAAGTAGATTTCTTATGTTTTTGTTTTCTTTTTATCAGATTAAGTTAACACACGAGCACTGCGACCATAATCCCAGAGAAAATCTTTCCCCTTACAGAATAATGATGATGACTATTATTTATTAGTCTGATATCTTTATTTTTTTATTCTTGCATCCCAGCAGCTCCAATGGCAAATTCAACATCAATGCAGTTTAGCTGTATGGGAGCATCATTTTAGAGAAGAGAAGGTTATATGATAAGTTATTGTTTTCTGCTATTTTGTTGCTTACCAGCACTTTCCTGATTCCTGCTGAAGTCATGGAGAAGAATGAGAGAAATACGCATCTGAACAGTTCATTTTATTTTGAAAAACTCCCCAACGGCCCAGTCAGTAAATGTAACGTGTACCTTTTGTAAAACAAAATTAAAATATCACAGATATCAAAGAACTTTGGACTTTTTTTTCATTTGACAGCTCTATATACACTATATATGTAGTATGTGGTTTTTCTGTATGTGTATGTATACTTATATGTATATATGTAGTTTGCTTAATTTTAATAACACTAGTTATCATAGCAGCTTGTATGACCAAAAATGACAGCATCATCGTCGAATGCAAGCCGTGAAAAGTGACGTCTATTAATTAAAAACTCAAACTTTATTACATTTGTCATATCCATATGTTTTGTTCAACACAACAACATGTAGGAAGAGGAGATTTTGTATTTGGATGGTGACCCATAGTACCATTTTACTAAACTGCAAAACATTTCATAGCTGCCTCAATGGCTTTCCTGCTTTGTGGAACATGAAAACAGGAGCTAATGATGCTACATGATGCCTCACGTCCAGTTAAAATATGATGGAGAGATGGATAAAATACGGACGGAAATGTTTAAATGTGTAGTTTTCTTCAGGCTTTTAGCTTATTCAATGAAAGACAGAGGAAAAAAGAAAAGTGTTGCGCCTCAGTAACACACATTAATGCTACCTTGAATGCTGTTGTGTTTTAGAGTCGCCATAAACCAACAAACAGACACTCTTTTAAACTGCATTTCGAACAGAATTGTCTGTGAGAGCAGAGATGTGGAGGTTTTTTTCAGGACACAGTAGTAGTGTAGACAGTAGCAGGACTGTGGTTCATGTGACAAAAGACACAAAAAAAACATCAAGTAAACAGCTGAGAAAATTTTTTTTTATCATATAAAATGTTGCAGCTGTCTTAACCCAAACCACTGATATATAACAATATAAAAGGAGTATTTTTTTATATTTTCATATATATTTCCTTTCTGTAGTATAAGAAGCTAATGCTAATATGACTCGAAATAGTAGACTACACCATTACACATTTTTCTATGATGCACAAATACTGTCAAATGACTGTCACCAGACGAACATACATTATAAAATTGGGCATAGAGGAGAGATGGATACAAGAAAATGCATATATTTTTAATTACAATAGTGATTATGAAAAACAGCTGATACCTCATCCCCACTGAAAGTGCATTCTGCTGTATTGTTTAAGAGTCCACATCTGCACAAGAAGAATGAACCAAAATAATAAATAAAAGGATATCTTTTATGCTAAAATAGGATTATTTTTGTTATCCATGAATTTTCATATTTATTGTTTTCCGAAAAATCAAAAAATACAGAAAAGCTCATTCTTATTATTTATTGAGATATCAAACTTTAGTTATTTCCTGTCCTTCCTGAAGAGAAAAAATGTGTTTTAGTGCTTGTTTGTTATTCTGGATTAATTTCTGACTTCTCAGTGAATTCCAGTGCTCTGGCTCAAATTTGGTGAATTCAGTTTAAATTCAATTTAATTATGTCTTATTTCAAGAGATCTTATCGAGACATTTTCACTTGGTCCATTGGCAGATTTTTTGCTGAATTCAAGCAAAAAATGCTTGATTTCAGCAAAAATATCTGTCAAAGGTCCAAGCATTTTCACTTGGTCCGTTGGCAGATATTTTTGCTGAATTCAAGCTTTTTTTTTCTTGAAATAAGACATAATTTCTGAGAAACAAGGCCCTCCGTCTTAGTGCAAATTTTGTTCTGAATGAAATTGTCTGAAATTAAGTGTATAGACATAATTTGACTAGAAATAAGACAAATATCCTTGGCAAGATTTTGATTTTTTTTGCAGTGTGGATTAAGGTGATTTTTGGTGAGATGGAGTGAGACTTGTCTGATCCATATTTACTGTGGATTGGAGCTCATCCATGTGGAGAACGAGAGAAAAGACAGTCTGCAGACAGACAACAGTGATAGCAACAGACCAACTAGAGTGTGTGTGTGTGTGTGTGTGTGTGTGAGATAGAGAGTCTCGTCAGTCTGGTATATCTTCAAATGAGATCAGTGCTTATTGACTGAACTCTCTTATCTCTAATCTGCGGGGTAAATTGCCTCGGTTGGTGCTTCTCTTCACACTCCCCTTTCTTCTGCGCTACTGACTCCTCTCTTTACGATCCCATCAGGCACGGCAGGCACAGATGCTATTTACTGGTGGGGAAGTTTGTGTGTGTGTGAAAGTGACTGGGATTGCTGCTTATCTGAATGCTTGGGTGTGTTGTCTGCATGGGTCTGCTAAACATGTGGGTGTGTGCACACTGGGCCAAAGTGAGGACTGGGTCCTTCGGGGTTTTAAGGGGGGATCATTTATCTTCATCCATGTGAAACAGTGACAGAACCTCATGTGCAATATTATTTTTTTTAAGTATTTTTCAATATGATTTCCAACATTGCTCTCTCAATATCATGCACAATATTAATGTTGTGTTTTAGTCTACTTTTTGTATTTATCTTACCTCTATTGATATACTATGAGACTGGTATTATATTTTCACTTATATATGCTATATAGTTATTGTTGTTTTTTTCTTATGATATCTTTTTCTTATAATTTTTGAGCAATCTCCAGCAAAAGAACTTCCTTCAGTATAAATAAAGTCGTATCTTACTTTTTTTGTGACTGCTGCAGTAGATTTAAAGATTCACTCTGTAATACTTTAGTAAAATTTCCTCCACATATACATATATGATCAGGCATAACATTATTGTGAGTGACAATCATTTGTGAAATGAGCCACTGGCATCATTTGAAATCACACATAGCTTTTTTTGAAATGGGCCCCTATTTTATATTGCCAGGCAGGAAGAACTGAGGAAAGCTTGACAATAAAAGTGATTTCCTTTGTGTGTAATGAGATTAGAGTTTTTCTAGACAATAATATATGTAGAGCTTATGACTGACAAGCAAGCGTCATGAAGCTTGCTCTCCTATCGGCAGAAAACACTTGTTTTATTCTTTCCACGTTGCCTTCCAGTCTACTTGCTTGCAACGTGAACCTGGAAACGCTGATTACTTAAAGTTTTACATTAGAAATTTACAATATGGGTCCCCAGTATTTAGAAATGATATTGGAGCAGGTTTGGGGCTGAATGAGGATGCTGAATCCATTTCTGACAATTTCTCAATTCTGCACTAGATAGTTACCCGTTGCTAAATCTGTGGCCTATAAATAGCTATGTAGCACTAGCTGGCAAGTTATATCTAAAATCTCCAATTTCTACAGAAATAAGTGGCCATTTTCAAAAGAAGATTTGACTTCGGATGCCAATAGACCGTTATTTTGTACCTTTTTTAAATGTTGATGTTGCCAGGGGTCCTTATAACATTAAAGATGAAGGTTAATGATGTTCAGTAGTTGCTTTACTCAGCTTTCATTTCCAGAGAAATGCAATGAGCTGATCAACATATGTAGGGGGAGAATGTACTGTCCTGTTATATTTTTTATTATACCTCAAAGACATGATTTTAGGGTTTGTCTTGGGAATTTTAGCTCCAAAACAAATTTAATTACATGTTGTGAATCCATGGATCACTGTTAGCCCCATTGTTGTTTACTTGTTACGCAGTGTATCAAAAAACAAACAAAAAAAAACAAAAAAACAACTGATGAGTGGTACCATGTCTACGCTGATGACATGCAACTATTTATTTCCCTGTTCCTCCAATGATCTGACACACTATCAGAATATAATTTCCCAAGCTGGGATCAATAAAGTAATTCTATTCTATGCTACTATAGTCTATATTGATAACTGGATGCCAGTAATGTGAAACAGATTATTTGAGCAGTGTACAGATGTACAGAGGGATGTAAATAAAATCCATACATGATCAAACTGCTAAAAAGTTTTGGGGGGGGTTAGATTGTTGACCAATTCTGTAACTAAAATATACAGACTGACTGATGGCTGGATATCATAATGTTTTTGGTTGAAATTGGAAGGTAGCAATTTATGAAACCACATGTTATGGTGACAACAATATAGAGACATTCACTTAAGTATGTGGCTCCTTTAAGATGGAAGCTCAGAAGGGACCAGAAGAATTCAGGGTCATATTTTTGGGCAGCTGTTTTTTTTGCCTGTGTTAGCAGAGCTGTTAACTGATGTTTTGCAAGTGGAAGTCCACTAACTAAACCTGAGTTTCCCTCTCTGTCTCCTTTGTCCTGTGCTTCCACATCATATTTTGATTCACAGAAAGAACAGATGATTTGAGATGTAAATACGTAAATATCTATGTATCACTATTGAAAGAACATGCGCCTGTACTTAACTTATAATGGGGTTGGTAGTAGCACTGGGAAAAAATATTAACACGGCAATATGTTGCAATACTTTTTCTTCTGATATAATATCAATTTTTAATTTCTTAGTATAGATTCCCGCCAAAAAGTCATGTTTTGGGCCAATTGTAAATTCAGAGCAACTTACGCTTATTGAAATAAAAATTTAAATAAAGACTAATAAAACACATTAACGCGGTAAGTTTGACAGAACTAATATAAATAAGTATGTGAATGTGTATATATAAATATTCTCTGTGATCTATGTAGAATATTATAATATATCACAATAACGTGTTGTATCGTGACTCAAGTATCGCGATACGTATTGTATCGTGAAGTCCTTGCCAATGTCTACCCCTAGTTGACAGGCATGTATGGGCTCACCACCCGTAGGAGGGGCCAAGGGGGTCGGGTGCAGTGTGAGCTGGGTAGCAGCCAAAGGTCTTGACGGTCCAATCCCCAGCTGCAGAAGCGAGCTCTAGGGATGTGGAATGTCACCTCTCTGGCAGGAAAGAGCCTGAGCCAGTGCACAAGGAGAAGAAATTTCGACTAGATACAGACACACATCTTGGGCTTCGGTACCAGTCCTCTTGAGAAGGGTTGGACTCTATTCCATTCTGGAGTTGCCCCTGATGAGAAGCGCCAAGCCGGTGTGGGCATACTTATTGCCCCCCAGCTTGGTGCCTGCACATTGGGGTTTACCCCAGTGGGTAGCCTCCCTCCGCCTTCGGGTGGGGGGGACAGGTCCTGACTTTTGTTTGTGCTTATGCACCAAACAGCAGTTCAGAGTACCCACCCTTTTTGCAGCGGTGGAAATCCCCGAACCCGTTGGTGGTCACCGGCGGTGAGGCATGCCATCAAGCTGAAGAAGAAGTCCTATTGGGCCTTTTTGGCCCATGGGGCTCTGGAGGCAGCTGATAGGTACCGGTAAGCCAAACGGAATGCGGCTTCGGTGGTCGCAGAGGCGAAAACTCGGGCGTGGGAGGAGTTCAGTGAGTCATGACATGAAGGATGTCATTAACTTCATCTGTCCTCGTTCAAAAAACATGTTATATTCACACCTCTGTGACCCCCCACTAGTGGCCAAAACAGGACATGGCGAGTCATGAAACAGTGAGAAATGTTGTGTGGATTTATGTAGGTTTCTCCTTTCAGCGGCAATGGGATGCCTCCTGCCTCTGCCTAGTTTGCCATGACTGTCACCCTGCTGTACATCACTTCCTCCTGCATTCACATTCAGTATCACGCTCTTCCTCTCACCTTCTGGGTTTCATAATGCATCACTTCCTGGTAGCAATTTTGTTGCAGTTTCACCTCCTTTGGGCTGAAAAGCTCCGAGTCCCATCGAGTGAGAGTGAAACTGAGCTGCAGTTCAAATGGAGCCTGTTCTCTGAGGGGGAGGAACAGCGGTATCATTTACTTAATAAATCCAATCTGAAATATGCTGCTCAAACTGGAATTGCTGAACATTAGTGCTTTGAGTGTATAAGGGGGAAATGACTAATTGAAACGATAAAGGTGGGGGAATTAAATGGAATTAAAAGTAGCACAGAGGGCCAGAGCTCAGCTGTGGACCAATGACTTTGAGAGGAAAAAAAAGTTTCCCCACTTTGTTGCCTTCTTCCCCTACAGACACCAGTACAGATACACTCAAGTCAACACAGAGTAACAAAATGTTGTTTTCCAAAATAAGCACATCAGTAATGACAATGTGTACAGTGTAAACGATGAAGCAACTTGAGAGGGATTTTTGTGTTTCAGCCCCACATTTGCCACCTGGAAGCATTTTGTTTTTAGTTCTCCATGAGAGGGTGAAGACAGTGAAGATGGATATTTAATCATTTCATTTGTCGCAGATTTTGTTTGTCTGTTTTGCGGGGAAGGGAAGGGGGCGTGTCTCTCTCTTTTCTAGTAGGGAGTGAAGCGACTGCACCCTCCTCTGTAAAGGCTAGCCTGCAACATCAAAGATGAAAAAAGCTCCAATCAGTATTCAGCGTAGAACCATTGTAATATTAATATTAATATTAACAGTAACTTCTCTCTTTCCTCCAAAAAAAACATTCCTCCCTTTTCCGCTTGCCTCTTGTTTAATTGAGGGGACTTTAAGTGTTTGTGTGTGATTGTAAAAGCTAAATGAGCTTTTTAGACCCCAGTTCTTTTGGAGAAAATACAGAAAAAGAAGAAGATAAGAAGTTTCAGCTTTTCACCTTAATTATCCCAAAGTTTCTACTTGGAATTAAAGCTGCGTCAAGCAGAATGGAAAAAAAAAAAATATTAAAAAAGCCATTTCTGGAAAACGGTGACTATATGTCACTTCAGTGCTCCTAATTATGTTACTTCACAGACCAGAGGAACCAATCAGAGCCAAGCTTGATCCTTGCTGTCTCAAAGTAATAGCCAAAACTCACGTTCTCTGTTTTTGAAATGACCTATGATTGGCTAAAATCTTCCATCACAGGCTAGATTTTCTAAAGAATAAAAGCAGAGCCCAGAGGAGGTGAAGAAGTTTAGTTAGTAAGTTTAGTTCTTACTAGTTTTTTTCACAATATGCTCAAACTTTATTAGTGAAATATTAGCAAAGCAAATTAAATTTGTTTCCAGACAAAAGCAAGATGGGTTTGTAATTCTATTTTCATGAGGGTAGCTGAATAGATAAAAAAAAAATCTCACTTTCCACAATAATTAGGACGAAAATGATGACGAGTACCTTACAGGTATAACATTCTCAGACTCATTATGGACAGAAAAATCTCTCTTTTTATCTTATGTTCTTCTATCTTGTCAAAACCTGTCGCATACATTACTAATAAGCCCAGATGAGCTGGAGAGTCAAAGTATTATTTTGGGCAAGTCATTTCAGAAGCAGTTGAAGACACACTAGGCCTACTGCCTGCATTGACAAAGACTGTTAGCATTGGGCAGAAATTGAGAGGCGCAGAATTGTTCAATATGGATGGAATCTGCTGGAATTGGTGGGCTCAGACAGAAATGTTGTGCATCCACATGTATAACAATTTTCCTACAAGAATCTCATCCAGTAAGTGACATCTTGTAAAGAGTGAAAACTCAGTGAGCAACACTGGGGTCTGTTCAATGAAGCCCATATGGAGGTTCTCTCCAACTGGTGGATTCAAAAAGAATTGTATTGAAGTCTATGGGAAAATGACCATTTTCTTTACATCTGTAAACACTATATCTATGTGTTTATGGTCTGAATGGATGGTTTAAATAAGGTTATAACACATCAGGATGTCCATTTACTGAATTATGGTCTAATATGTGGTGAAAATAACACATAAATCTTGAGGGCGTGGCTACTGTGTGATTGACAGGTCTCTGCTGTCATTACATCTTGAAGAGGAGCAGCGCTGATGGTCTGAGCTCTCAGCTCATGTGTCATTCATCTGAGGAGTCACTGGCACCGTTTACCGGTAAGTAACGTTATACTATTAGCCACAATTAGCATTCCAGTTAATATCACTGTTCATGTGAATTACGGAGGCTTGTCTCTAACCAAGATAACTTGCTAGTGCTAGCATTAGCTGATAACATAGCAGTTGCTATGCTAATGGTACTGGGACCATTACCAGGCTGCTAACCTGTGTTGCATGTGTTAATGTGATGCTAACATTAGCTCCACACTCATGATGAAAAAGTCAACGTCACAACGTACAGTAACAGGATCAGTTCTTCACAGACACGAAGGTAGACAGATATATATTACGCCGGTACCGTTAGCATAGCAACTGCTATGTTATCAGCTAACGCTAGCACTAGCGAGCTAACTTGATTGGTGATAAGCCTCCATCATTCATGTGAACAGTGATATTAACTGGAATGCTAATTGTTGCTAACAATATAACGTTACTTACCAGTAAACGGTGCCAGGAATGGTGAAGGAAACTGAGCTGAGAGCTCAGACATTAGTGCTGCTCCTCTTCAGGATGTAATAACAGCAGAGACCTGTCAATCACACGGTAGCCACGCCCCCAATATTTATGTGTCATTTCACCACATATTAGACCATAATTCACTAAATGGACATCCTGATGTATTATAACATTATTTAAACTATCCATCAAGAGCTATCCATCAAAAACTCATATTTATAGTGTTTGCTGAGGTAATACACCAGGGGAGAAAAAAGTAATTTTCCCATAGACTTGTTTGGGGTGTAATATCATATATATATATATATATATATATATATATATATATATATATATATATATATATATATATGAGAATAATTACATAGCACATTAGTTGTGAGAGGTTTGGATATGGGAGGATGGGGAAAAGGGAGGAGTAATTTGAAGACGAAAGAGAAGAAAGCGTAGTGTAATAAGGAGGAAAACAGAAGCCACTGTTTTAATTAAGTAAATGAAGAGGAAAAATGTCATAATTAATGAAGGCTTTTAGCTAGCAGCTGCACTAGAAGAGGAACGGGGGTATTTGGGGAAACACGCGGCGAAGGTGGGAGGCCTCTGGATTTTCATCATCACAAGCACATCAGCACTCAACATCACCCTTCATCTCATCCGCCCAAAATGCTGCACCAAGCAGCAGCTCCGGCTGCAGCCGGTTTGCTAACCAGGAAGTTAGATTCTCCTACTTTTGCTTGTTTGGTGCTCTTTCTTTCTCTCCTGCTTTAATCTCCCACGGCACGTTGCAGCATTTACTAGATGGTCGTTAATCTTTGGAGGAAGTCCCTACCCACACCCACAAAAGAAAACAAATTATACTTTCAGTTTCTCCCCCATCTTCTGGGGTGCTCTGTTTCTTTCTTTGGAAAGATTTATTTTTTTCATCTTTGATGTTAGCTGCAAAGCTAGCTAAAAACAAACATTAACCATTCAACTCTCCCCCTCAATGAAATTTGAAGAGACTGTCTTGTGGGGAGGAATTTTCAGTCTCGATTGGATTTCAAGCAAGTAGCTTCAGCCAATGAAATTGAACGGGGAGTTTGAGAATAAGGCATGTCCCTTTTTCATTTACTGAAGTGGCAAAGATTCACATTAAACATTAAAATCTCACACAGGGAAACACAACTTCAAGGAACAACAAGAAAAACAGTAAAAACAGACTCTTTTGTAGATTACTGATAAAGCATATCAACCAATTATTTCATTTGTGCTATTTCATGTTAGTTGTTCAGTTCCTTTTTTCTGGTGTAAAATGATCTCCTAAAATTGAACATTCATTTGTCCAGGTATTGCGTCGTACATTGTGTCATCATACAGCCTGACACAATATTCACACAGAAACAGGAAACGGACTCACCATCGTGCCCACACTGTATGTGGCTGCAGGACCAATCGTGTGGTGATATGGGTCTGCTGTTGCATAGACTCTGCCATAACTAAAGAGGAGAAAACAGGCAGAAACAGTGTTTACTGTGACAATATAGTAGAAATCGCCTGCAATAGGTTTGAGAAGAAAAAATGAAATTTAACTTTTACAGTCTTTGCATTTTGGAGGCACTGATTATTTATATGGGAAAGGAATTTCAAATCCATTATACGATCTGTCATACGTATTATTTTATTTTGAAAATTACCACTTCCTGTCCCTCTCGATCTGCTCTGTGCTGAATTCATGCGCTGCGCTCCGAAGTCCGACAAAAATAGAAGCTCTGTGGATTTGTTTCGGCAGGCGTCGGCACATCGGCGGTGTTCCGCATCCAGCGGAAGTTAGACGTAAGGTTGTTTTGCCAAATTATTCTTTGAGTTTTGAGAATGTGCTTTGTGTTTCAAGAAATGAGCTGAAGCAGTGGAGAAAAACTGTAACATAACCTATGGATACATTGCAAACATCAGGGCCTGCATTTATCAAGCATGACGGTATCCAAAACCCAATGGTTGTGATCACATATCTGGATTTCCTATCAACCCACAGCCTGTGAAATAAGGTGTAAGGTTTGTAAACTGCCTTCTCTCTGGTGGAAACAGGAACTGTTGTTACGTTTTGTAACTTTGTATTAACGAAAAACTGTAATGCACAGCGCTAATAACAAGCTACATATGTGACAGAGTGAGCAGTGGCATATAAATATATATATATATATATATATATATATATATATATATATATATATATATATATATATATGTCTGAAAAGTAGATTTTCAGATGCAAAACCTACCATTTCTTAGGGATGTTCACAGTTTTAAGAACACAATCCCCAATATACGGAGAAATAAAACAATAAAAGTATGGCTCACTCCCATGTGTTTTTGATGATATTTTTGTAAACATCTATTTGTTTTATATCTCTGATGTTTAGCAGCTTCTTGGATTTTTCAATAACCCTTGTAAATATTATTAATTATCATATTAAATGTCTATGGATGGATGAATAGCATTTCAAACACCCGCTGAGCCACATTCACCCCACCGTCTATCTTTGAGCTTTTTGTACGAATAGTTGCTGAAACTTTGTTGTTTCTGTTGTTAACTTAAGTAACAGAGCTCAGAACAAAGATAGCAGAGCAGGTTCAGATGTGTTCAGCGGGTGGAAATATGAATATTACTGTGAATTCATTGCACTAAGGGAACCAGAATGTGACAGGAAAGTGTAAAGCATTTTACTTTGAAGGGCTGACTGACTTTCATTACTTCCTGTTGTGATATTAAAGAGCAGAAATCTACTGTCTGTCGTCCTTTTATTACAATAAGGAGCTTTAGTTTGAAATTATCTGGTGGTTGAGTCATTGTGCGTAGCAGCGTAATCTAGAACTAATGTAAATAGTAGTGTAACTAATTATTTTTTAATTTTGTAAATTAAGGGGCCTTATAATATTCAGGCAGAGAGTATGATTTGGTCATTTAATTAAGATATTTTTGTATCAGAATATTCATCAAGGAAGCTTAACATCTAATGAAATAATAAAAATGATAGATCCAAGCTTGTTTCAAGGAGCATTCATCCATAACCATTTCTATGTGGTAACACATGTATGGTTCTGGGTGGAGTGATTGCGTCTCAAATACTAGACAGTTTTAAACCTATATTTATTTCTGTAAGCTCACTGTTATCTTAAATTTAGTTCTACATTTTATTGTCCCCACTTGCCATAAACATATGTTATCCTGTATTTACCTCTTGCTAGGAACTGCTAACAGCTTGGCAGGTCGTTTTTGTGTATGAGGCAGAGGATTCATGATCAGAGTGACATTTTGACTTATTCCCCAAACATAAAACTAGATGGATTCTTTGAACCAGTACAAATCAAAGAGGAATTTAATCAGTTGGGAAATACTCTGTTAATTGTTTCCCTCAACTCCAAGCAGCAGCCATAAACCCTGTGCATGTTGGCTTTGATTGAACAGCTTTGAGAATGGATAGCAAGTGCCAACCAGCCACAATGAGTATGCATGAGACATATAAGGTATTGGGTTGTCGATTTTAACTGGGGAGCGGAGGAGAGATCTATAATCATTTCCTCCTCTCACTCAAGCTAAGAACAGGCCTATGGGATGAAAATGCAATTGATGTTTCCCTATAAATGTACGTTGTAAAGGTGAGAGTGCGTGATTGCAATGATTTGTTTTACCCGTTTCAATTTATGAGAAAAAGGGGACGAGTGTTTTATCTTCCAGATGATGGGAAGTGATTGCGATAAAAGTAACGTTAGCCGGAGAAAGTGAAAGAGAGCGAAAGACAAGAAGAGAAATGGTTCAAAGTGATGAGAGTAGTAGTAGGCAGATGGAAGGAGGGTTATGAACAAAGGGAAATATTTTTCTGGGGACAGAAAAAAAACAAAAAAACAAGATAGGTTTGTAAAAAATATTTAGAAGGACACAGCAGGAAAATAAAGACGGACATTATTTTAGAGAAAGGTGAGTATATTTCTCATAAGGGGGTTCATACCCTTTTCCTCTACAGGGCTGAAAGCATCTTAAATTAAAATCTGGATCATTAAGGTCTAAAATTGTCTTAAATGTAACATAAATTAGCTGTAGATATTAAATTTCCAGATGGTGCATTCCATGCCAATAGGAAAACACATTACTCAGAGATTTTTCACATTGTTTTGTTCACAAAGTTCACTTCTTTGTTCACAAAAGTTGTGAAAATAGTAGATAATTTAAGTATTATGCTGTCTGGTTATATTGTTGTTGCAAGTGTTAAGGGGTTGAAAAAAAAAATTATCAGATATTAAATGGTTATCAGATTTTTTTTCCCTGGTAATTTTTTTCCTCCATATTAGTCAGGCTCCCAATAAATTAACTATTTTTCGACCAAAGAAACTGTTATATTTATATTTGTTGTGGTCTTAAAAAGTATTAAATTTGACTTTTAAAATGGTAGTCCTTTCCAAGCATACATAGAGTGCATCTGTTGACCAGCCCACCACTTTCATATGAGAAATATTTTTAACCCATGAAGCTGGGGACTGGATGTTGGGCCCAACTGCAAAATACAGACAAATCAATCAAATAATTCCATGAGTTTTTTTTTGAAAAAGAGAAGGCTTCAGTTCTGGTTGAGGTTATGGTGAGACCCTAACCCTAACGAATGATTGAAATGATGATTTTTTTTTACAAACAGTGATTCAGGGGGGCAGTGGCCCCCTTGGCCTTCCTGCTTCCATGATGTGCGCCCCTGGGGCTTATTTTCCAGACTTGTCACCAGCACTGGCTTGGAACTAATCCCCTCTCTCAACACCCCTCTCTCTTTTTTAATTCCACCCCTCCATCCCTCTTTCTCTGATGCCACTAGACCACTTTATTTATATTCCTATCTTCCTGTCCGGTTTGTTTATTCTCCTCTAAAAGTGAAGGGACGCCAGCCTAGGTCTGGAGGACAAAGATAACATGCTGTAGGGCCACACAAATACATGTTAGACTATGTGTTACATATCGGGAAACCTAAGGAGGAAGGAGGAGTGTGCTGATCATTTTTTATGAGCCTCAGTCCAATTTAACACATGTTGCTGGAATATCTCTTTGGAATGGTAAATGCCAGATATTCTTAAATAAATCCAGATAAATTTACATTAATCTGCTTGGAAATTATAAAACATAAAGATGTTTTCTCCAGTATCGTCAGCAGTGATTGACACTGATTGCCATCTGTTTCCATGGTGATAGAGCTAATGCAGCACAACTGTAAAAACACAGTGGATCCAGGGATGTGGCTGCTAAAGGCTTGTGTCAGTGATGGGAGAAGGTGAATTGAACTCTCTAACTGTCATTGATGTATACGTCAAAGTGGTTTTTTTTTTTGGCAGTGGGTCGTCTTACCACCTCATAGCCCCTCACCTCCACCCTCTCCCTTGAAAAACAGAATAAGATAGACACAGTATAACAGCTGAACGGGGGAGGGGCATGCTGAGAGTGAGAAAGAGGGATTGTATGAGAGGAGAAAAAGAAAAGGGGATGAAATACGTCTTGTGGAAAGATGTGCCCCCTCACCTGCTCCGCTTTTCTCCACTGTGTTCGTAATCCTCCCAAGCGCATCGCTAGCTCCTTGCCTCTGATAAATCTAACAATATCAGCGGCCTACAGGCTCCTGCTGTGACTCTTTCTTATCAGCTCTGACATGCTCAATCTCCCAAAGATGAGCTCCCCATACACCTTCATACACACACCTACTGTATGTTTTTCTAGAAGCACAAATCACTTTTGGGGCACTTTTTGATTTGTATCAAACTACTAGGCAGACAGAAAAAACACAAACTAACTCATAAAATGTGCAAACTTCAGGATTCCTGCTCAGACGGCTGACATAAAACCTCTTTAAAAACCCACTGCTGAACTCCAGCCTTCAACCTGCTGCTGTTTCTTGTTGAGAAAGTGACACTAACTCGGATAATAACATAAGTGAAATGATTCAAAAGCCCTGTCAGTCGGCTGCACTCTGTGAACACATGGTATTTGGTCTCTGACAAACAGCAGAAAGGGCACTGGTTTAATGATATACACATTGGTGGTGACAGCTCCATGGAGGATCCTCCACTGGAGATCACCAGCTGTCTTCAAACAAGGCTTGTAGAGTCCTCCACTGTGGGCTCAGCCCAGCCAGACTGCTGCAAAGCCCTGTTCTGTGGGTAGTCTTTACACAATCATACAGGCTAGCTGATGCCACAGCAGAAAGGCCACCAGCTTATTTAAAACCAATACTCTGCTTCTGTAGGACTGGGAGTGGACCATCTCCACCATTTGGACAGCATTTCCAGAATGTTTTCCCATTTCTTTTTGACCATATTTTAACCAGTGGGCAACACTGGGATCTGTTCAATGAAGCCCACAGAAAGTAACTTAACTTGCATTCTCTCCAACAGGCAGCAGGAGGCGATACTGGTGGTTTCAAAAAGAAGTCCGTTTGCATTGACGTCGATGGAAAAATACCCTTTTCTCCCCTGGTGTATTACCTCTGTAAACAGTGTAAATATGAGATTATGATCTCAATGGAGACACTGGCACTGTTTACCGTTAAGTAGCATTATAGTGTTAGCCACAATTAGCATTCCAGTTAATATCACTGTTATCAACAGTTAAAATGCCAACAGGTGCTTTTGGGTAAAGATTTCCAATAAGAACATCACATGAAGCCATGGAATGAGCTACAAAACCAAAATCAGCCTAGCTGAACCTCCTCCACCTTCACCAACTCACCTGCCTCCTCACCCAGCCCTTCACCATCTTCACCATTCCCCCTCACTTTACCTGTCCCACTCACCTGTTCTTCTCACGCTACACCTTCTTTAACCATCTCGCCTCTCCTCTCAGCCTCACCTGACTCAGAGCCACAACAATTGGATTGATTTGATCCACAACATCACAACGCTCCGCGGCACCGCCAGCCGACACATCCTGATTCGGTCAAGCTTTAACCAGATGTCCCTCTTCACCACAACCGAAACACTTCATCTGTGATGATGTGAAAAACCACCTTCCCATACCTGCACAGCTCCTTAACTCTTTGAGTGCCATAGATGTAAAGCAACAAAACAAAACGATAATAAAGAAGACAGCGACACGATAAGCCACAATAAGAAAGAGGAGAAGAAGAAGAGGAGGAAGAGGAGGAGGAAGATGAATGGGCAGAGGAAGAGGAAGAGGCAGGGACTCCCAACATAGTTTGTCGATTACAGTCTAATATACATGTGATTATTGTTGCATATTGAATTCTAGTTGGTAATAACTGATTAAATATTACCATGAAAACCAACACGTTGAAAATGTCATTGGCACTTTTATAACCTTGCTGTCAATATTTGGATATTATTCTTACTCTTTCTACAAATTATTCTTATGTTATTTTACTTATTCTCCAACTTCAAGGCCAATGCAGGCTACATTTACAGTTTATCGGCCTATTTTTCTGTGTTTGTCGGCAGAATTACTGAAATAAAATCGCAACATTTAGGGGACTCCATTGCCAGAAATGGAATAAACTTTTATGTTTTCTGTCTTTGTGAGCCATATTTATTTATATATTTATTCAATATTGTGCGAACTGTCGTTCCATAAAGTTGAACTTGTTGCTCCCGGCTTTTTTTTTTATTATTGTATTTTTAAAATTTAAAATGAATGGATGAAGTGGAGTTTGAAATATGTCGAGCACTCAGGAGATAAAATAAAAAAAAGTTATTTGTTGAATTATTACTATTATTAATAATACTGCAAAGCATGCACACAGTGTAAGAGAGTAAAGAGTAATAATAATTATTATTTTATAACTATATAATTATTTACAATGTAAGCAATGCACCTTTTAGTAGTAGAAAGGCAGTCGACCTACCTGTCACTGTATGCAGCTGCAGCAGTGCCAGCTGGCTGGGCATATCTGTACGCTGCATACCCTCCCTGATGTGAGACAGAGAAATTCAATACCACCTCAAATTAGGAGAATGACGTCCACTGACATGAAGGTGCAAATACAACATTAAACTGTCATCTCGACCTATCATTGTGAATAGTTATTATTTCGTGAAGAAAAAATAAAAAAAACATGTAAATATATTTTCACTTACATATATTTCTGCTCCATAAAAGCCATCCTGGTAGACAACACTGTTGACAGAAGATGTCAGATGTAAGGCATGTCTTTGTCTTGCAAAATGAAGGCAAAATGATGTTAAGAAATGCAAAAAGTTGTAATGACGCTTTGACTTTAGCCATCCAAATTTAATATCAAATGGATCAAATTTTAACTTCTGCTAAGAGTGAAGGCTGGTCCTGGTGGTCTGATCCAACAGAGCAGAGAAGGAGTCAGATAGCACAGAATAAACCTTCAGGGGTCAGAGGTCAGACGGGAGGACCAGCACTATGTTATGCCTGATCGGTGTATATACCTATATAGTGCTTCTAATGTGATGTTATAATATTCATAATTGTGGCTTATTCAGCATCCCAGAAAGAAAGAAGTATGTTGTGGGACAGGACCTTCTTTTGTTGTATGTAGAATTATGCAGAAGTAAAGCTTAAGTTACTCCGAGTATTTTACGAGGTAGAGAGGAACTACCCAAAACAGTTGTTTTGGGCAAAGTTGTACTCTTAAGTATGCAAAGCTCTTCAAATCAAAAGCCTTTATTGTCATAAAATTACTTGTAATGTTTTGGAACTTTTTGTAAAAATTGGTTTCTTGATGCACTGTGCAGACAAACGTTCTCTTCTTTTGTATACTGGCCACAACACTTAGCAAGCCTAACCAAACATTTGAATTTTGTATGGTGTGCAAGTGTCCAAAGACGTCCAAAAATCATACCAGAAACTCATTATGGTTATTACTTATGAGCAGATAGTTCACCACAAATAGGTGGTGTTTCCTTTTACTTTTCATCCATTCGTTATTCTTCCAAATAAAGTAAAGTTTTAAATTAGAAACTGCTAAATCCATGTGGTCTTTTCTCAGTCTTTATTCTCCGTTATACTCCGTCTCAATCTGCATTTCCCTGCTTCTCTTTTTTTTATTTTAACTCTAACACGCTCTCTCAGACAGCAGTTCTCATTATTTCTCTCCATGTTTCCTCATTCACGTCCACTCGGTCTCTCTGTCTCTGGAGTGGGCCCACTGAAGTGTGCAGGGCTGGTCAAAGCAGTCCATTCACGGGCGAATAAAGAATGACACATTAGAAAAAAGAGAGACAAATTTGGCCATTCTTGAATCAAAGAGCAATTTTCCGCTCTATTAGAAGGCAACCTTTTTGTTTTCCTTCCACCATTCTTCTGCTGCAGCTCTGAGTGTGTGTGTGTGTGTGTGTGAACACTGTGAATTCCATTTGTGCAGTAGCATGTTTTCCGCCTTGCAGAAACACTGTCACACAGTGTAAGTGTGTGTGTGTATGTGTGCGAACATGTATTACTGACATTATGGGGACATACATTTGTTTGCACATTCACATTGCGGGGACTCATATTCCCTCTGTCACATTTTAGGGTGAATCCTTAATATTAAGATCAAGTTTATTCATTTAAGAGAGGGATAACACTAATGAACATATACATGCAAATATGCAAGAATATAGCCAATGGCTAATTTCCATCTTTAGTCCCTTCGGCAGGTTGATGTTAACAAAATCAACAAGGCAACAGTCACAACAAAGCAACAGTAAGGAAAATGTGTCCTTAAAAACACAACAGGACAGAAAGTAAGGAAGGAAAACAAGAACGATGAAATATAATAAATAACAGCTAACATTAAACAAATATCCAGGTTTAGGCACTGTTGTGGCACAGAGTGGTTCTTTCAGTAAACAAGCTTTAAGTCAGTAAGTTTGGTAAAAGAGGTCAGAGATGGGAGTTCACGTATTCCAGGTATGATACTAGATTTAATATTAGTATAAGGTTAGGTTTTGGTGAGGGTTAGGATGAGGACTATGCAGGTAAGGGAAGTGTCTAGGTTTTGGTAAGTCAATGTAAAGTTCCCGTAAACTGAGTAATACCCAATGGTGTGTGTGTTTGTATGTGATCAGGCACTCACGCTCCATAGGCAGGGATGGGTGGAGGAGGAGGCGCAGCACGGAATGTGTTGTAGACGGCACGACCCCTCCCCCTCAAATGGGCTCCTCTATAGGCCACGGCTGCTCCTGTACTGGGGTATGGAAACCCTGTCACTGAGAGAGAGACATCCACACAGACAGAGAGAGAGAGAGAGGGAAATTCACATATTCACAAACGTTGCAGGTAGCTCTATGAAATGTGCATCACTTGAGCTGGCTACTGGGTTTAGTGCAGAGCACACATTCAAGTTGCACACTTGCACTGGGCCCATGCTTTGCTTGGCGCGACACAAGCCATCAATAATACCGGGATCCAGAGCGCAGTGATGTCACTGTTCCACTGCTGCCCTTAAGGTTTCTAATTCTGAATGCTGTGCTAATGGCATTACAGCTAAAGTTCTGCAGCTGAGTGCTCTCTGCACTTTTTTTTGCATCTGATTGTGATGTCACTACACATGTGGCAAAGTATAAAGGTGTTTCAGGCCACATTTATTTTTCATAACACGACCATCTCTGCATCCTGTCACTGAATTCCAAGATCAATGAGTTTTCTCTGATATATTCAGTTCCCATGAATTATATGAAGACTGTAATTTCACTGTAACGATGTCAAGTTCTTTCTTGTAATTTCTGACAAGTTCACAGAAACGAAATGGCGTTTCTCCAGGACCAAGGTGCCAAGTAACAAATGTACACACTTGTGATTGTTACAGTTGAGGCAGAATAAGAAATAAAGTCATAAAGTACAAAGAATTGTGGACAAGCAATATCATAGCCATACAGTTATTAGGGACGTTGTGATATTATCATAAAAATAGTGCAACTGTATTTATAACTAAGCATATACAGTATAGAAATACTGCCAGACTTGTAGCCTCAGGTGATAATATATAATATGCACAGGAGACACAACGTGTCCTTTTTAACTCCTTGAGTGCCATTAATGTGTTTGTACATCATTTAAAATCAAACACTTGAGTGCCGTAGATATATACGTCAAAGTGTTTTTTCAGCAGCTGGCACAAGAGGGAGCTCTCACACAGCCTGAGAGTAAAATTGGGGCTTCTGGGATTTGTAGTTAAAGCACAAAGAGACAGTATACACCACAGAGATCAAAACAGGAAGTGGAGATGATCGAGATTAGAGAGCAAAACAGAATCTGAACAAAAAGTGGTGATTTTGGTGAAAGTGTCCTCTACTCTACCTCTGATAAAACAAGAATGGAACAAGGTAAAAACAAACATTTTTTTCATGATGAAATAGAGAGTCTCTTCTTTCATTTGAGCTATTCAGTGTTTTCCGAGTCATAGTACAAAATATTCTGTGGGTCTAGAAATATGACTCAAAATGGCCAGAAACACTGCTAGCAGTTATATTGTTTTACAATGCAGATCTTTGATTCTGGGGATGCAAGCCTTGTTTTGAAAGACATGGAAATTATTTTAAAAACACAGAGGCCACAATAGCTGCTGAGGCTCAGAGGGAGAGCAGGTCATCCACCAATTAGAAGTTTGTAGGTTCGATCCCCAGGTCCTCCAGTCTACATGTCAAAGTTACCATGGGGAAGACACTGAAACAGCTCCAGAAGGCTGAACCATCAGTGTGTGAATGAGTGTTTGGATCTTGATGGGCAGGTTGGCTCTTTGTATGGCTGCATCTACCATCAGTCAATGAGTGTGAATGCAAGGGCTTTGAGTGGTCCGAAGATTAGCAAGGTGCTATTTAAATGCTACTCATTTACCATTTTACGTGTCCTAACCCCCCCGCTTCCTGCAGTTGGATTATTATCATCATCATTGTTTTACATTTGACTTATTCTGTTAATTGAATTAGAGTGCCTTTAACTTTTATTTCCCAACATTAATGTCTAAATTTGAAACGTTCTGCACACTGCTAGAAAAAATAATTGCTTTGTGGAAACACTCGAGTCTTTATTAGGCCATTGACCTGACTGTAGTGGAATGGAATTGAAATCAAATTTCATTTAAAGGTTACCTATTATGCAAAAAGCACTTTCTTTCACTTTCTTTTTATGTCTTTAAAACATAAATATGGGTCATCTTGTTTCATCTATCAGAAAGAACCACTTCCACCTCCAGAGATGATGCTGAATCACTGTTTTTGGTGTCCTGAAGCTTGTGCTTGATGAGGTCTTCCTGAACCCACCAGACTCTCCTCACAGCATGAGAAACCAAAGCAGAACCAGAATCAGAAATTTCTTTGTATCCACATAAACATTTTTTTAAATTAACAAATAATGATATTGTGCTATATGAAATAAATAATGTTCTCTCTCAATGGTTTCATGTAATTACACAGATAAAATGTAATTTAACGTCTAAATCTGGTCCATTTACCATCCAGATGTCCTGTTTCATAAATGATGTTAATTAAGTTGTAATATTTAGATCAGGCTTGTCTTTTGACTTCCTGTTTTATTTTGTAGTAACCTTTCCATCTCATTTCCAACAGCTTCGGGAATCAAACCTGGTACCTTCTTGCTGTGAGGCGACAGTGCTAACCACGTAGCCTACATTAAAAATATCATATGATGCAATACGATGCAAGCCGTTATTATTAATTAGTTTTGTATAACCTCCTAAACAGCTTCAGACCTCTGAAAGGCCCTAGATGTGAATGACACCACACACACTGCACTGTCTGCAGCAGCAGAAAAACATATAACATGCTGTAGTGATGGAGACGCTCTGTTCGCTGCCTCCTCCTCCTCTAACTTGTCAGACAGCATTAATATGCCACACAGTCCATCGGTGATATATTCTGAGCAAAAGATCAATTTCCCCAAGTTGCCCCCACCGTCCCTCGCTTTCTTAATAACAGACATCCAAATATTCATTCCTCTTTTACTGTGTGTGCATATGCCAGCAGACAAACATATAAGTGAGCATGTGGACACGTGTATGTGCGTGTTGCTGGTGGCGTGACGTATACAAGCTCTGATGATGAGCTATGGCTTGTGCACGCTACAGTGCTGCTGGAATAACCCATGAATCATGGCAGGGCTTCTGCATGACAGCAAGCAGGCCCATAAAAGCAACAAACAACAACATCCACATGCATAAAACAGTACACAGACTGCACATACACACATATATGCATACCCTATCTGCAAATGTAGGCAGCATATGAGAATGAGTCCCTGACAGTAACAACAAAACTACAGTTATTTAGAAAAGTGATGAGCTGATCAGTCTAAACAATAAAATGCTTGACATTTTACCATCACACAAATTCAAATTTAATTTAACAACAGGAAGACGTTTTATTACTGCCTTACACACAAAGTCATCTTAATAATTGGGCTTCAAATTGATCCTCTGAAAATCATAAAATCTACATGCTGCATTAACAGTCAACTTGCCAGATATTAGAGTGAATTTCCAATGAACAGGTAGAATGAGTGGCAATTAACTCTTTGATTGCCACTGACGTATATGTACGTCAATGGCACTCACACTTTGGATTTTAAATGATTTACAGATACGTCTTTTATTTTTCAGCAGCTGGCACTAGAGGGCGCTCTCACACAGCCTGTAATTTTGGGGCTTCTGGGATTTGTAGTTGGAGCAAAAGTGGTGATTTTGGTGAAAGTGTCTTCTACTCTTCCTCTGATAAAACAAGAATGGAACAAGGTAAAAACAAACATTTTTTTTCATAATGAAATAGAGAGTCTCTTCTTTCATTTGAGCTATTCACTGTTTTCAGAGACATAGTACAAAATATTCTGTGGGTCTAGAAATATGACTCAAAATGGACAAAAAATGCAGGCACTTTCGGTTTTAAAAAACGGCTGGCACTCAATGAGTTAAAGTTGAAGAACTTTATTTTATAGTATTGAAGCTGAAATTGGCAGAAATCTTTAATTTATACATAAATTTATTGTGTTGTGCAGTGGTTAGCACTGTCACCTCACAACAAGAAGGTGCTGGGTTCGATTCCCGGCCCGGGGCCTTTCTGTGTGGAGTTTGCATGTTTTCCTTGTGTCTGCCTGGGTTCTCTCCGGGTACTCTGGCCTCCATTTTTATCCGATTAATCACTGCTTCTTTAAATTACCAGCTTGTAAAAGCGAGGTTTATTGCTGACGGTGATTCCAGTCGGCCTTGGACCAGTGATGGTGTGCCAATATGACAAAGCCTTGATCTAATGTCACCCTTCCAAGTTGCAAATTTTTCCGCATATGTTAAAAATCAAGAGCCGCTTGCCTTGTTACTTCCGTGCACTTTGCATTTTAATCTTATTTGTTGTGTTCTGGAGAACACACACACACACACACACACGTCCTGCTTTGCATATACTCAGTCTAGGATACAGTCAATCAATCAGTATTACATTTCCCTCATTGTCCTTCATGCCCATGCAGTCTATTTTACTAAAGCTCGCACATGTGCGCGCACGCACACACACACACACACGCGCGCACACACACACACACACACACACACACACACACACACGGGGGAGGGGCTGAAAACCACATGCATGATTCTGTGTATCTGCAGCAGCTCTAGTAAAGGTACTGATTTCATGCGAAACCAGAATTGAAGGAATCTATTGATAGCAACCATATCACGTTGCCGTGTCAAGAAATAGGCTAAATAACTGTTCTGCGGTAGGTTATGTGTTCTGTGGTTTAGACATGCCACTCTATGGTAATCACATGCAGTTTGGGGCCAAAAAACACAGTTTTCTGCATGCAGTATGAATGTGCTTGAATGTTTCTGTATATTGGATAATCCTAAACGGTCTTGAAAAAAAATACATGATTCGGGTAAGACAGGGAGGCTGGAACTCTTCTGGATCCAATGAGCTCGGTTGTATTCATGTGTGATGCCGTCAGTCTCCATAGTAACCATATCATGAAGTGACATGGTTTTTTGGATGGCTTTTTTAGCTATACTGACAGTAAGAGGCTTTCTGAGCAGATTCCAGGACAGAAGGGACACAGCAGAGGATGGGAATGACTGTCATATACATCCCATCCGACCTGTCTCAATTGTGTAATTTTGGATGTACCTACCTACCCTACTACATACCCATCTACCTGTCTACCTATCCATCGATTTACCTACCTACCTACTTACCTGTCTACCTATCTACCTACCTACCTACCTACGTACCTGTCTATGTACCTGTCTACCCACCTACCCATTTACTTGTCTTTACTTCCTACCTACGTATCTATCTACCTACCCTGTCTGCCTACTTATCTATCTACCTACGTACCTGTCTACATACCTGTCTACCTACCCATCCATTTACTTGTCTTTGCTTCCTACCTACCTACCCTGTCTGCCTTCCTATCTGTTTACCTACTTACACATCTGTATGTCTGGTCACCTACACTACCTACCTGTCCATCTACCTACCTAGATAGCTGTCATATTGCGCTCACCTTTCACTAGCTGCTAGCTGTGAGTAAAATCAATAGTCATGTTTGTTGTTAATGTTTATGTTGATAATTTTGGGGAAAGGCTTTGTAGAGATGGACTGTCAGTGTCGATGACTTGGTGACTTTATTTATTTCCTAGATTTAGGGATTAGCTACAGTAGCTCTGCTGGTTACTTTCATGAGAATCGAGGTGGCAACACTGAGCTGGCCCTTTGGATAATAATTTATTTACTGTTGCTCGAGTCTCAAGATTTAAGTGTTACTGACATTAGATGCTTTTTTTTAAACAGAAGATGCAGTAAGAGATCTCACAAGTAACAGTATGTGTAGTGTCGCAATGTGACTGGTTGTTTTTTTTCCATCTATGCTAACATTCCTGCATGTGCGCCTACAGTGCATACGGATATTCATGACTGTGCGAGCATGACTGTGTATGCATGCGGAGGTCATCCGTCATTCTTGTGAATGGGATTTGCACACAATAAACCTGTAGCTGAGCCCGGCAATGGAGATGGAGTGCACTGTCAGCTGGTCAGGATTTATGGAGGCAGGTTCAGCTGATGGGTGCTGGGAAAGCCGTCTGATAAAGGGTGATTAATCGCTCTTACATCCCCCTTTACATCCCGCTTAACTCCCTCCCCAAACTAGATTAAATGCACTCATAATTATTCCAGAAGAAATCCCAATCCCACACACTTTTACTTACAGGCAGGGATATTTTTTCATTTTTCATACAGCAAGAGTGATGAGGGGAGAGAGAGAAGACATGCAGAGTGGAGGCACTGATATTAACCTGCACGGCGTGTCTGAATGGGTGAATGAATGCCAGCAGACCCGAACACCAAGAAAAACCCCATTTTCTGTTGTGCACTTTTCCATCGACCATCCCTCCTCCCAGGAGAAAGGGAAGCATATGGCAAACTTTAGTGGTGCTTTTAAGATCACTCCATCCTATAAATTAACAAGACAGGTTGAGTATGTGTGAGTGTTCCTAATGCATGTATGCATATGAGGCCCTGAACTGGTCCATCAATTACAATGGTGATATGAGAAATAAATGTGTTGTGTTACAAAAACTGTAATTTTCTAAAATATGTTATTTTATGTTACTATTATGTCTGGTGAGTAATAGATTGCAAAGAAAGTGCTTTTGGTTTGGTTAAAGGAACACACAGGAGCTCAACAGACAATAATAGTCAGGTATTCAGTTCAGCGAGTTAATAAAAAAGCCTCTTGGAGTAATACATAATTTGTAAAATTGTGGAAGTTTATTTTTTTATTATTTAAGTACCTTTGACATGAGCTCCTTTCATGCATCTTTTAATTTGCTGAAATATGTTACTCTTTAACATATACTCGGAATAGAAATGCCTTAAATAACTTAAATACCTTATTTAGCTTCCCTGTAATAAATAGTTCTATTTCTAAGGAAGACAGAAGGAAAGTGCTGCCTCCTGAAACATGCTGCTGTTCTGTGTGTGAGTACTATTTACTGCAAACAGAAATCCTAACATTACTTTAGGCCAGGCCCTTCCCTTGAAGAGGAATATGCTGTGGCAACACCAATTCGGCGCCCCTGTTAGTGGACAAACAAACAGTAAATGAAGTGCCCTCTTAATCATTAAACAAAATATTAAACTCATCACAGTTCCAGAAGAACCAGCTTAAACACTGGTGTATTAAAGCAGCTGTTGTCCTGGTAAGTGTAAGCAAACCACACTGATATTATGGTTTGTTTTCATGTGGTTAAAATTATTGGCAATAATGTATGTGAGAGTTAAAAAATGTAATGCAATCAATTTACATTATGGGGGACTTGATTTTTTTTTTGTCTTTAGCAGGAAGGAGAGTCCCTGTGGAAACAGATTTATGTTATGTCCCCATAACGTTACACACACCAACACACGCATAAGATAGATTCAATATGAATCTATTGTCAGATTGTCAAGTCTGACCCAACAAATGCAAATATACATATCTGTGTGCATCTCAACACGAGCCCACACACACACACACACACACACACACACACACAGAACAACGTGGCGGAGCGTGACAAACTGTGATAGAGGGTTTGGAGGTCATCTGAGGTTTCTGTTTGGATGGGTGGATGGAGGGATGGAGGCAGAAATGCAGGGAAAGAGGGAAAGAGAAATAAAAGAGATGGATGGCCTCTCTCTGTCAGGGTGGTTATTTAGAGGAGTGCCGTAAAGCTGTCTGGGAATGAACAGATTTCAGACTAATGAGCAAAAAGTAGAGCAGTTAAGGGCGGCGGATGGTCTCAGCACTTCTACCAAATGAAACCAAGCTGCCACTTGAAACTGCGCGCGCACACACACACACACACACACACACACACACACACTTCAACACCAACACTACGAACAGGGAACTGCTGTAGGGCTTAACTGCCAAATGTGCATTTCTGTTTGTGGTCATTTTGAAAAAACAAAAATAGAGAATAAAATTTCTTTCTACAGTGTTTAACCATACATAGTCACCGTTTTATTCATTTTAACGCTTAGAAAATTACCAAATGGTTTTTGACATGATTTAAAGCATGTCCAAAAGGAGACTGAAAAAATATCTCCTGTTGGCTTGGTGGTCCCCTGTTGGTGAATGTATAATGATGCCAAGGTCCACTGTTAGCTAGATAGGTGAGTTCATTCACACACACAACATGTAAATCTGTGTCAGGATTAATCCACTTCACGTGTTGCTCACACAACAAATGTAGGAAGACAAAAGGAAGGAGATGGAAAAGAAGGGTGGATATAAAGACTGAGCAGAATAAATAAGGATTCTGTAGTACAGCAGCACGTTTCTACAATGCATGAATGTGTGTGATTCTTTACCTGCATAAAACTCAGGTCCGTACACCGCCCCAACCACTGGATTCAGCTTCCAGCCTGAACAGGACACACACACAGAGCGAATATTAGCATTAGCAAAACAACCCTCTCTATAAAATCGCTATAACATTATTTGTTAGCTTTTGAAGTAAAAGCTACTGATTAGTAGTACCATTAGGTTTCCATGAAATAGCTGACATTTTAAAGCAGTATGTACTGTATATACTGTATGCCTATTTTATTCAATGTTATGTGCTGTGCTTATATGCTATTTCAGGTATGATTTCATGTGTTTCATTGCTGCTAAAGCAAAGAGCTGCATTGTTTAAGAAACGCTAAAATCAGAGTGACACCACATTAGCGCTAATAAGTGCCATGTTTATGAAAAGAATGTCTGTATTTCCTTTTTGTCCATTTCATGTTACAAATTAATACTTTGGTTGATTGTTTGTTTGACGAATTACAGGAGAAGCTTGGACAGATTCATAAAAGATGGTTAATCTCATTTATCAGCATGTTTGGTCTTTGTCACGACCGTGTAGTGAGTTTCCTTGATTTTTTTTTAATGTGCTTCATGTCCTTCCAGCAACCTTCAAGTAGAGTGACCGTGGCAGAAGTCAACGCCTTAACATTGATTAATCACGTAAATGCGCTAATTTCGACAACCCTAATATGTGTGTGTGCACAGTTTCTCTTCGCTCTCAAACAGGATGGAGGTTTGTGTGAAGAGAGGTGCTGACATGTCTTGCCATTTAATTTCTTCCCTTGTACATCCGTCCCCCTCTCCCTTCGCTATCATTCAGTTTTCATTTTATCCATAGCTGACGTCCGTGAGAGAGAAACACACCCTAAAGGCTCCTCTCTGCATCTTGACGAATGATGACTCCTACTAGTTTTATTGGCTCTCGTCATTTAGACCCCGTCCTACCTTAACACCCTCCCCCATCTTCAGTCACCCTCTTTCTCGCCGCCCTTTTCTTTTCATTCCTACTGAGTAATAACAAAATTCACTTTGCTATTTGCATGATATTTCAAACTAAATCGATTTCCTCTGACAAATATTTTATTAATCAAATGTGAACAACTGCAGCATCTGCCACCTGGTTTCCATCTGTAGCTTTTGGTTACCTTTCCATTCACAATCCAAGCTCAGTAGTTGGAATTGGATCATAATTATTGACATTTCTACATAACCATATGATATGTCGCTTAGAACAAGGACGGGAAGAGATGGAAATAGACCTTACCATTTGTATAAGGGTTTGCCATCTTTTTGTTGGTCATTACTCTGGCTGTGGCATTGTTGACCTGTTAGCGGACAGATAGAGTTTTGTGTGAAAGCAGATATACAGAGGCGAATAAAATAAAACAGTGCACATTGAAGATAATCCACTTCACAACCACTCTCCATGCCATGCTGGTATTTTAACAGTGTGATGTCGTAACAAAATGAACAACATCAGAGAAAATAAATGAGAGAAAACTGCAACAATTAAAAATGAGGATGAATGCACACAGATAGCACAACCCCCTGAAAAAAAAGACACAAGATCTCACTGATTTCAATTAAAGGGATAGCTTAGGTTTTTCAGGGTGTATTACACTAGATGATGGTCGGCACGCCGCTGGTTTGGTGAGTTCCCAGGGAGCAAAGCAATACACTGCTATGTACAGGGAGGTCAGCAAAATGTATTTTACTGTCATATTAACAATATTTTTGCTGGTTTATCTCGTCGTTTCACAGCTATACAGCCTGTTTGTGTAAATGAAGCCACCAGACTCCATAGAAAAAAACTGTAATTTTACCTCACATAACACAGAGGTGCTGGTCTACTGCTGCCTTAATTGATTAGGAATCTAAAATGTGTTTTTGCTGCCTCCGTCCACAGCTGTACATTTCTTTGCTTCTGTGTGATAAACATGGAGAAGTATGTCATACAACCCCATTTTTAAACACCCAGACTATCCTATTAAGACCTTTAAGATGTTTGAGCTTCAGTTTTGGAGGTTTCACATCATGATTTTCTATCTAGAACACTGGTAGACATGCAACCTCCATCCATCTTGGTCCAATGTTACAATATTTTGTCATGTACAGCCACGATTGTGTTATTTTGAATGCACTGTCAACTGGTGCTGCCTTATTAAGATGGCAAACCAGACATTTTAATAAGGATTACACATCAAACCTACTTTCTAGGTTTATAATTTGCCAATAATTTGGCTGTTTTTACCTCACCCCCTGGTAATTTGTCCTGCATGCTGGTGTCTTAGAAATTATGCTAATATACCAAAATTTGCAACAGCAAAAATAACCCCTTAACATGAAGAGGAAACTAATTTTAGCAAACTACTAATTAGCAAAACACATTTGCTAAATGTAATTTTAATGTAATATCAGCTCACACTGACATCAGTAGCAATATAGTTAGGGTTAGGGTTAGTGTTCTGTTCCAGCAAACTCCTTGGTTAAGGTTAAGAGAAATGATGGTCTGGGTTAAAGAGACGAGAGGAATGAAACATGATGAGTTTACTTTTATTAATGTGTAACTTCACACTTCAATGTGTTGTTAAAGCTGTAGTCTAAATGACTGCACTGTCATGAAACACATCATTGGTGTTAATAACATTAACATTTTGTCTCAAATTCATAAAAACCTGAATTTCATGGTCGAAATAATCCTTCAACTATGTGCATAATGAGAGGATAGAAAAGAAACCAAACGTCTCTTTTCCTGTTCATGATCAACTTTCATCATGACTTTGACTTTGGAGCTGGAGCTCATCGACAAGGAGATGAACGAAGATAGAAGAGCTGGTTGAGACGTCTTTAGAGGGTGGAAATATCTTCTGTCTGTCCTCCTTTTATTACAAATAAGGAGCTTTACTTTGAAATTATTTATGTCCAGACCATAACAGAATTGCGCTAGATGATACGATATGTATCGTGATACTTGAGTCATGATACAAGACATTATTGCGATATTGTGGTACTGCAACATATTGCAAAAAAGAACTTTAAAATGCAGCTTATATCTGTACATATATATATATATATATATACATATATACATACACATACATATACTCATATATATTAAGGCTGTCAAAGTTACCATGTTAATGCAGATTATTTTATTTTTATTTAGCTTTTTATTTCAACATGCAGAAATCATTCTGGTTTTACAATCAGTCCAAAATACGACTTCTTTTTGGGGAAAAATATGTTAAGAAATTAAAAATCAGTATTATATCAAAAGAAAAAAAATATTGCAGTGTAGTGCCACATTAATATTTATTCCCACCCAAAGTAAAAACAGTAATACAAGCAATGTTGACATTTCTTCAAAATTGTTAACAGGAAAATATAATAGTAGTAATGAACATAATTTCTAAGAGGCAGGGTTGCTGCAGGTTGGTTTAGTGAACAGTCAAATATAATATTATCTGCAACAGCCTTCAGATTAGTGAGATGAAGCCTGGTGAGTTAAAATGAAAGAGTGAGCAGACAGGTGGAAAGATGGGGCAAATTTCACTCCTCATGCAAGATGATATTATAAAGTGAATGTAGGTGCAAAACACATTTTAGCAAAGTGGAAGCTTTCAAATAAGAACCACTGTGACCTCATGCACATGCCACAAACGCACATGACACAATCCATCACGAGCAAAGCACAATTTGTGTCAAAAAAACACCGAAACACACCACTGAATAAGTCTGTCTTTGTCTTTGTGACACACACTTACAGATCAGGGTTCAGCATGCAGCGTTCAAGGTGCAGCAGGCAGGAGAGAGGAAGACAGGGAAGAGAGGGAGGGATTGCAGGAAATGCCAGGAAGGCGGAGAAAGTGAGGAGACAGAGTAAAAAAAGAAGAAGGGGGTCTGGGGAGTAAAAAGCAAGAGATGGGAAAAGGAAGGCACCTCTATTTTGCGTCCCTCTACGATTGTACCATTTAGTTTCTCCCGCGCACGGTCAGCATCTGCGCTCGTTTCAAATGTTACAAACCCAAAACCCTGCGGCAGCCAGGAGGTAGGATCGAAAATCAAGCGGCAAAGAGAGGAAGTCCAGAAATAAATGAGGAAAGAGATGAGAGAAAGAAGAGAGGAGAAAAGACACAAAGCACAGATGAGAGAGCTGCAGGTTCAAAAGGAGCTCTAGATCTAGATGCCACAGAGATGTCAGGCTGATTAGACACAGTAACAAAATACAGGACATCAAACACAGACTTAAGTAATCACCCCATCATTGTGTGTGTGTGTGTGTGTGTTTCTGTTCTCTGCACATGCATTTACAAAAGCAACTGGACCACCCATGGATTAGCAGATGGAATGAGAGCCTCCATACACACACACACACACACACACAATGGAGTTTGGGATGTGCGTGTGTGTGTGTGTGTGTGTGTGTGTGTGTGCGCTGTAGGATCGTGTTGCTCTGCTGGTGCTGGTGTGCGGAGGCCCTGTGGGAGAGCAGATAAGTGCCACACAATTACAATCTCCACGGCATCAGTCAGCTGTGACTGTCTGAGCCCCAGGACGCAGCTCGCTCATGAGACCCTGTCTGGGCCTGGAGATGCACCTCGCTCAAACAGCCCATATGCTGTAAAACATGCCTCCAAACCCTAAACTGCAAAGCCTCATCTATCTGTGTCAATGAGCTCATTGATTACTGCCTGTGTGAAGGGCTTTATTTTATAGCGCCTGCAGAAGTCATCATATCCTTTTCAAATCATCACCTTTTTTGTCTTGCAGCCTGAAATGATTCCTTAAAATCCATATCTTTCCAGCTTTCTTTACATCTTTTGCCTTAAAACATTCAAGTGAAAAAAAGATACATTTCAGGAAAAAAACAAAAACAAAAACTAGAACACTTGCATGCAGAGTGAGAGCTGATAAATCATCTCTGCTGTCATTAATCACTGCCTGTGTGAGAGGTTTTATGTTACAGTGCCCGTAGAAAGTTAGCATACCCTTAGAGCCTGAAATGATAATATTTTAAATCATATTTTTCCAACTTTATTTACACATTTTCCCTTAAAACATTCAAATGGAAAAAAATGCCCAATGTTTCTGACCTGCTCTACCACTGAGCCACAGTAAAAAAGGTTGTTAAGAAGGAGAAGGCCTATGAAACCATCCAAACCTGACAGTATTGGACCCAAATCACAATATTATCATCAAGTAAACAACTAAAGCATCATAGTTTGAATTGTGCGGCGTAGGGGTGTGACGAGATCTCGTGCCAGGAGATCTCGCAAGATTAATTAAAGAAACCTATCAGACTTTGAGCTTTCCAAGCTTCTATTAGTGACCTGTGGGTGGCAGTAATAAGCCTTCGCTACATCTAGTTTGCCTAGTTTCTGACAAGACGAAGGAGAAGGAAAGAAGCAACTGCAGCAATTCGGTAAAGTTAGAAAGACGTTGGCAGATTCCAACGTCCTGGATCAGTACTTCAAATAGGATCTAAAGATGCAAACAATGCATTTCTGCAGTGTTGGTGGGGCATATGATGAGCTACAACCATATTTTACTGAAATGATATGTCCTTCGTGCTCCATGGAAAACATTGCTCCTCATGAGCTCCAGCCATTGCAGAGACAGCCCAGGGACCGTCTACAAAATGCAACACCAGAACCAGAAAGGACACATCTCACCTCATGCTGCTGATACCACAATTCTGACTTTGACAAAAAATGATTTTATGTCATTACTGAAGAGGTAGAGTTAAATAAACTCTGTTTAATAAAAGATAGAGGTGAATGACTCAGTGCCCAGTCATATATTTTTTTAATTTTGGTTTTCTTAAAAGTAATGTGAAAACATGAGCTGAGTGTATCGTCACACCCCTAGTAGGACACCTGATCAAGTTGGGCATAAAAACGTGTTGGATGGTTGACATCGATAAGCTTCACCCAGCCATCAGTCTACGTTGTCTGACTGAGATTGATTCTGATGGGCCCTTGCTCCAAAACCCCTGGGGACCCCTTAAGCACTTTGAAGAACGTTACCAGTGTTCTAGTGTAAAGCTTTATCAATTTCATTGTCTGTCTAACCTGCTCTTAATGATCTCTCATAGTCACGCCCTCCCCTTTGACTGGCCTGATTTGTCACTGCTGAGGCAGAGAATGAACTTTCCCTGCAGACACACCTGTTGGACAAACAGCCAGTCCTTTTTCCCTCTGTATCCTGTGCAAGTTGTTGCCCTGTAATTGCTTCTCCAGATAATATGAACAAACATCACCCAGCTACACAATCTTTTGCACGAAGAGGATTCACTGCCTTCCTCTGGGCATAAATATCACACAGGCCTGCTCTTGAGAGGGGAGGCAAATAAAAAAATATATTTAAAAGTGTGACGTGGGACAGCAATGAATCCTTCTGACATTTTGAAGTTTCACTCACTGCTCTTTGCCCTAATGCAGACTCTACTGTCTTTATCATGTCTAAATTATTAGGAAAAGGGATGCATACAAAGCAGTATGTATAGAAAAAACTAAAGGTGTACACCCGTACCGAAAGAAACAGTTTCCTAAAAGACGAAGGGAGGTGACTGCTATCTTGTAAAATACACAACATTGTCTGTGTTCTACATCTGTTACCTCACCGACTACATCACAGACAAAAATTGAGGTCAAAACAAATCATATGAAGTGAAATTGAGAGGTATAAGTGAACTAAGCACCTGCTTAGGTTCCCCTGGTCTCTCGGGGGGCATCAGGAGTGCACAAAAAGGGGAGCATAAGGGGAAGGATTCTAGAGTCACATTCAGAGAGGCCCCTAATATAATCATAATACTGACAAAATGAAAAAGAAGCAGAAGAAACATTTCTCAACACCCCCCTCTATCTTTAGTAAAATGGTTCAGTCCAGCTGCTCCATCAGACAGCCTGCAGAGAGCTAACTTTTCACAGACAGAGTGGAGGAGGAGACGGCAGGATGCCTCAAAAGTCAGGAAATTAAAAAAGAAAAGAAAAAAGTTCAGACAGGAGAAAGAAGTGAAGGGTCGACAGTTTGTCACCCAGTTCTTTTAAAGGTAAGGTGGGACTGTTGGTTATAAACTCTGGACAAAGCTAGGAATAGCTAACAGGCTAATGTTCCAGAACTTTCTATCACATGAACCACATAGGTCACTTTTCTTTCTGAAGAAAACTCTGGATTTATCCATTCATTGCTTCATCTACCAAGTAGCTGTCACATTGTTCTTTTCATGAATATGGGAAATATAGTTAAAATGCACAGATTTTTGTAAAACTGTATCAAAATTTTGGTGTCTGTCCTCCTTTCATAACAATAAGGAGCATTATTTTGAAATTTTCTGGTGTTTGTCCTCCTTTCACAACAATAAGGAGCTTTATTTTGGAATTTTCTGGTGTCTGTCCTCCTTTCATAACAATAAGGAGCTTTATTTTGAAATTTTCTGGTCTGTCCTCCTTTCATAAAAATAAGGAGCTTTACTTTGGAATTATCTGGTGTCTGTTCTCCTTCTATTACAGCAAGAAATTTTACTTTGATATAATCTGGTGTCTGTCCTCCTTTTATTACAATAAGAAGCTTTAGTTTGAAATTTTCTGGTGTCTGTCCTCCTTTCATAACGATAAGGAGCTTTATTTTGAAATTTTCTGGTGTCTATCCTCCTTTTCTTACAATAAGGAGCTTTACTTTGAAATGATCTGCTGTCTGTCCTCCTTTTATTACAATAAGGAGCTTTACTTTGAAATGATCTGTTGTCTGTCCTCTTTTTATTACAATAAGGAGCTTTACTTTGAAATTATCTGGTGTCTGTTCTCCTTTTATTACAACAAGGAGCTTTACTTTGAAATGATCTGCTGTCTGTCCTCCTTTCATAACAATAAGGAGCTTTATTTTGAAATTTCCTGGTGTCTGACCTTTCATAACAATAAGGAGCTTCATTTTGAAATTTTCTGGTGTCTGTTCTCCTTTCATAACGATAAGGAGCTTTACTTTGGAATTATCTGGTGTCTGTTCATGTGATGCAGTGTATTTCTTTCAGCAATGAATAATATTTTTAATTTTTTTTCAGTAACTTCCCCTAACACTGATACATACGTGCAAAATAAAATAGAATATATATTTGTTTGTTTTGTTTATTTTTCTCTTTTATGAATTTAGTGTTTAATGTGTTTTAGAACAGTCCTGAAAGAGAATGTTACATGTAATTTATTCCTACTTCTTGGCACTGCAGGTTGAGAAGCTGAACAGGTAATCTAGTCATGTGCTCACACACTGAATGAATCCGACTGCCGGCATGAAGGTAAGAGGAGATGCATTGCATGTCCCAATCCATGCCGGGCTGCTATGGTGTAAAAGCTGCCTGCAGGCAAGTGTCACTGATCTGACTTCGTAATTACTGTTAGACTGAAGGAAAGAGAGCTGTGAAGGCAGTGAGAGGAATGTACAATTGCTGGAGAAAAAGGAGGCCAAGGGACAAAAATCCTGTGTATGTGACAGAGTGCATGGCTTTGTGGTGACACTGCGCTTACCTTGGAGCCTCGCTCGTTAAAAATAATCTCCACGTCTAAAATCTTGCCAAATTGCTGTAGAAAAAAGGGGGAGAGGAGGAGGGCAGGGGATGAAGAGAAAAAGGGAAGGGGGGGTATAGTTAGAACATGGCAACCTAAACACAATCTATAATAAAACAAACACTAAAAAGGTCACGCAGTCAATGCTCTGAATTAACAAACTCCTCTTCACCCAACAATGAAAAAAATATCCATTTAATGGTCTTTGATGCTGTGTTTGCCATGTTGTTTAATAGTGTGTGTGTGTGTGTGTGTGTGTGTATTACTGACGTTATGGGGACATAAATTACACACTGACATTGTGGGGTCCAATTTTCCTTCTGGGGACAAAATGCACGTACCCATAATGTGGACTGTTACATTTTAGGGTGAAGATGGAAAATATTTGATGTTTGTGTTAATTTAGATTTTGGTTAGGGTTAGGATTATGAATGTCTAGGAAATTAATGTAAGTCAATGTAAAGTCTTAACCTGAGTAAAAGTGTGAGTGTGTGTTTGTGCAGTGTTACTGAACGTCATGGCAGCACAGCGCCTCAGTGTGCACTGTTGAGTATCTTGTTTTTCCTCTCACTCTAAAAAAGAGCCCAGTTGGAGTGTGTCTAGTGGCCCTCTCAGTTGAAAACAGGAAATGGCTTGTATCTGGGGGGTGGTGGGAGCGAAGGGGTAGTCCATAAAAGATGATGATGAGCCATACATTTGTTTATCTGCTTATGATGCAGGCCATCATAGTAATTACCTGCCAAGCCCTCTCTTGGCAAGTCTGACCATGCATTTGGTGCCTATAGTTTCTATTCTGATCTGGCTTTTAATGGTCTTGATTTGCTCCATGTGTCATTTTAATTGGCTAATTACTGTAAAGTTAGACTTAGTGCTGGTAATCATGCCTTCTAGCACATTGACGTTGGTGGTGAGTGTGTCGCTCCAGCAGCTACTGGGAGTCCCCTTTTGAGCCTCGTCGTGTGCTTGAATGTACAGAAGAGATACAGGAAATAGACCTGTACAACATACAGTCATTGAAAAAATTATTAGACCACCCTTGTTTTCTTCAATTTCTTGTTAATTTTAATGCCTGGCTCAACTAAAGGTACATTTGTTTGGACAATTATAATGATAACAACAAAAATAGCTCATGAGAGTTTAATTACCTTTTTAGAGTTTAATAACCAAAATTACTTAAATTCTTACATCAATAGCTATGGCATTGTACCGCCAAAAACACTACTTTTAAGCATTCCATGTTTTCTTTTCTGTTTGCTTTAAACACGATACACACAAGAGTTAATACTTGATTGCATAACCATTGTTTTTGATGACTGCAGCCATGCATCTTGGCATGCTCTCCACCAGCTTCTGACATTGTTCTGCTGTCACAGCAGCCCATTCCTGTTGGACAAATTCAAACAAATTTTCTTTGTTTTTGGGCTTGTGGTTCTCCATTTTGAGTTTGATGATTTTCCACAGGTTTTCAATTGGATTAAGATCTGGTGATTGAGCAGGCCAAGGCATGGTGCGAATGTTGTGGTTCTCCATCCAGGCTTTAACTGACCTTGCCGTGTGGCAAGGGGCATTGTCTTGTTGGAAAATCCAGTCATTCGAGGCAGGAAAGAGTTTTCCAGCTGATGGAAGAAGACTGTTTTCAAGGGTAGTCCTGTACTTGACCTGGTTCATTCGGCCTTCACACAATTGCATTTACCCTGTTCCACTCAGACAGAAACAGCCCCAGATCATGACTGATCCACCCCCATGTTTTACTGTAGGGGCAAGACAGTCTGGGTTGTAAGCTTCTCCAGGCTTCCTCCTAACCAGTAAGTTGGCTGGAGTGGGCATCAATTCAAAATTGGATTCATCACTGAAGAGAACCTTAGCCCAATCATCAACAGTCCAATCCTTGTGGTCTCGAGCAAAGAGTAACCGGGCCTTCCTCTGCCTTTCATTGATGAAGGGCTTCTTGCGTGCTCTGTGTGACTTCAAACCAGCTTCAACAAGTCGGTTTCGAACTGTCCTTGCCGAGCAAGTCACATTTCTCGACAGTGCCCACTCATTTTTAAGGTCCCTGGAGGTCTGACGACGATTCCTGACACAGGAATGGATGAGTGCACGGTCATCACGTGGGGTAGAAAGACGTTTCCTGCCACGGCCAGGTAGCAATTTGGTAGTGCCATGTTCAGCTTGTTTTTTTTTTTGTTGTAATGAACGGCTGTCTTGGAGATCTTCAGTTTTTTCGCTACCTGTCTCTCACTCATGCCAATTTCCAGCAGTGCCAAGATGGCTGCCTTTGTTGCTTCACATAATTCTTTTGTTTTAGGCATTATGTGAGAGCTGACAACTTCTGAGTTGTGCTACGGCTTGAATGTAAGCAGGAAACCACTCTAGGCCTTTGCATGTGCAGTGCTGCTTGTGACATGAAATGGCCTCTTATATACCCTGGGAATCAATTAAGCTTAAGAATGTCAAATAGGACATAAAGTATTATGTGACCAGCTGCATTTTTTGTTGTGTTCATTGTATTATACGTTTAGTGGTACCAGATATTAGAATGAACAAGAAATTGAAGAAAACAAGGGCGGTCTAATAATTTTTTCCATGACTGTATATGGGTCATCCATAACCTCGATGTGGTCATCGTGTTTGTTACTCAACCCACAAATGTTGACCCAAAAAGACTCATTTGAGAAATTTAAGGGGAGATCTCGAGAGAGCACAGAGGTAAGAAGCAGTACAGTTCATCAGCTGATAGTAAATGGACAGTGTGGCTCCTAAACATTAACATTTAAGGCTGTGGGACAGCCTTAAATGTTAACACTTTATAATAATCCTGAGCAATACTGATGAATTTCAAACTGAATTCACCTTTTTATACTGAAATTTGAGCCAGAACACAGGACTTCTCTGAGAAATGTTCAGGAATGACAGGAAATAATAATAATGATCATGTGCTTTGATATTTTTTTCAGCTTTTTTGTAAAACCGTAAATTTGAAAATTCTATTTTAGCATTGAAAATGTAATTTTAATAAAAGAGCTTGCATAATAACATTTATTTGGTAAAACTTTTTCTGAAGTGACAACCATTAATTATTTCATAATAGTGCCATTGATGTTTTTCAGCAGCAGACACTAGAGGGTGCTCTCACACAGCCTGTGAGTAATGTTGAGGCTTCTGGGAGATGTAGTCAGAGCATAAAGAGACGGTATACACCACAGAGATCAAAACAGGAAGTGGAGACGATTAGAGAGCAAAACAAACAGAATCTGGACAAAAAGTGGTGATTTTGGTGAAAGTGTCCTCTACTCTACCTCTGATAAAACAAGAATGGAACAAGATAAAAACAAACATTTTTTCATGATGAAATAGAGGGTCTCTTCTTTCATTTGAGCTATTCAGTGTTTTCAGAGACATAGTACAAAATATTCTGTGGATCTAGAAATATGACTCAAAATGGACAAAAACGCTGGAACAAGGCACTTTTAGTTTTTTAAAACGGCTGGCACTCAATGAGTTAATATCTTTGAAACTTAAGGGACGAGCAGTTGTAGCTATAATGAGGCCCCTGGTCACCAAAAATAAATCCATTCCAAGTAGAACATGCAGTGAAAAAGAAGCACAGTACTCACAAGTTTTAAACAAAAAATGCTGTAAGTAGAACTTCCTCCTGTATGTTCTCTGTTTTTATAGACAGTGACTTTAATGTGATCACTGTAGAAAACAAGAACCAGTGAACACATTCACCACCACTATATCACCTCCCTGTTTCTTGTTCATCAGCTCATTGATCAAGACTATTGTGCTAACTGGGGTGTATTTGTGTGTGTGTGTGTATGTGTCGGCCTGTCTTACCGCTGGCATGGTTGACAGGGTAATTAGTTCTAATGAAATAATGCAGCCATTGTGGACAACAATTAAGGGTAGCTTTCATCCCACTCATTAGGCTGAGTGGAGGAGCACTTTCATTTGTCCCGATTCTTAATGATCTGATCCGAAGAACACACCCACTGATCGATGAATTCACACACACGCACACACATACAGGTGTGCAGATGGCACATACAACTTTAAATCATTTATCTTTCTTAACGAATCCTTCGGAGGAGTAAAAACAGTTAAATGATCACACAATCTCTAAAAAGCTAAAAGATGAAAAGACTTTATGATTTTTTTTAGTGCAGTGATGCCGTGCCTTATGTTGATACATGTTTCTAGCAGTTCAAGTGACGATATATGGTTCATCATACTCCCATCAGAAAAAGGATATTGTGAATAACTATACTTCTTAAATATACTATTATTGGTAGTAATCTTATGATAACTTAACTCAAAAACATATATAAATTGCCTCTGACATGTATAGTAGCATATTGATAACTAAATAAGGTATAAACTGGAATTACTCGTTACCCCAGAATTGTAGTTAAATCCAGGAAAATCCCATCACTCCAATGTTGCAAATATCCAACTGAGAGCATGATACACATGTTAGTAACCAGGCTATGTGGTGCTTTATGAATATTAACCTTCTTGTGTTAGAATGAAACATGAACCATTGTTATAGAAAATGACGCCTCCATAAATATAGAAGTAATCATGTGTTAACATCTTTGTTAAAATGGATTTTGTGCAGTTCACAACCCTTTTACACTCAAGCAATCCCTGCCCTCTTATTCATGATTCACCATTCTCTTGTGACATGTACACACTCTGGAAATACAGGCGCCCAACGGGAGGGGAGAAGCCGACAGAAAAGCAAGGTGGAGGACTAAATGAGAGAGAGAGGCAGAGAGAGAAAGAGAGGGAGAGAGAGAAACATGGCAAAGACAGAAGCTCACTGAGTGCCAGCTGTTTTATTAAACCAAAAGTACCTTGTTCCAGCGTTTTTGGCCATTTTGAGTCATATTTCTAGACCCACAGAATATTTTGTACTATGACTCTGAAAACACTGAATAGCTCAAATGAAAGAAGAGACTCTCTATTTCATCATGAAAAATGTTTGTTTTTACCTTGTTCCATTCTTGTTTTATCAGAGGTAGAGTAGAGGACACTTTCACCACAAACACCAGTTTTGAAGAAGAAGAATTCCTTTATTCGTCTCCCAGTGAGGGAAATTTCAATTTACTCTCTGTTAGTAGTTAGTATATTTTCAGTTGTACCTCACACACAAGTTATGAAACAAACACATGCTTTAGAGGAGAGGTGTCAGAGTGAGGGGGCTGCCCCTTATCCAGGCGCACCGAGCAGTTGGGGGTTTGGTGCCTTGCTCAAGGGCACCTTGGCAGTGCTCAGGAGGAGGAACGGGCATCTCTCCAGCTACCAGTCCACTCTCCACACATGGTCCGACCTGGACTCGAACTAGCGACCCTCCAATTCCCAACCCAAGTCACTACAGACACACAGAATATGTTGGCGGCACCCAGTGAATTAAATATTGCATTCATTGTAAAATGAAATTTTTCTCACCTAAATATAAAATTTTACTGTAATGAAATCAGGTTTTTTTTTCAGGATGATCAGAATGTCCCCTAAAATAAAAAGTTCCCACACAATTCTTTGTTATTTTTCAAGGGAACCACACACTGATCAAGCAACTGGGATATATAAGACATCAAATGAACATTTTGTCCTCAAAGTCAATGTGTTTTAAGCAGGAAAACTGGACAAGTGTAAAGATTTGAATGAGCTTGATAAGAAGCAAACAGTGTTGTCTAGAGGACTGGGTCAGAGCATCTCCAGAACTGCAGCTCTGGTGGTCTGTTCATGGTCTGCAGTGGTCCAAGGAAGGACCAGTGGAGAACCAGAGACAGGGTCATGAGAGGACAAGGATCACTGAGTGAAGGCTGGTCCTGGTGGTCTGGACACAGACACTGGAGCCTGCAGTGGTTTCACAGGGAAGAAAGTGGGCAGGATGTGGGGATGAGCACCATCTATAAAAGAGCAAGAGCACCTACGAGCACCAAGGCTAGATGGCTGTCACAATAACATGGACGGATGCTATAGGGACAGTCATTGGGTACTGAGAAGTGAGGATGTTCAGCTGCTGGCCCATGGTGTGATGGAATCTTCCCACTCATCAGGGCATCAGGCAAGAATATCACTGGTAATATTCTGGATATTCCTGAATGTGGGTGCATTTTATTAACATAAATACATCAGGCTATTGTTTACTGGTGGTCCCTAGAGACCTCAGTCTCTGTTTTGCTAGGCAACAGTGTCAGTAAGGTAGAGTGGTCTTAGGTTCGATCCCAAGCTCCTACTGTCTACATGTCATTGTGTCCTTGAGTAAGACACTGAACCCTGGATTTGCTCCCTGGGAGCTTAACACAGCAGCCCTCTGCTCCTGAAAGGCTAAACCTAAGGATGGCTAAATGCAGAAGTGTCAAATCATGTAAGTAGTTGAGTTTGTATGATGATTGTAATGAAATTTAGTTTAGTTTATTTAGTTTAAATATGATATTAATGCACTTAATGCACTACTGGACAGGGGATTAGAAGAAGACATCCTTTACTCATCCCAGATGGGAATAGCACATTGCACAGGTGGCTACAGACACACTTCAAACAGGAACGATGTGCAAGCAAATGATTAGGTCCTGTCACATGTAGGTACCCCTAGCTGGGGGTTCAGTGCCTTGCTCGATGGCACCTCAGCAGTACCCAAGAGGAAGAACTGGCATTTCTCCAGCTACCAGTCCACACTTGCCCATGCAGGGTTTTGAACCGGACCATCAGTTCCCAACCCAAGTCCCTACAGACTGGGCAACTGACGTTCCAAAGCAATACAGTCCACAATCCAGGACCAATTCACTCACTCAGTGCTAAAAGAATGTAACCACTTGTGACGCTACAGACTGTGGTCTGACCCTGGACCTCAAGCTGTCCATTTGTGATTGGGTGACTCAACTCATGTTAATGCGAGGTCGGAACAGGGCCACAGATTCAGAGCCCCAAACTGAGACCACAGTCCCTCGCTTGCTTTGAAGGGCGCTGCCACCATTTGCCACCGTGGCTGCTGCTGCAACACCACCCACTGCAGTACAAGCTGTAGGTCGACATCCTGCTCCTATTGCTGTCAACACTCTACCATGTTCACCATCTGTAGCTACTGGAATATGAACTCTTACATCACATTCATTGTCTGCTTCACGTAGCTCTTTGCACCCACCAGACATTGGGGGTTGGAGCCTATCCCAGCTGTCTTAGGGCGAAAGGCACCAGTTCATCACAGGCATGGACTATGATCATAAACTTATATATGATACATAAAATCAGGAAAAAAGATGTTTTCTCTCAAAACATAATTGACAATCACATTTGAGTTTAATATTTAACAAACCAAACTGGATCAGAGTACGTCCATTTGAACAGTGAAACTGTATTGACATATTGTGTGTAGTTCTACAACATAAATGTGTAAATTACTGCATGTGTATGTGTGTTTTGCTGGTGGGCTTCCTTCATCTTCAGGGCTGGTGCTGTGACCTTGCTTTTGCTCTGCTTCCTGCTCCATGTTTATTTATGTATTGAAATAATCTACTTGATTCAAGGTCTGGTTATGGGGAGCACAAGGCTAAGCATTACCATAGTGCCTGGCAAGGTTAACACTGCTTCACATAGCCACGAGTTCCTCCCTGCTGCACCAACTGCACAGGCCTCCACTGATACAGTCATATTTATTCTGCACTGATATTAATTCATTTTGAAATCAAATATATTACAAATGACACCACACAGTACGTTTCTTAGTGTTATCACTGTCTGAAGCAGCACTAATTGCCTGAGCATCTCTTCCTGTACACAGTTAGAGATTATGGAAAGGAGCGTTTTAGACTTCTTTGTTCGATTTGATGTGCAGTTGGCCTGATTGGGGTGGTGTCATGTGATCAGGCCTGGTTTGTTATTGGTTAATTGCATGATGTGTCTAATAGGTCCATTACTTCAGTGAGTTAGTTGAAGCCTGGATCCTGGAGAGCACATTCGTTTGTCCATGATTATGTTTACTTTGTTGTACCTACTCTGACTGCTTGCATATTTATGGCATCAGACTTTCCTACATTCCTCAAAATTCACCTAAAACTAGCAGTCTCACCTACTGTGCCTTGACTCAACGGTAAATAGAGCAATAACTTCTATCACCTGTAGCTTTCTATTTGAAACACTAATTGCCTTAATCAACACAAACACACTGTTACCACTGTGGGACACAACAATGGCAAAACTCAGACTTTCTAACTACCCACTCAGTGCAAAATGGCTCCACTGCCGCACTGATATGTTGATGTAAATTAGCAGATTTTAGATTATAATTACACCTTGCCTCCTCGGAGGCAGAGTTGGTAAGAGTGGAGCCGTATGGAATAATTGGAGAGGCAAATGAGAGTGAAGACATGAACAGGAGACATTAAAACAAATTCCCTCGCTGGGAACACTGGGCTACCTGTGCTGCTGGAAGCCTCCAGAACAGGTGATTAGGCAAGAGTAGGTGTCATTAAAACTCCATTAGCACAAAACTCGAACCCCCTGAGCTCACCGCAAATACACACAGTTACACGACCACGGTCTACCTCATCAGTGTGTATGTGTGACGAACAGAGCGCGCATGTGTACGGGCTGAGTATCGAATGATTCATTTAGGACCCCTACCTCTGGGAATGTGACAGTAAGGACCCTCTTGCGACTGGCTCACTAAGTGCCTGCTTATTAATTAAACACAGCTGAGGCTCGGGGGATGGCAGCACTCCTGCATACCAGCTTGTCAGTTTTCACTCTGCATGGGGCTAAATGAAAAAGGTCCTTCACTGGCAGACATTTTGGATGCATCCTTTAGAAATACTTTCAAGCAATGTACGTTAGGTTAAAACAAACCCTGCCAATGCAATTAAGTGGTTGGGCAAGGATTGCTTCTTTACTCTTTGGGGGGATGTAGCGCTCCAAATAACCTTGGGTATGTAGGTAAGTGTGCTGTGTATAATCACTTCAGGAGCAGTCCTAGATTACAGATTTCAGCCACATTTTGAGAATGAGAGAATTGAATCAGTGAAATGGTGCTGTGAGTGCCAATTATCATTCTTCCATTAAAACCCTTTTCCCTGGCCTAGTAATTTCCCTCCAAATGTGTTGTTCTAATTATGAATTAAACTCAAATAAGCTTGGGTAATGAACCCAGTCTTATTCCTTTCCGAGGCCATGCCCTTTCCGGCTCGCGTATCTCCATTTCTGCAGTCGTACTCCTGCGTCCTGAGCTGGATTCCAGAGATGTTTAAGGGAGCATCGCTGTGTGTTTATGTGTAATTCACAGCGATATAGCTGCAGCTCGTCGCTGCATCACCTTTGATTGAACTTGTTTATGTGGCTTTGTTTAATGCACCTGATTTGCTTTTCTATTACAGCTTTTGCTGGAATGACACAGAATTCCATTTGCCGTAATGCCCTAGCTACTGCCTTTGTTTGCATTGTGGTGGTCGTCTCGCTGAACCATAATGAGAGATTGAGCTAGTTGCTCAAGTCTCATTTTAGTGAAGCCCAGTGTGGTAAAGGTTGATCCCTGGACTCTAGTAGGTATACTCTGACCCCATGAGTGGCTGCGTAAAGTATGCAGGGATTTGTGAAAAGAAATGTTACTGGTCACCCCTCAGTGTAAAAATTTTGGCAGTTTAACATAAAACTATGCATTTTTCTGATATTTTTAATGATAACTCCCATATTCATTAAAAGAACAACATGACAATTACTTGGTAGGTGAAACACTGAATGAATAAAGTTTCTTCAGAAATATGAGCTAATATGGAGAGAAAAGTGAGCTAGCTTATAAACTCTGGACAAAGCTAGGAATAGCTAACAGACTAATGTTCCAGAACTTTCCATCACATGAACCACTAACAGACCCACCTTACCTATGAAAGAACTGGTGACAAACTGTCACTTCTTTCTCCTGTCTGAACTGTCTTTTCTTTTTTGTCCTCTCTGACTTTTGAGGCATCCTGTTGTCTCCTCCTCCACTCTGTCTGTGAAAATTTAGCTCTCTGCAGGCTGTCTGATGGAGCAGCTGGACTGAACCATTTTACTAAAGAGAGAGGGGGATGTTGAGAAATATTTCCAAAGCAAATAAACTTAGTGTTATGAATACATTGTAAATAAAATTTATATGTGACTGTAAGTTTATTACTGATTGTCATATTAAGTTGTATTATTATTATGTTATATATATGTTGTATATATGTTGTATTAGTATTATGATTGTATTGGGGCTCCTGTCAGTCATGGACCCACATTCGTAGTGGTGGTTTAGGATGTTTTCTAGTGGTATACGGCGTATACCTGGTAATCAGTGTATCACAACATATACTGCATTGTGCTCTCCTATCCTTCTGTTTCATTCTTCTTCACAACACTCCCTCTCCCATCTGATGATGTTCATTGGTTAATTATGGTGCAGTGTTCAGTGCCTTGGAGACTTCACTAAGTGACTGGAGACTGTTGGGAAAAAACAACAACTCACATAACTGTACCCATAACTGCAGCTGTCACCCTATATACACCTAATGAGGATAAACTTCCTCTTAACCTCACTAAGGAATCCCATTATTTGTGTCTCCACTGATGGGACCTTCCATCCCATCCTCTTTTTCCCCACATCAAAAGCTATAAGGCTGGAGAGGGTGAGCGGGCCAGCTCCCACCGTCTGGAAACACGCGACTGCAGGAGCAGATGTTCCAATCTTCCATGTGAAATGTAAATGCTTGTATCAGTAAGTATTTACTAAGTAATGCATCTGTGTGTGTTTGTGTGTAGTCACCAGTGTTGGGTTATCCATCCATACATTTTCTATCAGAGGGGGAGTGCTGGAGCCTGGACGAGTCTCCAGGGCACATAGAGAAAGACAACCACCTACGGTCAATTTAAATTAACCATCCATCCATTATCTACCGCTTATCCTCTCATAGGGTCGCAGGGGGGCTGGAGCCTATCCCAGCTGTCTCTGGGTGAAAGACAGGGTACACCCTGGACAAGTCTCCAGTTCATCACAGTACACATAGAGACAGACAACCATTCACACTCACATTCACACCTACGGTCAATTTAAATTAACCAATTAACTTAATACCCGGAGAGAACCCATGCAGACACAGGGACAACATGCAAACTCCACACAGTAAGGCCCCGGGCCGGGAATCGAAACCAGTACCTTCTTGCTGTGAGGTGACAGTGCTAACCACTGTACGACACAATAAATGTATGTATAAATTAAAGATGTCTGCCAATTTAGTTTCAATACCACAAAATAAAGTTCTTCAACTTTAACTCATTGAGTGCTATGTGTTTTATAAAACTGAAAGTGCCTTGTGCCAGCATTTTTTGACCATTTTGAGTCATATTTCATGACGTACAGAATATTTTGTACAATGTCTCTGGAAACACTAAGTAGCTCAAATGAAAGAAGATACTCTCTATTTCATCATGAAAAAATGTTTGTTTTTACCCACGCCGACACGGGGAGAACATGCAAACTCCACACAGAAAGGCCCCGGGATTCGAACCCGGTACCTTCTTGCTAACCACTACACCACCGTTCCGCCCTAGTGTTGGGTTAATGTGTTACAAAAGTAATGCTATTACAGTGATTTATTATATTTAGCAGTACTACAGTAATTTAAGTTATATATTTGAACAGTAACGCACATTACATCATGTCACCATCCGGATAGAAGTGGTACAGTGTTTTTTTTTTAAGAGCAACTACGAAAACTTGCCCAGGCTATTTCCTGCAGTCAACAAGCAGCTGTCACGGCAGCAGAGTTTGGAAGAGGGATGTACTCCCATTTCTTTAAATTCATCAGACAAAAGGATAAGAATGTAGTAGGCAATCTATTATCTAAGGAAAATGGTTATTTTTTGCACAATGTCACTGTGACGTTACTGTGGAAAAGGACCTTCAGCAATATTAGCCAAGGTACATTCTGTGAAGACAAACTGAAATTACTGAGCCATACTTCCTAATAATGGGGAAATAAAAGAATATAAATGAAGAAAAATAGACTGTATGTCTTGTCATGTCATTAACAGTTACACTTTAGTATTACAGGGCTACAATTAAAATGTTTATCCTTGTATCATAATTTAAACAATCACACTCACTTCTGTTTATTTAGTTTTAAAAACTGCTGTAATGTGACTTGTTGTAAGCTTGTGGTATCATCAGTACAAGTAAAAATGACTGATTTCCTCAACTTTTCCTCAAAACCCCCCCAAACAAACAAACAAACATCAATAACTCTGGTCATACAATAGTAAACCACCCCTCACTGGATATGTCATAAACTACAATAAGTCACAGAACGTGATTTTTTTTATTTAATTTTAGAATGCTATATAGTATACTGTTTGGTATGCATTTTTGTGAAAGTAATGCAAAAGTAATGTAATATATTATTAGTCACAGACTTGTCATCTTGTAATATTGTAATCTAACCCACTGCTATTCATAGACAGTACGACTAATGTAACAAAATATTTGAAACTGACAGTTAATTCTAATATTAATGTATTATATTAAAAGTAATTTGCCCCACACTAGTAGCCACACATACAACTTATGAGCATTTTCTCTCAAAGCTCTGCTTTAGTTTAGCCCATTAAAGCTACTTGGACAGGGAAAGCTCATGGCCAAGCTTAAGCATCTAGAGGTTCTGATTAAGCAGAACAATGTCGCAATACTTTTGTGCTTTGCTACTAAGGGAGTATTACAACATGGATTAAGTTGTCATAATACCTACCGAGACACTGAGCAACAGCTCTGTAAAGTCATTACTGCATTGTGAATTTTCCGCATTATGCTTATACAAGTTTTTCTTCAAGAGAACTGGAGATAACTATCCACCACTCTGACCCGCCAAGGACTGGGTTAGGGGCCATACGGAGGTCAAGGTGTCGATTATTTACAGGTTTTTGGAGCAAGGCCTGTGAACTCAGCTGCTCAGTTTTGCTGTTAAAGCCGCTGCTCATAATAGCATTTCACCTCTGATATACCCCAATGTTGTGATCACCACACTCACTCCCCATTGAGCTTGGTGTTTGGGAAGTGATGGGCTCAGAAACTCGACTAACAAACACAACACAAACGCTGTAGCAGATGATCTCAACATGTGACATGTCAGCATCAGGTCACGGTCCATATCCATCAGCTGAACTTTGAGCGAGTGGCAGGTGACTTCAACGGGTCCCACCCATAAACGGGCAGACCTGGACTTCTAAATATTTACGTCGTGCAGTAAACATTGCCGTGATTATAATTTGAATCGCCATTACCAGACTAAGCATGGTCATATTCAAAATAGTTTTTGTGAAAGTTCATTAAGTAGTAACATGAAACTGGCCTGCTCCACATTATCATATAACATTGAAACCACACAGTTTACTGCTTCTTAACTCGGTGAGCAGCAGCCCTTTTATAGAAGCGAAGTGGCTTGTGCCAGCGTTTTTGGCCGTTTTGAGTCACATCTCATCATGCAGAGAATGTTTTGTACTGTGACTCTGAAAACCCTGAATAGCTCAAAAGAAAGAAAAGACTCTTGAAAAAAATATTTGTTTTTACTTTGTTCCATTTTTATTTTATCTGAAGGAGAATAGTGGCTAGTTTCACCAAAATCACCACTTTTTGTCCAGATTCCACTTCCTGCTTTGATCTTGGTAGCTTATACAATATGTTTATGCTCCGACTACAAATCCCAGAAGGCCCAGCATTACTCACAGGCTGTGTGAGAGCGCCCTCTTGTGTCAGCTGCTGAAAAAACACTTTGACGTACATACAGTATATACGTCTATGGCTCTCAAGTGTTCCATTTCAAATGACGTACAAACACGTCAATGGCACTCAAAGAGTTATGAAGAAACAGAACTGATATTGAGCAGAATTGAGTTCAATTAATTGGCTGCGCCACTTATTAATTAAATTAAGCGCCCACCCCTGTGCCAGAGACATCCCATGGCCCATAGCTGTTGCTGCTGAATCAGATGATTCATTTGGCTGGTACAATGTTCCAGAATGTCAGTCTGACATGATTGGACAGAGGCACGCATAACGTGCTATAGCAGCTACAGCTAGCTGTGTTGGAAAGCTGTTACCCATTATGCTTTGCTACAGTAGTCATCACCAACAGGAGGTCCCAGTAAAGAGAAGGCAGGCTTCTCTGGGCTGCTGGTGTACCAGACTGGTGCCTCTGCAGGGTTGAACCTGTGTGACTTCAGTGAATCAGTCTAGAGCTCCCATTAGCACTCCAAGCATTACATCCCAGCAATGGAAGTAATCCCGCCACTGATCGGCAAGCCAGACAGACTCGAGGCTGCTGAACACCTCTCTGCATTGTCTGTGCCGAGCCAGGGTTGTGAAGCTGTGGGACCAACATAAACAAGGCAGGGTACGATGCTATCTGTGCCCTATGCGTCATGTTACAACCAGATACAGTGACAAAACCCAACCATGTAGTTCTCTCTTCAAGCTACAATCTGTCATGTTAGAGAGCCAGCAAAATTTGAAAGAGGCACCTCCTCTCAGCCTCCTCTAAGCTCCACACTCTCCTCCCCCTTCCTGTCAGTGTTCCGTCCAAAGCCACGCCCCCTCAAACTTGAACAATAGGATTCAGCAGGGAGAGGAGAGCCATTATGCTACATCACCACAGTTGTAAAACGTCCCGTTCAAAGCCAATATATCAACGTCATTTTATGACTTTTACAATGCAGACACTGGAGAGACTATGGCAAGTTAGCATCAAGCTAATACGAAAATGGTATTGGAAGTGGTATTTTTGGCTGCATTTTCTCTGCCATTGTTCCCTACAGAACAGATTCTCCTGCTAACTGTATTTCTGCAGAGGAGTGTGCTGGATATTTCTAGAAACAGTGGGGAGGAGGAAGGGACAGAGGGGGGCGTGGTCAGGACGAGACATGAAGGCATCTGATTGGTTCTTTCCTTTCGGACCGAATGGCAGGGATTGGTCAGATATTTTACAGTCCTGTAGCTGCCACAGAGGTCTGATTCTTTTCATTCCTTTTTCTGAACACATCATGTACTGACTACTCTCAGGACGGAAGGAACATTTCACCCAGTGCGCACAAAAAGTGCTTCTGAACAGAATGACAGACTATAGCTTTAAACTTAAAATGCTGCTTTTGTCTGATCTTTGAAATTACAGGAAGTTGTTGTTAGTTGACCTCCCATTCAGCCAAATTCTTGAAACGTACAACCAGGAGCATGACTATTACTTACATTGCTGTAAGAGTGACATTACATATATACAGTTATATTAGATTGTCCTGTCGTGTGTATCTTTGTGCATGTGATTGTGGTGCAGATGTCATCTCACCCCAAACATTTGCCGGAGGTCAGGGTCTCGGAAACGGAAAGGGATGTTGGAAACATGTAACCTCTTGGGCTGCTGCTTCTCTGACGAGTCGCTGGACTGCAGGTGGAGCTGCTGGGAGCCCTCCGTCTGCGCAACCTCCTCCGCCTGCTGCTGGGAAACACACAGTGTGCCACAGATTAGCTCCTATGATGGTTAAAAAAAGGTGAGAGGCAGCTTGATGTCTCACATTAAAAACTGGAAGGACTTAGAGTGACATAAGAGCACCTGTCCTGTTTGTCTCAAAGATCCTCCAGTATCATCTCCTTCTCTTTAAAGGGACACTATGTCATTTTTAAAGTATTTTATTACCTCAAATCAACGTCCTCATTCAAAAATAGATCCTCGTTGGTGTAAAATATGCCAACAATCTGACTTATCTGCACTGCACTTTTGGTCATAATACAAGACTATACTTATGCCGCACCGAACCCTCATTGCCAAAAAAAGGGCCATAAAATGATGCGGTGATAGTGGCCGCCCAGGAGTTGACCCATTCTGCTTACTGTAGTTCCAACCATGTTGTGATGCATGCAAAGTCGAATTTAACCACTAGATGGGAGAAAAAATTACATAGTGTCCATTTAACTGGACTCTTTCTTCCTCACTGAGTTCCCTACTCTTCATCATTTTGAACAGGCGTGAGGAATTTAAGCTGAATTCACCTTTTTAGACCCATTCTGTTTGAATCAGAACAGCGGAATTCACTTAGAAGTCAGAAATGAATCCAGAATAACAAACAACCACTAAAACACATTTTTCTGTTCAGGAACTAACTGGAATTTAACATCTCTAGCTCATCTTCTCAGCTTTTAGTTTTGAATATAAAAAACTTTTATTTATAGATTTATTCCAAATTCAAAGGAGGTCAATGATCCTCAGAAATATAGCTCACCTTAAACAGAAAACAAACGCTACAACAACAGTCTGGTGTAGAGGTAGGAGACAATTTCAAAGTATTCATTCTGTCACCTTTATGGAAAGATTACACTGTTCCACATTGAGAAATGTGCAGAAGTTCACGTTATAATAAAGTTGAAGGCTAATACACATCTTAGCTGATCAGTTCAATCATAAAGAGTTGTTGTTGGTTTAAAAGACACTCTGGATCGTCAAACCCCTCCTCCTCTTTGCTTTGCGTTTGTTGGCATTACCCAGCATGCAAAATAATCCCGTTCAAAGTAACCAATGCGTCACAAATCCCTACAGAGAGGACCTTTATCTTGTTGATCCCTGTTCCTGGAATATTCCATTCAGTGTGCTTGTTAGCACATGAAGCTGGTTGTAGTCTTTCATTAAGCTTAGCACGGTATGGAATGGAACAGCTTTAAGCCTGTAAGCCTTCTTCTGCCACAATCAAAGAGCGAAAATCGCTTCATTCTTTCTCCGTGGTCGCCGTGCCTTCACTATCCATTTGTATGTGAGCAGCCAGGCAGGAAGAGGAAATAATTACATGAACATTATCATACACTAGCAGCCCGAGTGTGTGTGTGTGTGTGTGTGAGAGAGAGAGAGAGAGAGAGAGAGAGAGAGAGGAGGGAAGCTGTACAGAAATAATCTGCTCAACCAAGCCTTCTTATGCCAGTCCCCCCCATACACATACACCCTAAACACCTCCACCTGATTACACACCCAGTTAGAGCTCCCAGATGTGTCATTACTGTGTTTCTGAATGAATGTGTGTGTGTGTGTGTGTGTGTGTTTGACTTGCTGAGCTCAGCAGTGCCCTTTCCTGGTCCCATAATGGAAACTACCAGATCTGAGTGCTGCCAGACGGGTAGATTACACATGATTAGATGGCGATAGAGCCTTCTCTCACCAGGGATTAGACCAAACACACACACACACACACCTATAAGAAAGCAGAGGAAAAGGAAAAGTAGGTGCTATGTTTAAGTCCTGTCTTTGTCATTTAAGATGAGGTCAAAGGTCAAGGAGCAGGTGTCAGTGGACGGCTGGAGAAAGATCAAGGACAGGGTTACCATGGCGCCCCATATCATTCACCACCTTTTCCATATAAACAATCAACAATGAAATCCATCGACTGAGGGTGGTAATGAGGTCACCGATTCTTGAATATTAGAGCTGTGGAAATTAGCTCGTTAACGCGGGTTAAATTAATCTGGCATCATAATTAATCTGATTAAATATTTTAACTCTATTGACCCATCTGCAACAGAATGACTCTGAATGTGTCCAACGCTTTTCAGACAGTTGGACCAAATAGAGTTCAAATGCTGAAATGGTCGGTTGATCTAGTAGTGACGGTTGAATTGGTAGTCCTCAGTGATTGGTCCGCACCAAAACGATGCAGTTTATTTAGTCAAGGTAACCTGTAGAGGGCGCTGTGATAAATGGCTCAGACCAACAAATAGAGCGTTACAATAGTCCAAGCATGACGCTACAAAGCAATGAATAGCCACAAACTCTTTTTCTGGGAGATAAGTCTTGACTTTTGCCAACTGTCAGCTGTATTATAAGAAGTTATGTATGTGTGTGTATATATATATATATATATATATATATATATATATATATATATATATAGTTTGCACGTCTTCCAACTATGCCATAACCAACAAACCCATCAAAATATGCTGATGAAGAAAAACTAACAAATTAGGTTCAGATGTCATAAATATCAGAATAAATTAATTGGATCTCTACATTAAAGACAGATGAAATGACTGACAAGTTGGAGAATTTCAGGTCAAGGCCTCTTCCAAGATGTCAGGGGCAACAATAACTACACACTACTTATTATGAGTAAAAACAAAAGCAGTGTCGTTCTTAGCAGTAAATGTATTTAAGGCCTTTTGGGCCACAGTGAACATGTGCATGGTGTCTTTTCCCTTTAGCCTGCAGTAACTCTGACTCTTGACAGTAACAGTTACAGCCTGTGACAAACTCTCCACAGCGACTGTAAAACACTCCCAGTAATGCTGACTGCACTGTCTGCTCCTCTCGCCGGACTCCTCCACTCTGCCATCACTGTCTACACACTCCATATCCTCCCAGCATGCTCCATTCTTATTGGCCCCGACAGCTTGAAGACTCCTCAACGGACGAGTGCTGGTGCAGTCAACTATGTTTCTGGACGTCCCTCCCATTTCCTGCGTGTACTCTTTGTGCATGTGATGCACTTCTGTGCTCAAAGTTCGGCTAATTCATCAGAGACATCTGAGGGTGTATGTGTATACATTAAGAGTACACTGTGAATATATAATTCCTACATGTTTTGCATATTTGCTTGATCTTAAAACAGAAGGTCACGTGTTGTGTGAGGTGTGGTGTCAAAGGAACAAAGAAAGACAGTCCTGGAACCATACACTGTATAGAAATAGTGACCGGAGCTATCGTGACGTCACCCGTTGGTTTCTGAACTATGGCAATGAAGCTCGGAAATTAAACTTCATTCTCTCCAACAGCCAGCAGGGGGCAATACTCTCTGTTGCATTTATCACTAGGTTCGGTTCCGCTTTCACACTGCAATTCCTGAACCGCATCAAACTTTCTGAGTGTCAACAATCAACGGTTGAAACGGCCGCTCGTAGATTGGACAAAGTAAGAGAGGAAATCACTCCCGACTGGCAGACCTGCTGGATAAACAGACCAATGAAGCAGCATGTGAAGTTCGTAATTTTGTGGATGTTGTTTCTTTGTTTATCTATCAGTTGCACATGGCTCAGCAAGCCGTGCAGTACGATCATCAAAGACAGCTAGACAGAGCACATTTCACCCTAACAATTGCAGGGATGACAAAGAAACGGCACCAGAGGACAAGACGAGGAATGATAAATGATGACGAGTTGTTGATGTTGCTGCTACACAAACGGTGGGTAAGCTATGTAACCTCACAGACTACAAACAGGGTGGACTGGCACTGTTTATTATTTGAATGAATACTGCAACGTTAACGTTGCCTACCTACATACTAGTGAGCGCAATCGTCACTAATGCTAATGTAGTTTGTCAGGGATTGAAGCTGTTAATTTTCTAATTTTGAAAATATAACATGTGACAACACATCAGCACAGAGTTTAAGGACTGTGACTGTTGGTAGTTGTGATTAATTTTGTTCAAATACATCAAATTGTGAATTTATGGGTTATGTTGTTCAAACGAGAACAACGAGACCCCCGTTTTCAAGCGGACCAGAGTTTGTTTGTTTTGTCCGCACCAGAATTCATATGAGCTTTCAGACCTGCCCAAACGAAGCAGACTATCTGAGAAAACAAACTTACAGTTTATGGTCTGAGTGCTTACTTTAAATAATATAAATAATATATTTATTGAATTTTGTTCGAATATACGGTGAAATAACACTTCCGTTACTTCCGTACGGGCTTCATTGAACAGACCACTGCCTGGAGTCAGTGAAGGAGGTCTCATTCTGTTTCCTGTAAGCTTCCCAGCAAGCCCCTCACCACCCCATAATCTTAAAACCTTCAAAAGAGAATAGCACACCGGTGATATGACGAATGCATAATTAAGATGAACGGTTTGGAATTTTAGATTGCACTGTCAGCATTCTTCTGCATCTGTTACTATCCCAATGCTACCTTAACAGCAACTTAATGTTTGAGCAAATAAACTGATATACTCACAGACATTTTATGAATTATTAATGAACAATAAGTAATGATGATTCAAAATACAGGTTCCATTGAATTCTACCTTTCTCATGCTCTACTGTGTCTCATATATAACTTGTGTATGGTTTAATAAATTCATTATGAAGGAGTTAAGTGGTTTGTGTATATGAAGTGTTACAATATCCGTTTTGAGTCAGCTGCCACTTCCAGAGTTGATACTGAATTAAACATTTGGCAATCATTTCCCCCTTATTGAAGGATGGTGCCCTGAGGTTAATCAAACACAGGTGGAATTCTGTTATTTAATATTAATACTGGTTATTTCCTGTAGCCAGAAGCTGATCACTCACCCTCATCTTTTGCACCAATTATGGCGTTTAAAATACATTACTTTGTTGCCCCTTGAGGCTTATTAATTATTGTTACATATTTTGGTATCCTTTGAGGCATTCATGCTACAACAGTTTACAACTTCTGCCACTTCCAGGCTGTTAGGATAGTAGGCTGTTGTTAGCTTTCCACATGCTGTACCGTATCAGTACTGTGTTTTCATGTCTGCTGGTGTATTTAAAAAGGAGCAGGAGGGGGAATGTTTTTGGGCATCAAATTCCATAATAACCGAGAGAAAATGAGATTTTAAAGCTCCTCTCGTCTGTATTTTCGGGTTTTAGAAGATCTAACCCTTCACTCTGACTAATAACAAACAAATATTTTAGTGAACTGCTGAGCTGTAAAATGAGACAGCTGCTGCTCTGGCTGGTGATCGGTGCTTTTTGATTCCTGATCGCAACATTTTACAGCTACTAAAATATGTTCTTTTAGTCTTTTATGAAATATTCACACAGCTGAATGCACGGTTTTGAATGTGAAGTCACAGAAACATATTCACTATTTCATTCACAGAGAGAATTATTACATTGTGTTGTTTACAGACAATACATGTATGTATTGTCCCTTTTTAATTTAGAATAATTACTCTTTCATTTTATGAAATTAAAGTTGTAAATTTACAAGGAAAAAGCCTGACATTCTCTGGAATTAAAGTCATAAAGTGAAAGCCAGCACACTGAAAACGTCATTCAGCTGGTCTCCAGCACCATAGAGTCTCTGAAGTTTTCTTTAACCTACAAGCAGGAGGTGTTTTTTTCTTGACTCAGCAGATATGCTTTTCATGAACAATTATAAATGTGATTGTATGGAGAATTTCTACTCTTCGTAGAACAGGGAATAATAAATAATCAGCCAATGGTCAAGTCTGAAACTCTTTTAACCCTCATTGCTGGCAACTTGTTAAGATGCATCGACCCTCCAGAGCCCTTAGGTCAGCTGACCAGATGGTCCTGGATGTCCCTCGATCCCAGTTAAAGTCAAGAGGAGATCAAGCCTTTCCACTCTGTCGAACGCTCTGCCCTTTTCTTTAAAACTCGTCTGAAAACTCACGTGTTCACCCTGGCCTTTGGCTGAGCAAAGTCACCTGTTTGTATCTTCTGTCTGTTTTATTTCACTGTTTTGCTTTAATTGTTCTTATTGCTTTTGATTTGGTTATGCTGTAAAGCACTTTGGTTGGCCTTTTAAATATGCTTTATAAATAAAGCTGACATTGGCATTGACACTAGTTTAACTTACACATAAGCATATTCAACAACTGAATAAAATAAAATAAAGTCAATAATGGACTGTTTGGAATGGACTGCTCGTATCGCAGTGTTTATATCTGAGATTTTAGATGCAGTTTTGCTGATATTGGACCGATATCTGATATCAATATCTGATTGGAACACCCCTATTGCATTCCATAAGGTTCACAAAGGTAAACAGTACACTCACCGTTACTGTGTTGGCCGTTAGGGTGGGGGTGTTGTTGTCATTTCCTGGCTGTTCGCTCGGTGTATGTGTCGGCGTGTACAGTGTCAGGGCGTGCTCCGCCACCGTGCTTGTTCCTGTATAGTCTGTCGGCGGGTGGGCGTGGGGCGTGCCGTACTCAGCTGGGATGCCGTTCTGTGGTGGAGGGGGGAACTGGGCTGGTGGGAAAGGTTGGGCCATGGCTTCTGGTGGAGCTGAGGCCTCTTGGTTACCCTGCATGGACCGAGATAGTGACAGGATAGAGGGAAGGACGACAAGCAAACCAACAACGTCAGGAAGGTTTGATATCTGAGTCACTGGATCATTTGTACCCCCAGCAAGGTCATGGCACAGAAAGAATAGACAAGAGAAAGAATGCACAGTACTGTAGCAGCCACTGCATCTTTTACATACTGTACATGCATACATATATTACTGCCCTTAAATGAGCTAGGGTGTGGTGGTGTTTAGGCCTCTGTATTCCTAAAATGAAATGCTTGTTGGATCATCTGGAAGTGTCTGACAAATCAGATGTCATGGCGAAATCGGAGTGCTGAGTCAGACATTTTTGTAAATTTATGAAACAATTTGGCAAACCTGCAGACTTTACCAATTGTTTGGCCGAGTGACAAAAAAGGTTTAAATGGAATGGAACTTTTCTTTTTAATATTTTTTACATGACATGAGACAAGACCGGATGTGATGCATTTGGTTTTCATGAAAGCAGTGAAACATGCAGCAAACGATGGTTAGCTTTATATATGAGCATGTCCATCACTTTGCTTAATGACTGATCAGTTTGAGAATTTTACAAGGTTATAAAGGAGTTTCTCTGATACCATTGGTTAGGCAAAGAAAACATACATTTATCTTAAAAGTGCACAATGCTTTGTTTCTTTGTGAAGATGGCGGATGAGCATGAGAACCACATGAACCAAACAATGAAACAATCCCCAGGAGTTGAAATACACCTTCAAGATATTTCAAAAAATATTTTTGGAGCTTGATATTTTGACTAGCTGACTGATGAGCAAGAAGGATCCAAAAACAGAGCAAATGGAGAAAAGTATAATTATATTTAATATAAAAATCCCCAACATGAATATAAAACACAAAACCTTTAAACTAAAAGAATCTACAGAAGAAAAGACCAACTCAACGAACACAAGATAAACGAAGTCACTGAACGAGGAAATAACTTTACTATGTGGCAGCCAAAAAAAGAGCTCACAAGCGGGCAAGTTAAATCATTAATAAAGGAAAGCTATATCCATAAACAAAAGACCACTTCCCAAGAGGGGAAAACTAACTAACAAACAACATGAAAAACAATAAACTTCAACAAAAAACAATTGATTAATCTAAAAGTAACAAATCAGAAGCACTGACTCAAGGAAACAACTCGACAAAGAGGCAAAATGGGTAAACACAAGAAAAAGCCTTTAACTACAAAAATGAGGCTCTACACTAAGCTTAACATAAAAGTTAGAGAACCTGAGAAGTGGACAAGTCAAAGACAAGGGGAGACAAGGCTATTTATACAACCAATCAGGACAGGATCAGACAAAGACAGGAAATAAAACTTCCTTTTTACAGGAAGTAAAAAAAAATAAAACAGCCACTGACAAGACAGCATGAAGACACTTGATGGAGAAAAGCTTCTTGAGTGCCATAGACGTATATATACGTCAAAGTAGTTTTTCGGCAGTGGGTCGCTGATCACAGTCTACCGCAGCCTGTGAGTAATTTTGGGGCTTCTGGGATTTGTAGTCAGGACTTAAAGAGACAGTATACACCACAGAGATCAAAACAGGAAGTGGAGATGATCGAGATTAGAGAGTAAAACAAACAGAATTTTTACCTTGGAACAAGGTAAAAAACAAACATTTTTTTCATGATGAAATAGAGAGTCTCTTCTTTCATTTGAGATATTCAGTGTTTTCAGAGACATAGTACAAAATATTCTGTGGGTCTAGAAATATGACTCAAAATGGACAAAAACGCTGGAACAAGACACTTTGTTTTATAAAACATATAAAAGGTTCTATGTCAATGTGATTTTTATGACAATTTTAAATTTCTGAGCTTCTGAGCAAATGTTGTGTGCAGTTATAGTTCAAAATCTGATCTTACTTAATTCTGATTTTACTTATTTTTATGCATCTGATCCCTTGACATAACTGACTGTGTTTTATTTCCAAAAGAGGTAATGAAACACATAAAAATATGTGTAGTCTTATGTGTGCCTGGGAGAGTAACAGTGTATCCTTTGTACATGGCAGAAGGATATTGGCTTTATTTGTGGAACAGAAGTCTGTTTGATCACGACATGGAAATTTCTCCGTGGAAAGATGTTCACACAAAAACACTCAAACAGCACTGGAAATGACAAAGTGACACACCAAAGGGATGGGATGAATCAGCATCCCTTTCAGAGATGAGTGAGACCTATTAACTGATACTCTTTTGATGAAAACCTCTGTTTTGAAAGCTGTTTTTATTCTTTCTCATCTCAGCTTTCCTCCATTTATTCCTCACTTGCTTCAGTTGCTGTCCTCTTCCCTGAGCATCACCTCTGTCCAGGCTCTCCTTCTAATTTACATGCCTGTCAGATAATCATTTCCTCCGACCGATGATGATGAATCCATCGGACGCATTAGCACCCTGCTTTTCTCCTGCACTGCTCAAAATCTTCTTAGAGAATGGCTTAAAAATTTTAAAAATCAATCACAGCAACTTTTTGAGGTGGGATGAGGGTTTGACCTTAGCTGTTTCCAATAACGGTATTGAACTTGGCTATTCTTTTGCATGGAGATTGATGGTGTTGAGCATAATAAAGCAGTTAGCCAATGACTCGATGACTGTACCTACATTGTTCTGGCAGAGAGTGTTATGCCCAATTTAGGGTTTACTTAGGCTCACTTCACGTACAAATGGAGAAAAATAGAATCTCCAGCAGCAAACAAGTCAAGTCATCAATAATGAAGCAGGACTTTGTTGTGCTTGTTAGATTTGGATACGAGTAATGCTTTTTTAAACACTATGTGATGTCTTAACAGATGAAATGAACACCCGACTCACCCAGTAAAAATACACACAGCGATTTACACTTGACAGCTCTTTTCAAGCTTTTGTGGCCATTTTAATTTTGTATTTGAAGTCCTTCATCTTAGCTCATGTGATCCTTTAAATTACCACTTAAAACCCTCTTGTGGATGTGTCACTGGTAGATCTTTCCTTCTTTTGTCCTCCACTTTGCTCATATTTGCATTCAATGTGTCTTTTGTCTTTCATTGCTGAGATCTGTGATCACACCGATGTTGCTACATTAAGTTAGACAGACCTAAAGGTGCTGTTTGGTGTTAAGTAGGGGTGGGTATTACTTGTGAGGGGTGTTACTTGAGTTAGGATACATTATTGCAATACTGCGACATATTGCAATATTCTACATAGATCACTGAGAAATATAAAATACAGATCATATATATGTAAGGATCAACTGAACATTTGCGCTGTTAAAATGCATTGCTAGAGACATTCGATCAGATTAATTATGGTGATGGATTAGTCCACGTTAACGCGCTAATTTCCACAGCCCTAAAACTGCAGATTATTTAACTTTTCATTTCCACATGCAGAAATTGGCCCAAAACATGTTTTTTTTTAGAGAAAAAAAATCTGTATTTTATCAGAAAAAAACATTTCGTGATATATTACCATATCAATATTTTTTCCCACCTGTAGCGTTGAGGATCTGCAGAGTTTATTCTTGGAAGAACTCAAGCAAACACAGAACATTTAATACCAACTGAAAACTTTGGTGTTAATTTCTCATCTGTTGCAATAAGCACTCACTCCACCACCCAGCTCCACCCTACAAGTTCACCGTTTGAAACACATATATATGGAAAGATACGTTTTATAGGCCTACTGAAAGGAAAAAAAGAAACCTCTGTATTCAGTCAGTGAATTGCAGAGGAGATCATCACCAGCAGAAACATTGTCGTGCCTATATTGTAGCGCTGCAGCCAATGTGACATTTTCATTGTTGGGGTTGTTACTCTTACTCAGTATTTTACTGTAAATATGAGTGACACTATTTATAAATTAATGGACATATTGCCTTCCAAAACACAAGTCTCTTCTGCTATCTTTAAAGATGGATTTTTGCCATAACTTCTGTGAGAAACTGTTATTTTTGGACTTCGGACATATTAGAGTATTACCAAAAATACTATACTTCACTGTGTACTTTTTGAGTAATCCTTTCACAAAGGCTCTTGCAGAAAGCACAAGCATGCCTGTTCATCAGTCATTTGCACACTCATAAACAACAAGCAGCTCATTTGATCACAAATTTACGAGAAGCGGCTGGCTGGAATGCAAAACACAACTTGTAACAAATAAAAATATCCGAATTGGATAAAACGCTGGAATCGCCTGTTATCCGTTTTCTCCATTTTCCATTTGTGCACAAAATCAGAAAAATGAGTCGTTAACCAGTTTTTCATTTTCATTTCAGTTTTGGGAGTGAATATTGAAAAAAGAAATTATTATTTTTTTTAGTTTTGGATTGTTTTGAAAAACGAATGAAGGAATGATACATGGATTACCATATCTTTGTAGTTTCCATGTTGTTTACACAAAGTGAAGTTCATGAACATTCCAGAATCTGAAGAATGATTCCCAAACTGTGGAAATCTGACCAATTCAAAAAGTTCATCTCTCGTTCATCAACTGCAAATGTTGACACAAATCTCTTGTTGCCAAATATTTTAAGCATATACCGAGGCATTGGTTATTTGGCTCAAAATTACATGTTTTCATTACTCACATGTCTGCAGTGATTGATGATTGATCAAAACACCAGACAGTGAGTGAAGCACACCGTCAACCTGGGGTCATTTCAGGCCACTGAACTTAGTACTTCCACCCAGCCAACAGATGGTGACAGACACCAACAATCATCTCTTTAGCAGCCTTATACCAATCTGTGGCTACCCCTCCTTTCTTCACTCACTGCTGGATGCCATGGAGCTAACAATCATCGAGGAATATTAACAATATATTACAGTAGTATCCATTGTGTTTATTGTTATTATTATTATTATTGAAAATGGCAAAAAGAAAATCATGAAAACTTTTCATTTGTGTCTATTGGACCCATTCACATCCCTGAAACGACATCATCACAGCACTTTCTCTGAGCTTTTATACTAAAAGCATTAGTATTGACACCACCGGCTGGTTCAGCCCATCCTGTCCTTTATCATGGTTTTTCTTACAGCCAAATAAAAGCAGAAATACAAAGTAAACAATCATGTTACCTTTTTATAAATGGCATCATTAGCTGTACAGACAGAGTTTTCTTACTTCTAGGCTCTCTATTTCACTGGTTTAGCCCTGAAGCCTCAGCGTCTATGCAGGGTGGAGCTGTGGCCTGGGGCGAGTCTTGGTTCACTAAAACAAGGAGCCTCATCGATAGGCCTCCCTGCCTCTCAGCATCAATAAAGACCTGAGCTGATATATTGCCCCACCTAGTCAATACAAGCATACAAGCACACAAGCACACACACACACACACACACATACCAGCAGCGAGCCAATGAGCAAATACAGTCAGGTTAAATAATAGCAGCTGGAGCTGTAGGGTAAAATCTTTTTTCATATGCCCAAATCATGATGCAAAAAAGCCCCACTCACATGCTAAGCTAGTTACACTGGAGCTTTATGCAGAAAAGAGTGAGCAGGAATTGAAGCTCGGGAAAAAAAGAGAGTAAGAGAGAGAGAGAGAGCCAGAGGCGGAGTGAGAGAGTGTTAAAATCAGTGGACTTCCATCATCCATCAAAGTGACTGAGGCGCTGACACACTGAGACATCCCCAGATCCTTGTCGACAAATTGCGCTGGTAAATGATTTCTCCTATCAGCTAAATCATACTATCCATCCCTCTCTCCCTCCATCCCTCCATCTATCTCTCTGCATCATCCACCCGCCTCTCTCTCTCTCTCTCCATCCTCTGTCTTTTACTCATTGAGATTATTTCCCTTTGGCTCAGTGGAGTGCCATGCTTGATGTCTGATGGACTCAGTCACTGTATATATATATATATATATATATATATATATATATATATATATATATATATATATATATATATATATATATATATATATATATATATATATACTGTGCATGAGGCTCACGTATGAGTCTCTCTATTGTTATCTCTATCTCACACACATACCTGATGGCCCACTCAAACTGCCATTAATAGATAGACAGATACTTTATTAATCCCCAAAGAAATTCCAAGAAGAATATGGTTATTGTTAACAGAGACAACAGCATGGAATATACAAAACCATCACCAACAACATGTTAGTTCATGCATCTATGCTTCCAATTCATGAATTCCTAGTGTGATTCAGGCTGTTCATGCACTGCCCAAAACTGTTATCTGTCTGTAAACAACTTAAAGGGACACTATGTAATTTTTCCAGTATCTTATTACCTCAAATCAACGTCTTCATTCATAAATACATCCTCGTTGGTGTAAAATAACATATACCAACAATCTGACTTATCCTTCTGGGTGAAGAATCAGTTATCTGTCTTTACATAGAGCGGGTCGCTCATACGGAGGCTTCCATGTCTTTTCGGTCTATCAGAAACTACGGACTGCAGAGAGGGACATAAAGCACTACCTGCTAGTACCCATAGGACAAAATGCATTTCCGCGTTTTGCGATTCACTTTTCACAGAGAAGCAAGGTGGAGACGCTGGTTTTATTTACCTAAAACCTGCACTGCACTTTTGGTCATAATACAAGACTATACTTATGCCGCGCCGAATCCTCATCTCCAAAAAAAGCGTAAAAGGGCCATAAAATGACCGGAGCCGGCTGGGGATGCGCGGTGAGTGGATGCCTGGGAGTTGAGCCATTCTGCTTACCGTAGTTCCAACCATGTTACACTGCATGCAAAGTCAAATTTAACCACTAGATGGGAGAAAAAATGACATAGTGTCTGTTTAAGGAAATGGTATGTAATCCATGTAATCATGAGCCCAGAAGGGTGATGTAGTATAAAGATCCGATACTGATATTGGATATTGGTCCGATATCAGCAAAAAAATTAGTATCAGATTATATCAGTCTGCATCTAAAATCTCTGATATAAATGCTCTGACACCATCAGTCCATTCCATCCTCCACTCCAGCTCTTCTATCCAGCAGCGTCTGAATCCAGGGTTTAAAAGCTTAAATGAGCACCTGAGCCTCGCTACATTATGCCTAGCCACCACCACTCGGTCGATAAAACTATATTCCTACTATACTGACAGTAAAAAAATAACTGAGATGAAAGTGAAAACTATAGTTTGTTTTCATTGTTTTTATTGAGGTTATTTTTCAGGGTCTGCTAATTTATTTTTATGTATTGTATTCATTTGACATTCGATTTCCATACTACAAAATAAGTAATAAAAGTATGTGTGATTAGTGCTGATATCATTTCGGATCAATATCGGTGTCGGCCAATAGTCAAGGCTGCAGTATCGGTATTGTATTAGAAGAGGAAAAAGTTGTACCGGGACACCCCTAGTATAGAGAGCAACAAAGTTGGACAGATGGGTATTATTTCTATATTATTTAACTTTCCTCCTTCAGTAACATCACTTGTGTACTTTTTTTAATCCAACCCACAATCTTTAACTAAAAATTAAGTAGTTAGCGGTTTGCAGGGACTTATGGCGCTTTTCCACTACACAGTAATGGCACGGAAGTGTAAAAATAGCGAAGCAGTTGCCGGTTTTTAAAATGGCGGAGTCGAGTTGTGTTTGGCTTTTACAGTCCAATTGGACGTCCCGCATCCAATGACGCTTCCAATGATGCCACTTGTTGGCCAATCAGTGGAAGGCAGTCGGCTGACGTTGCGTTTTAGTATCGCTTCGGCTCCTTTGGAACCAGGGCTGAGGAGGTACGATAAAAGTACCTAGAACCAGGTACTAGGTACTAGTGGAAAAGTGCCACAACTGTGCCGTACCGTACCGTACCTGTGGAAAAGTGCCTTCAGAGGATAGATTTTGATGACACACTAATGTGTGCCTTGACTTGTACTTAAGCCATCTGAATTGGAATGATATCCGAGACCAAGAATTAAAAATCATGTTAGAATGCACGATGAATCAATTCTTTGCTTTCCTAATATGATGTATTCCAATCTATCTCATCTGACCTGATCACATATAGTGATTAACTGGGTAATATTTATGAATATCTTTAAAGGATATTTCCAAAACCCTAGTAAACATTAAGTGTCCAGATTTAGTCTCTACATCTAGAAACAAAGTCTCCAAGTCATCAACACAATCTGTCTGTCTTTGAAGCCCCTCCCCCACAATTATCATAATGAATATGAAAAACAAACATGACTGTTGTTAGTGCTCCCAACTGAAAAGCTAGCAGCTGGTGGAAGACTCTGGAGACAGGCAGGCCGAATGGAACAATTGGACTGGTTTATTACAGTGCTGTGACGGCCACCGATTTTTAAAAAAAAAAAAAATTTTTGTTGATTACTCTCAGGCTGTAATTACAATTTTAACTCGTATAAAAAAAAACATTGTTGAAGATTACCAACCCAGATTTGTTGAAGATACATGTGGTTGCTTTACTGCAATCTAGAACAAAAGACTTATTGGCTAATTTACAGATGTGTGTATCAATGTCAGAGAAGATTACACAAAAAGTTCATTCATTGCAGGGTAATTACAAAGTTCACACACACATACACACACTTGCACAGCAGGCGTGTGTCTAATATTGATTCTCTTTACTTCAGCTATTTTCCAAAGTAGCCTGGGGCTTTTCTCCACCCCTACTAACCATTAGCCAAGCTTTCTGCTGGGCAGTGATGCTTCAGAACCCCCCTCTGCACCCCTGGAGCTACACCACCCTGTAGATATGTGGGTATGTGTGCAGGGTGTAATACATTGTAATGATCTTACAGAAAGACGTGGCTGGCGTTGGCAAAGATGTGATACTCATGCACCAAAGTCAAAATGAAGTCCACAACTGGACTTCATTTTGCCAACTCCTGTGTGTCTGCCCAGTCAGTATTGATGGTAAATGTAGTCCACTGAAGCCATATATTCCTCTATGTGTGCTACATTAAATGAGAAAGCTGAGTTCTCCTCAGCAGTGCTGCTCTGAGAGCTTTGCAGGCAGTGCCTACACGTACCGGGACGCATGCAGGAAGCAAGCTTCTGTTGCCCAACCCCCTTCATTAGATCTATATGCAACACTACCATATTATCTTCTGACCTGGTAACCTCTTTTGGCTGCTATTTGCACCTTTCTGTTATCTATTTTTCTTAATATAATTTGCACCTACTGTGGGGCGGCACGGTGGTGTAGTGGTTAGCACTGTCGCCTCACAGCAAGAAGGTACCGAGTTTGCATGTTCTCCTCGTGTCTGCGTGGGTTCTCTCCGGGTACTCCGGCTTCCTCCCACCATCCAAAAACATGTATGGGGATTAGGTTAATTGGCTAATTTAAATTGACCGTAGGTGTGAATGTGAGTGTGAGTGGTTGTCTGTCTCTATGTGTCCTGTGATGAACTGGAGACTTGTCCAGAGTGTACCCTGCCTTCCGCCCTAAGACAGCTGGGATAGGCTCCAGCCCCCCCGCGACCCTATGAGGATAAGCAGTAGATAATGGATGGATGGATGCACCTACTGTTATTTTTGTTGTTTATTTTTTGTAGTATTTCTATTCACATTTGCAACCTCTTCCATCAGGATCTGGAATGCTCTACTTTTTCTTGACCGCTAGATGGCAAACCTTTGGACTTCCGATTGATTAATCTGCCCAGGCGCTGGCTGAGCTCCGAACCCTGCAGCAGTTTACATCCCTGCTCCAAACTTCGACCATCTTCTACATGCCAAGGCCCGGTTCCTGCTCCAGCTCCAGCTCAAGCTCCATTCCTGTCCCAACTTCACTGAGCCCTACAATGAAACCAGGTCCTCCAAGCCCAAAGATTTGCTCCCACCATCAGTGTATGATTGTGTGTAATGGATGAGTGCTTTGAGTCATCTGATGAGTAGAATACTGATCCAGGGGGAATAAAGAGGTGCTGAAGGCAGCTTTTCAGCTGAATGTATCCAGGATGCAATGACAACCAGAGAGAAGGCGGCTCTCTTTGGGATGACTCTCTGCTCGGACAGTTTACATCTATGCTCTACTTCCCTGGCACCCACACCTAAGAAGTTCCAGACCCAGATCTCTTGGGTCCAGCAGAGGGCAGTTGGCTATCAATCCAGCCAACACACTTCAGTTTCTGAATTCCTCCCCACAACCTTCTCGACACAGCTTTGATTGGTCGTCCACTGGGTATTGGCATGGTCCGACAACACACTTATCCTTTTCACGTGACCATCTACAAACACAAAGTAGATGTTCGATTCCTCACCAAATTCCCCTTGTTTCCAGTTGTGCTAGAACTCCCACTGCTAACCTGTCATAACCCTCCTATAGACTGGTTCATCAATGTCCACAGCTATCTCATGAGCTAGGAACGGAACTGGGTTCCCAGGCAAATATTCTGGGGTCCCATATTGACTTATTCTAGACTAAAAACTTGCCCAGAATTGTCATGCTCGGCTTCCTAATTGTCCAGCAAGGAATGTCAGCAGATGTTCCTAAAGGGGGAGCTGCTCCACTTTCTTTTAGTTTATAGATGGTGTACTTTTGGACTCTTTTGGATTGTTAATTTGTTTCTTCTGTGGTTGATGAACTCTTTTGAGTTTTAATAGAATGCTCGAGTGCCATGTATGTATACATCTTTCCTTTTTTTTCAGCAGCAGGGACAAAAGAGTGCTTTCACACAGCCTGTGAGTAATGTTGGGGCTTCTGGGATTTGTAGTCGGAGCATAAAGAGACAGTATACACCACAGAGATCAAAACAGGAAGTGGAGACGATCGAGAAGTGGTGATTTTGGTGAAAGTGTCCTCTACTCTACCTCTGATAAAACAAGAATGGAACAAGGTAAAAACAAACATTTTTTTTCATTCATTTACTTTCATTTGAGCTATTCAGTGTTTTCAGAGACATAGTACAAACTATTCAGTGGGTCTTAAAAAGTATTCAAAATGGGCAAAAATGCTGGCACAAGGCATTTTCATTTTTTAAAGAGGGCTGGCACTCAATGAGTTAATATGTTAATTTAGGATTCCTCTTCTGTGCTTGTCTGTGCACAGTCACGAAAGTGCTCTTCGACTTCAGGATTACTATGTTCATAAGACCGCAACAACTTTCACAAGGGTTTAAATAAAATACAATGCATCTGAAGTAATGTATATAGGTATAAAATATGAATGACCTCTGCCTTCTCCAGCAGGTATGACTCTGCATGTCAGAGGTGTACCTGCAGCCAACTTATATACTCTATATAGTCACAACAAGTCAAACCACAACTAGACCAACCAACACGTCACAACAGGTTATTTGATTTTCACTTCAACATGCTCTCTGTTCTGACCATCGGGGGAAGGATATTAGGTTCTGAAAAAAATCCATGCATAGTAATACACACACCGCTTGCTCTCTCTGGGTTGTCATCATCAACTGTCATTACAACAGGATGATTCTGTTTCTGTTGGCATCAGAGGGCAATTTGAGCAAAGGCACTGCCAGCACAGGTTCTGCAGCCTGTTCCTCCCTTTGCTGCATTTCTGCGGCTGTGTACTCTGCCTTGAATAATTACAGCTGAATATTTGAGTCAGCCAAAACACTGTAAAATGTACCATCATCAATAGCTTCCTCTGCACTCATATTTTGGAATGCTATTTTTTGCTATTGGAAATGTAACTAGTTTGCAATACAAGCAAAGAGAACAAGGAAGTTCCATTTTGGAGGAGCTACAGCATGCTGCCAGGCTCATAGAGCCACCTGGATGCAGAGACCAGAGCCAAGAAGTAGATTCAATGTACGCCACTGTGGTACGGAAGAACAATAGATTTTGCGGATGCACCCCAGAGACACAGAAAATTAGTTACAACTGCAGGCTTGTTTCACATTATGTCTACCTCTGATAGAAAGGTTACACACTGTTACATGCACAAATACCACAGACTATTGTGTGTGTGTGTGTGTGTGTGTGTGTGAGATACAGCTGGGATGACACTGTCTGGGTCTTACACTCCCATCACCACAGCGTTATTGTTCCACTTTGACAGTGACAACTAATGAAGATTGGAGCCGAGAGCCAGTGAGGCTGATCGTCCAGGGACATGCAAATAGACACACCCACAGATGTTAAGGCATATCACTGACAACAGAGAAGTGCTGTAATACAACCTCACGTGTTGAAAAAAGAGAAACTAAAAGCACACTTAAAAAAGACACACTATCCAGCGACAAACATACTGGCTTTCTTTCATTAAATGTACAAGAAAACCACAACATTTTAAGACATTCTGTATGTCAGGCTTTTTCTACGTCACTTTACACCGCATTGTTAGTGTGACATGGTAGCTGTGAGGTTTAACCAAAATCCCTTCATTTTAATACTTTTTTTTAAGCCAACCCTGATATTTCTCCTAAACATCTAAAGTTCTAAGGCAACATTCTAATGTTCGAACTCAACATTGTAAAGTTCTAACACAACATTCTAACTCAACATTCTAAAGATCTAACACAACATTATAAAGCTCTAAGTCAGCATTATAAAGTTATGTTAGAACCCTAGAATGTTGTGTTTGAACTTTAGAATGTTGAGATAAAATTTTAGACATTCATAAATGGCACTTAGGGCGGGTTCGATTCCCGGCCCGGGGCCTTTCAGTGTGGAGTTTGCATGTTCTCCTCATGTCTGCGTGGGTTCTCTCTGGGTACTCTGGCGTCCTCCCACCATCCAAAAAAAATGCATGAGGATTAGGTTTATTGGCTAATTTCAATTGCCCATAGGTGTGCCCACACAGACATGAGGAGAACATGCAAACTCCACACTGAAAGGGCCGGGATTCGTACCCGGTACCTTCTTGCTGTGAGGCGATAGTGCTAACCACTACACCACCATGCCGCCCACTTACGTAACTTAAAATAACAAAATTACAGAATGAAAGTGTGTTTGTTGCCTGAACATAACCACGACCATTTCACGGTAGCTACTATGTGGCATTCAGTGACATGTGAAAAGCCTAAAATGTGTTCCTGCAGGTGCATTACAGTCAGTACAGACCACATGGCATACATATGACGTACCAAAAGCAGGAAAGATGTTGTTATTGCAAGCAAAGTGACAAATTACTGTGAAACACATACTCTTGGAATGACTGCAGCTAGCTTATGCAGTTTTTTTTTTTCACCAGACTGTGTAAACATGCCAGAAACTTGCTGCTTTAAGGGCTGATTAATATTGATGTGCACTGCAGACATCAGACAGAAAAGAGGACAGGAAAAGAAAAAGATCGAGGGAGAGAAATATTGGAGGGCACTCCCAAACACTGCAGAAATTTTGTCAGTAAACAAAACGTAACACTGTTGGCTTAGCTATATTCCACTTTAATTAGGTTTAACATGTTGTCCCATCAAAAGTGATTTGGCAAAGGAGGGTGACATGAAGAAAAACAAAGAAGAGAAGAGAAATGAGCAGTTTCAACTTTCGAGTGAGTCACTTTTCACACACATCTTATTTCTAACACTCCAACACCTCTCGTTAATTGATACATTATTCTTTGTACTGTAGTCACTGCTCTGACACAAAGGAGTCTGACTGATCTTCTGTTTGTCGTATCATTATGACAAAAGTATGTGTTCATGGGAAGCCCAAAAACTGTTTCTTAATAAGACTGTGACCCCCAAACCCAGCTGGTATTAGCATGCAGTCCTATCTGCATATGAAAAAAACTGTAAAATTTTTGGTAAAGTAACACATCACTGGAATATAATCTGATTAGAAAGGCTCCATCTGTGGCCGGCGTACTGTGACTCAGCCAGGTAAAAGTGTCTTCTGTACAGTTTGGTCACAGGAGAAAACAATTCAGCATTTCTGTCCATTTTTACCCAACTACAAAAATCTAATTTATGGGAAAGAAAACAATATTATCCGTTGAAATAATAAGCAATCTAGAGAAATCTCAGCAGGTTCAGAGTAAAAAATATCTCAGAACTTTTTTTTACATTGTTCCATTCTTGTCAAAGCACTTTACAATACACACCACTTTCACCCATCCACACCCACATTCACAGCATGAGCCTGCCATGCAATTTGAGATTCAATAACACTTCAACATGCACCTATGGGATTCAAACCAGTGACCTTCCCATCACTAAACAACCTGCTCTACCCACTGAGCCACAGCCACAGAATCTTGAGCATCTCCAAGGAAGGGAGAGAAAGTGAAAAAGAAAAAAGGAGGAAACAACCACCTGTTTAGTTGTCGGTCATTTAGTCGGAGGAACCGACAGATAGATACATTTTAAAAGAATGAAAAAATACAAATAAATTCATGAAATTATGTAAGTAAATAAATGAATTAACTTGGATGTTTGTGCCAGTCATTTACAAGCATCAAGCAGTGTCTGCATCAGGAATGATGTAAATGTTCTTAATGAAAACATTGTGCTAGAGGACCCCAGGTTCGAAGAAAACTTTCGAAAGATGACAATCTTTACTTCTCCAAATGTATGCACCGTAAAACCTGTAAGCCTGTTTCAATCTCAGGAGAAAAAAAACGTCTGACCAAGAGAGAGGAAAAGGTGGTGCAAGTCCCGTTTCTTTGTCCCATCTGTACTTTAATGGCTATTATACATGTTATTAGGGAGTCCCAATCCAGTATTGATACCGGATACCGATCCAATCTAAACATCCCGATACCAGCAGTCCATTCCAAACAATCCATTACAGACTTTATTCTATTCAATTGTAGAATATGCTTATGTTGAACATAAACGCGTGGTTATTTTGCACTTTAAAATATTTTTTTGTTTTTATTGGACTTATTGAGGTTATTTTTCAGGACCTTCAAATGTGTTTTTATTACTTTTATTAAATTTTTAGTAAATTTTTATAGTTAAATTTAAAATTGATGTAATCCATTGGTTAATAAATAATAAATGGGTCAGTTTTTCTCTACTGTTGCTGACTTGATCAAGCCTTTTCTAACACACCATACTACAAAATAAGTAATAATTTTGTGATTTGTGCTGATATTGTATCAGATCGCTATCGGTGTCAGCGTATACTCATGGCTGAAATTTTTCAATTAGAAAAAAAAATAAAAAAACGGTGTGAAATGTTTGGAGCAACAGGAATATGTTTCAGTGTGTAAAAAGATTGAGAATGCTTCAGAAACTATTCTGGAAAGAGTAAGGACTTGGCTTTAAGGTGAACTAATATCGTCCCAGAAATAATTGTTTTTTGGATATTGAGGAACCTCATTTTTCAGTTCCCTCACACCACAAGCTAAACCGTCTCATTTATTTTCTCACTGTGACAATGGCCTTTTAATAATGTTTATTAAGTAGTGCTGTCTGTCCTCTGACTATTATTTTATTCGGGCATCATTAGGCCATCCTGTTTTCACAAGCCCAGGTCCTTCCCAAGCGAGTGCCGCTGTACCCACACTGCCATCGATAAGTCTGACACTGACAATAAATTGGCCACGACGACGGCAGCCAGAGGAATACTTCCACTTACCTGCACACACACACATCTATTACCAGGCTAAGCACGCCCCACTGGTCATATAATCATTAAATAACATTACACTGAAAATGTACTGATATAATAAATTGTGTGATGTAAAATAGCCTCCATCTGTTCGCAGCACAATAAAGTAATGAAATTAAACCCTCCCTCGCTAAATGTGCGCTAATTCTCTATTTGCTTTAATTATGGTGAAATGTGCAAGCTGCCTGCACAGAGGGAAATAAGAAAACAAAGAAGAAACAAACATAATGTATATTTTTTCCAGTGTGACAAACTAAATATTAATCGACACACTGCTTTAACTCATCATCATCATGATCATAATCAACAACCAGAGAGCGTCCAGCAGCCACTGACTTTACCCTGACAGTGCTCTCCTACGATGAATATCAGTGTGTGACAGTGACCCGGTCCCTGTCAGTGAGTTATGCACGAGTGTGTGAGACACACACACAAACACACACACACACACACACACTCTGACAGAGAGGCAACGGAATCTAATTTAACACTCGGTTGAGCAGAGATTGGCCGACACTCCCATTCCCTCACCGGCCAAGCAGGGACACTCCACGACCCAAACTGTGTGTGTGCGTGCGTGTGTGTGTGTGTGTGATGCTGTAGAACAAGAGAGCCAGCAAGTGAAGGAGAGAGAAAGAGCGAGCGAGAAATCCTGTTCATGAAGGAGAGAGGCTGGTGGAGAGGAGGGACTGCTTAGGATTCAGAGTGTGTCGCGGCTCCCTCTAGGCCTGCTACATGATATTCACTAACCCCCCGTAACAATGGCAAACATATGTAAATCGGCCAGTGTGCCCGATTCAATCAGACCCCGGCATGAAGCCACCACAACCAGCGGCGCACTCAGGGCAGAGACACACACTCGTAAAAACAGAGTGTGTGTGATTCTCACAGGCCTGCACTAAAACCTAAGCAAGTGTGTTTTTTTTTCTCGCCTAGTTGTTCAAAGTGTAACATGGTTTCATTAACTCAGTACACCCTCTGCTTGATGGGGAATTGTTACCGTACTGTCATAGTGGCGAGCCTTGATGTACAGTGACACGCTTTGATTGAAGTGGGAATAATTGAGATGGTCCATATGATTCCTCATACCTCGTATGGGGCGGCATGGCTCAGTGGGGAGAGTGGACGTCTTGTAAGGGTTACCGGTTCAATCCCTGCCTGGAGCGTTCATGTCAAGGTGTCACTGACTGCTCCTGATGGGTCGTGGTTAGCGCCTTGCATGGCAGCTTCTGCATCAGTGTGTGAATGGATTAATATGATGTATACTGTAAAGTGCTTTGGGTATCATTTCAAGAATAGCAAAAAGCTCTATATAAATACAGACCATTCACCATTTCATACCAGAACCAACTTTATGGTTCCAGAGCCAAGCATCAAACTTTCGTACTATCGTACAGAGGGTCTGGCATTCCTCCATTGAGAACCAATTTCAGACGGGAGGCGTGAACTCTGTTGAAGTTTGAAACGATTGGATCACTAACATTTGGTCGTGACGTATGTAATGCGCCGCTAGCATCCAGGCTAGTCAACTCCTTCGCCACTACCGGAGCTAACTGAAAAATAAGACTTTTCCCGAACCCCATGGGGAGTAAAGCCACGACATCTTTGCCAGCAATAAAACTGGTTAAACATTCTTCTTGCTCCGACTTCAATTGATGAATATTTGGGAGCCAAGCCACAACGGATTGAATGGCTTCATTCATTTCCACCTCCGTCGCCAAACTACAACCAGCTAGACTACAACACAAATGCTGCGCATTCAACGTCATCGTAAACACTCGCCTCCCCCAGTCCCCCCCACCATTCACTGATTGGCCAGGATGGAAGTCGTCCTGAGAAATCGAGTACAAGGGGATCACACCCTGCTGTAATATGTAGGGAAATGATGAGCAGAAGTTTAGAGGGCTATGGCCAGGCTAGGTTTAAGGCACCTTGTTCAAAGACTGAAGGTCTTTCTCTGTAGTGGGGCTTCTAAATGAGAACGTGTTTTCAAATCCCACTCCTCACGTTTGGGCGGCACGGTGGTGTAGTGGTTAGCACTGTCGCCTCACAGCAAGAAGGTACCGGGTTCGAATCCCGGGCCCGGGACCTTTCTGTGTGGAGAGCATGCGTGGGTTCTCTCCGGGTACTCCGGCTTCCTCCCACCATCCAAAAACATGTATGGGGATTAGGTTAATTGGCTAATTTAAATTGACCGTAGGTGTGAATGTGAGTGTGAATGGTTGTCTGTCTCTATGTGCCCTGCAGTGAGGTGGCGACTTGTCCAGGCCTTCCCTGCCTACCCTGCCTTCCGCCCTAAGACAGCTGGGATAGGCTCCAGCCCCCCCGCGACCCTATGAGGATAAGCGGTAGATAATGGATGGATGGCCAGGCTACCAAGCACCAAACAGGAGGCTAGAGCTCTGTCCACCCACATACGACTGCATATGAGACACAACCACTCTGACTAGAATAGTATATGTATATGATTTACTCTTGAAAGTGGCCACTTTTGCATTCTTTTCATACAAGATAATAAAAAGAAGTATAAGAATATTGTATAAGTATCTCGTTCCCTCGAGATATGTATCTCGAGGGAACGAGATACTTATCGTGTTTGAATGAGATACATATCATTTCCTCCTCTTAGATGTAGCCAGTGGAAGGAATACATGTGCTCTGATCATGGACCTTTTAGATTTCATAAAGCTGTACTTTGATCCTGGACTGAAATACCAGGATATGACCTGGATTTTAGCTTTGAGACACTATTATAGTCCCTGAAACACATTCTATATTACATTATACTCTAGCTATTTTAAGTTATGAAACAGTTAATAAAAAACGAACTCACTAACTCAGGCTTTGCCTTTGGCGTTGACAACACTTGTGCACGGTAAGCACAGAATGCCCACATTGTTCCTCGGCTTTCTAGATAGATAGCGAGAGCCATGTCGTCACATTTCAGCACTGCTTTGTTGGACAGCTCCAGATGATTTTTAAAAAAGGGAAGAGGGGACACTGATGTTTAGATCAGCCATCAAACAGGTTGGTCTTCCCGGCCTGTAGGGCGATGACCAGTGGGAGAGAAGTGAGGAAATTGCACCATTTAGCAAATGCGGAATGGTTTCAATTTATTGTAAGAGTGTACAAGCCACACATAGTTGGGACCCTTGGCAAAGTAGGCCTCCTGTTCAGACGTCTTGATCTTCAGCTCTCTGTGCCTGCCAGATCTAAAATAGACATTACCAGGCGTACATCCTCCTTCCTAGCATGTAGGCCATGCTCTTTACACAAAATGTGCATCCAACGGTAAGCATGGCGGATCCAAGATCCTTTGAGCTGAGTCTTGATGAACTGAACGATATACATTGCATCATTAAAGTTTTAACGATGGAGCAAATTGTTTCTCCACAAAAAACTGTTTCAGGGACTTTAAAGACAATATAATATTGTGTCTCAAAGCTAAAATCCAGGTCATATCTTGGTATTTCAGTCCAAGATCAAAGTGAAGCTTTATGAGATCCAAACGGTCCATGATCAGAGCACACATAGCTATTCCTTCCACTGGCAACATCTAACAAGAGGAAATGATATGTATCTCGAGGGAACGAGATAAGTATCTGGTTCAAACCAGATAAGTATCTAGTTCCTAAAAGATTCATGACTCGAGTGAACAGGAAACAAATTTTGAGGGAACAAGTTGTTCGAACGCGTTACTAACTCGTGGGAACGAAATAAAAAAAAAATCTGTAGCTCCAGGTTTAAAATTTATTTCCTTCTTGAGTCATTACGCACAAAAAAGTCCACTTTCAAAAACTGCTATATAAATAGTACAGATTAATATTTTTTCTGCTTTTTTTTGGGTTAAGTCTTATGCTCAACTTCAGTTCTGATCAAAACTATCAAATCTCGAAGAAATATAAATGCCAGTTTGATTACATGATGCTAATTTTGTTATGGAAAAAACACACAAGATATATGAGTAATTCCCATATAACAAATATTGGTTGGCTGCGGGACTTTTTTCAGTCTTGATATATCCAAGACAAACTGGCATTTAAACGGAGACTATGTGATTTTTTTCTCCCATCTAGTGGTTAAATTTGACATGGTTGGAACTACGGTAAGCGGAATGGGTCAACTCCCGGGCGGCCACTATCACTGCGGATCCCCAGCCCCCGGCCTGGAGCACCGGTCATTTTTCCCCGGACCTCTAAAGCCCTCCTCCAGTCCAGAGGACTTCCTGGCGGGCCCCAGCCGGCCGTGGAAGGGCATGGGGCGCTCCCAGGTGGCCACTCACCGCGGATCCCCGGCCCGGAGCTCCGGTCATTTTATGGCCCTTTTACGCTTTTTTGGCGATGCGGATTTGGCACGGCATAAGTATGGTGTAGTATTATGACCAAAAGTGCAGTGCAGGTTTTAGTTTAGTGCCGGGTAAATAAAACTGGCGTCTCCACCTTGCTTCTCTGTGAAAAGTGAATCGCAAAACATGGAAATGCATTTTGACCTATGAGTACTGGCAGGTAGTGCTTTATGTCCCTCTCTGCAGTCCGTAGTTTTTGATAGACCGGAAAGACATGGAAGCCTCCGTATGAGTGACCCGCTCTATGTAAAGACAGATAAGTGATTCTTCACCCAGGAGGATAAGTCAGATTGTTGGCATATATTATTTTACACCAATGAGGATCTATTTATGAATGAAGACGTTGATTATAATAAATAATAAAATACATAAAAAATTACATCGTGTCCCTTTAAAGGGTTGAAATAATTGAATGTTTGGTTGTTTTAAGTAGTGCTGAATTTGAGATTTATGCAGAAAAAAATATCAATCTGTTAAGTTTTTAGCACTCAAAAGGGTAGTCATTTTTTCAGTGTTGTTTTGCTCTGTTAGAAAAATTAAAATCTGAATTCCAACAAAAAAAATGTGCCATATGCAGTGACACAGCCAAAATATGGCCAGATGAAGAGGAACATTTTGCATTTTAGAGCACTTAGAAAAGTGTCTGGAAATAAAATGGATTATTGAGTTGGGTGCAAAATTTTTGTAAAATAAATCATCATAGCGACAAACACTACTCTTCCTGAACGAATCCCTTAAAGTGTCATGGTTCACTTTGTCGTGGAACTTGCAGTATGTGTCATGGTTAAATCAGTGACTGCAAGGTTTCATTATCCTTGCAGATAACTGGTGGTGGTGGTGTTTTTTTTTCATATGCTGTTGCATTGATCTCTCATCACCCACTTATTGCACTAGTCGATCATGACCCTACTCATTATGCTGATCTATTGTGTTCTGGTCCCATGTGACCCCTCTGTTGATTCTGAACCCCGTTGCTCTGGTATATGTTGTCTACTTGCACTGGTCTACGCTGATTGCATGGGAGCTGGTGGCCGTGCCTCACTCATAGCAATGATCTCTGATGAAAGTTACATTATTTGTGTGCATGTGATTTGCATTACCACAAAACATAACACAAAAACTGCAAAAAATAATGCAGACTTGATGGGTTACACATAATAATAACACATTTTAAAGGTTCAGTGATTTCCTAAAACAATCACTGTTGTTAGAATGTTGCATTAGAACTTTAGAATGTTGTATTATTTAGTATTTGGCTGTCCATGTACCACCATATGATCAATGTTAAAATGCAGTCTATTCAGCTCTGCACAGTTCATGCAGGAGGCAAACTGATTCCTATTAACATTATTTATTGTTAAATTTTGTCAGTCACAGCCACACTGTACAAAGGGGTAGTGCTAGAACTAGCAAACTCTTCCACACATGTAATTTAATGTGGTTGAATTTGTGTTCTGTTTTGAATGTCGATTCCCCACAAAATGTTGTTGAGGGCCGGACCAAAAATCTGAGCTCAATGATGATCAATATGAATTAGAATTTTTGCCTCAGTGACCACCAAGAGAGTGAAGGGGTTGGGATGAAAATCAGCACCTGAGGCCATGGTCCTCAGTTGGAAAAAGGTGGTGTGCCTTCTCCAGGTCAGGGATGAGATCCTGCCCCAAGTGGAGGAGTATCCAAGTATCTTGGGGTCTTGTTCACAAGTGAAAGAAGAATGGAGCAGGAGATCGACAGGTGGATCGGTGCAGCTGTATCGGCCCTGCATGGACTTTACCCGTCGATCTACGTTCCTACCCTCACCTATGGTCATGAGCTGTGGGTCAAAGAAAGAACAAGATCAAGGATAAAGTGAGTTTCCTCCACAGGGTGTCCAGGTGTCTCGCTTAGAGATAGGGTGAGACACTCTGTCATCCAGGAGGGGATCAGAGTAGTAGTGCTGCTCCTCCATATAGAGAAGAGCCAGATGAGGTGGCTCAGGTTATCTGGTCAGGATGCCTCCTGGACGCCTCCCTGGTGAGGTGTACCGGGCACGTCCCACCAGCAGGAGACCCTGAAGACCTCCCAGGACATGCTGGAGAGACCACCAGCAGGAAACCCCGAAGACCTCCCAGGACATGCCGGAGAGGCAACCAGCAGGAGACCCAAAGACCTCCCAGGACATGCCGGAGAGACCACCAGCAGGAGACCCCGAAGACCTCCCAGGACATACTGGAGAGACTATGTCTCTGGCTGGCCTGGGAACGCCTCAGGATCCCTCCAGAAGATCTGGGGAGAGGGAAGTCTGGGCTTCCCTGCTTAGGCTGCTGCTCCTGTGACCCGACTCCGGATAAGCGGAAGAAAGTGATGGCTGGAAGAGTTTAATTTCTTCATTAGTAGCAATAAATTGTATTTATGATTTTATGCAAAATAAAACAGCCTTTTTCCATTCTGCATCAGTCCTGTTCTTATATTCCTCTGCATGGCCCCGAGACCAAGACAGACCTCCATCAATACAACACTGCTTGTTAATTGGATAAATTTATTGACAATTAGGATTAATAAATAGGATTAATTTATTTTTTTACATGAAGAACTAAAATCACATATGTAAAGCAAAGTAAAGCTGGGACAATTTTTCTATCACATTGTGGAAAAAAGACAGTAATATAGTGAACAAACGAGCTGTTACATTAGGCAGTAGAGCTCACATTCACACACTGTATGTCTTTGTCATTACGAGGAAGCAGTGGGAATCAGCAGGGCCCTAAGTGTATCATGATCAGAGATAACGGCAGCTGGATAACTATTAGCAATCTACAGCTCCCCTTCGGGGCTCAACCAGATATCATCAGCCCTTATGAGCCTCCACTCTCATCTTGGTAATGACTGGCCTCATTCTGTTCGGATCTATGTGAGTGTGCTCAGGTAAATGGAAATGCTACTGTTATTTGTTTGCATTTGGATTCTGTTTTTTTTCTGTCTCTTTCTCTGTTTATGTCGGTGTTTCAGGAAGAGAAAAAGTATCACAGGGAGTACTAGACTTGCTTTCCTTATAACATCAGCTGTCCTGCGGCACACATACATGCATGCATACTGTACATGCATGATCACTGAAAACCATTCAGTTAAATGATTCTAACCTGGCTGTGGCCAGCTCAAATGAGAATCAAATGAGAGTGCCTTGGATAGGGGGCCGTATCGATAGCGAACAATTGAGGCAGTGCTGATACAGTTGAATAAGAGAGCAAGGGGAGAAATTGAGCCAAACCCTTAATCGAGGTGGATAAGGACACAAAATAGCTAATGTGTTTTCAGTTAAAAAGACACAGTTAGGTGAGATGTGCTGCTGGAATTTCTCACAAAGACAGTAAAGTTTTTTTGTAATCTCTCAGACCTGGCATTACATTAACATGCATGGTAAATGGTAAATGGACTGCACTTGAATAGCTCCTGTTTGGACTCAGTTGAGATGGTGGGAGACAGGAGAAGATTGACTAAGCTGACAAACAAAACCTCCCACCCCTGCAGCACTGGGCAGCTTCTTCAGTGAGCTCACGAGACGATACACAATACTGGGGTCACGAGAACGAGGCAAGAAAATATTTCACCTTACTTTTAACTCCCTGAGTGCCATTGACGGCTTTTCACGTCAAAGGTTTTTTTTTGTGCAGCGGGTCGCTTATTGTTGTCTCCTGCAGCCTGTGAGTAATTTTGGGACTTCTGGGATTTGTAATTGGAGCAAAAAGAGACGGTATACACCATGGAGATCAAAACAGGAAGTGGAGACGATCGAGATTAGAGAGCAAAACAAACTGAATGTGGACAAAAAGTGGTGATTTTGATGAAAGTTTCCTCTACTCTACCTCTGATAAAACAAGAATGGAACAAGATAAAAATTTGAAAATTTTTTTTCATGATGAAATAGAGAGTCTCTTCTTTCATTTGAGCTATTCTGTGTTTTCAGAGACACAGTACAAAATATTCTGTGGGTCTAGAAATATGACTCAAAATGGTCAAAAACACTGGAACAAGGCACTTCCTGTTTTATAAAACGGTCAACACTCAATGAGTTAAGAAACCTACAATGGCAAAATGACAAAATATGACTGAGCAAACAGGCATTTAACTATTTTTTTTATAAAAGAGAGTTTATTTAATTCTACTTTTTAAATAATTCATAAAAAATACATTAAAACACTTTTTTGGTCAAAATGGGTGTCGTAGTATCAGCAGCATGAGATGAGTTAATATGATTCCCATAAAAATCACACAATAAGTCAGAAAAAATACAGGAAATCACATCTTATCCTTTCCACAGTTATTTCTTACTGTAGAGAATTCTTTTCTCACCTGTGTTGCTTTCATTTCCCATGAAATTCCATTTAACAATGCGTCACTCGCCACTTTCATGGTAAAGTATAAAAAGTATAATCAGTGACTGGAGGCATGTCTATGCGTCTCTTTTCATCGTCTCACTAGCCTATTTGTTCATCCATACATCAGATGCATTGCACTGTATTATCTTTATCTCACCTCATGCTTGTAGTTGTTTTTGTTCATTTATTCACTCTGTTTTAAGAAGCACATCTCCTCACACACATCAAATATGATCTGAACAGCTGATTTCAGGAGCTCCAGGTCACTGAAAATGTGACCAGACTTTACTCCTTCAGCTTCCATGATCATTGCTCCCGACACTGTTCACAGTGTCATCAAGAGGTTCTTCATTTCACAGGGGTCTTAAAACATCTACAATCCGGACTCCACAATGTGTAAAAAAAATGTATATATTTTGGTGCTAGATATTTTATTGATATTCTATTTTATCCTATTTTATTTCCTTGAACCCTGTGTGTTTTCATCTTTCAAGCTGCTGGAACTGTGAATTTCTCTGTGAGATGAATAAAGTATCTGTCTATGTATCTATGTATCTATCTATCTATCTATCTATCTATCTATCTATCTAATGTCTTGCAATGCTGAAAAATGCCTAAAATTTGGGTAATTAAGGTCTTAAATTGTCTTAAATTTAGCGTAATTTTCATATGCTGCATTTAATGCCAATAGGAAAACACAATATTTAGAGATTAATTGCAATTTTGCAAGTTATTGTGTTCACAAATTTCACTTCTTCATCCTTGAAAGTAGTGAAATTAAAGTTATTGAAGAAAAATAATTGTTATGCCTTCAATTTATGTCATTGTTGCAAGTGTTAAAGGGCTGAAAAAATCATAAAAAAAAGTTATCTAAGATTAACTGGTTATCAGTTATTTTTTTTTCCTGTTAAGTATCAATATCAGCATCAGTCTCAAAAACTAATAATGCAACAAACTGACTCTATTCTACCAAAGAAATTGTTAAAAATTTGGGGTAAATCTTATTTCGACCACTGGAAATTATTTATTTTGCCACAGGAGCTTCCAGTCCAAGAGAATTTGAATAGAAAGTCGTACAGTTGTTGCTGCTCTATGGTCCGCTTCACTGCTAAATGTTTGATGATATTAGACTGTTTCATTGTAAAAGGAACCAGAGCAGAGTGATAACTATGATAACTACGAGCTACCATGAAATTCAGAGGACTGTTAACTGTTATTAGGTCCGACTTGGAGATAATAACAGTGAATTTGGCAGCGACTGGCTAACGAAACACAGCATGAAGATTTTCAGGGTCTTCTAATTTATTTTTTATTCATTCTATTCATTTGTAGCATATGGTTATTTTTAAGTTAAACTGGTGGTTATTTTGCACTTTAATTTTTTATTGGATATATTGAGGTTATTTCTCAGGGTCTTCTAATTTTTTTTTATTCAGTTGTAGAATATTCGTATGTAACCTATTGGTTAATAATAAATAGGTCAGTTTTTCTCAGACCTACTGTTGGTGACTGTTGTTCTCTGTTTTAATAATATCACTTAATCAAGCCTTTTCTAATACTCCATACTACAAAATAAGTAATAAAAGTCTGTTTGATTCATGCTGATATTGTTTCGGATTGATATCATTATTGGCCAGTACTCAATGCTGCAATATAGTATGAGACAATCTGAATAAGAAGCTCTTGTTTCGCTTCCTAGAGCACAATCACTAATCTTTCATACATCATCCCAGATCCCAAGCTCTTCTGCAGTCACCTGTCGCAATCAAGCTTTAAATTCGGCATCTCTGTATTCTTTTATTTCTTTACTGTTTGGTGTTTTATTCTGGGAGAAGCAATGAATGCAAAGTCAATATCTCTCAAGACATTTTAGGATGATGACCTTTCCACATAAAAATGTAAAACATTATGTTAACTATTTCAACTTAATATGATGAAAACGTGAGATGTTGTGTTTAGAGCTTGCCCTGCAGCCATAATTCATAGAGGTTAGTCTGCCTGAGAAGATTCAGGGAAGATCATCTTCTAGAGCTCACCCTGTGTCGTCCCATTGACTTTTATTCAAACCACAAAGGTGTAGGAGCAGGAGTACCAGATGGATGGTGAACTTAGGGTGAGGCATCCAGACAGAAGGTTGGGAGTGACCGGGTTAGGGGTAGGGGAAATAAGGGAAAACAGCCCGTGGAGGTGTACGGACTTTTAGTTGAGGTGGTGCTGACCACCAAATATGTCCAACATGGACTATTTCTACCACTAGAAGCATAATAATTTCATAACACTGCAATCCCAAAAAGCACACAGAACCAGTACCTTGATAGCCATTACCAGTCCAGATTCCTGATAACGATGAGATCAAAACAAACCTTGCCAGCTGAGAAGAGGCTTGGCCCTTTGCAGCTGAACAGAGCGGAGGAAAATGATGCTTTCCCTCCCTGATGAGACTTCTATAATTGGATGTAGCGGCCAGCATCTGTTCCACCCCGTGGTTCCCACCAATGCATGTTTGATCAATGAGCTGCCCCATGGGGTACTGCTGGATATGCGAATCAATTACCAACTTGGGTGCGAACAGAGAGAGGTAGGCATGAAAATGAGGGGATTTAAGTCAAACAGCCATGACTAGATCAATTTATCAATGGCCAAATTTTGTTTTTGTTGTCCTTTACTGGAGGCCATGATGATAGATGATGGGTTTTAGATCATACCTGGACCAAACAAGAATATTCTTATTCCTTTCCATAAAAAAACATGATGTATTTGCAGTTTTTTAAAAAAAAAAAAAAAGCGGTAGCCTACGCTTTGTTTCCCTGTAGCGACGGAGCCGCTGGTGACCTGGCAGAACCAGAACCAGGACTCTGAGCCATGCTCATTCCCCGTTAAAATTGCTTGAAAATATAGATATAGAGTATAGATTATAGATACAGTATGCAGAATATATACAGTCTATGCAGACTGTGACCACCATGCTCTTACTTTTTACATAAAAAGGGTGCACTTCCTACAGTAACACTGAAGACACCGTTTAACACCGAACGTGTTGCCGGCGATGTGCACATGTGCACTTTGGATTTCCGTAATTATGCAAAACTTTATGCTATTGGGAAGAAAAATCCAACTGTTTCTGAAAGCTGAGATGCTGCTCTTTACAGCAGTCATTACGATAACTGTTATTCATGGTCAATTGCAATGATTTTTCCCAAATGAAACTCTGAAATCAAATTCCCTTTTGTGTTTTTCATGATTTTAAACTGTTATTACACTCTTGTAACATGCAGTGAATTGTAAATTATTGCCAGACATTCTAACTTCCAAGTCTTCTGGATGAGCAAACAGATATTTTGAGCCTCAGGTGTTAAAGGGCTCATACTGAACATGCATGTTTTTGGGGTGGGTGTTCCACACAGTATGGACTGACAACTCCAACATATAGAATCCTGCTTTGAGATACTACTAGTTTCATGTTGTTGTAGATTATTAGAAGTGTGTTCTACTGCAAAATTTGGTATCGATCCCACACCAAGCAAATACAGGGCCAGTATTGCAGATGCCAATAATTTTACATAGAAAAACAGCTCATCTAAAATTATAATTTTCATGATGATTCATGAATGACTGTGACTTTTTTCCTTTCATCACTTGATAGTGATTATAATCATAACAAAACACTGGAAAAAAAGATATTAGGAAAACTTTCACTTTCAAAATCAAAGTGAGAGGAGCTATGATGTAACGGGACTTGTGTACTGAACATAGAGAAGTAAAATCAAAAGTTAAGTGTCAATCTAACCACGCAAGTACTGATCCAATACAATAAGTGTGTTCTGTTGAGCTGTACAATCCCACACACCCATGAAAGGAAAACATGTACGTAGCACAGAAAACAGAAAACATCCAGTAGCCACACACACAGATGTGCAAAAAGCCTCTTCCAGCATCACGTGAAGCGATGGCACACTAAATTAAAATACAATTTCCAAATGTGGCACTTCTAGTCTGTTCAGGGGCCAGTCAACTGCCTATAATTATTTTAAACATCCACTGATGTGACTGTGTGTGTGTTCAACTCCACCCTGAAGCATCACGTGCGCTCACACAAACAGTCCAGACATAGCATAACCGTGATCGTTTTACACTAACGTAGTGGGGTTGAGAAGTCTAAAAAGTCTTTAAGGTATCCCATCATTTATACACCTTCCCATGAGATGCTGCAGAAGTCAGAAGCACTGCACCACCACATTTCCTTTTATTATGATTTATTAAGTCATTCTTTTCATGTCAGACACCATGCTGTGCGTCAAATAAGCACACAGCATGACACAGCAGAATGCAGCATGGCATAAAATGCAGTATTAGGTCATATTTTCACCAAAGGAACAAGTTTGTTGCCACTGATGATCTTATTTCTGGTGTATTCAGTTTTAACTCATGGAGTGCCATTGACATCCTTTTATGTCATTTAAAATCCAATGATTGACTGCTATTGAAGTAATAATACATCAAAGTGGTTTAGCAGTGGGTCGCCGATCGTGATCTCCCGCAGCCCATGAGTAATGTTGGGGCTTCTGGGAGATGTAGGCAGAGCATAAAGAGACGGTATACACCACAGAGATCAAAACAGGAAGTGGAGACGATCGAGATTAGAGATCAAAACAAACAGAACGTGGACATTCTGTGGTGATTTTGGTGAAAGTGTCCTCTACTCTACCTCTGATAAAACAAGAATGGAACAAGGTAAAAACAAACATTTTTTTCATGATGAAATAGAGAGTCTCTTCTTTCATTTGAGCTATTCACTGTTTTCAGAGACATAGTGCTAAATATTTTGTGGGTCTAGAAATATGACTCAAAATGGACAAAAACGCTGGAACAAGGTACTTTGTGTTTTATAAAACGGCCGACACTCAATTAATTAATTTTCCAGCAGCCACAACAACACTAATGAGTTAAAAACATGCTGACCACAATATCACCTGACCAGATCACTCAGAAATGAATGTGAAAAACATGGATTGGCTGGCCGAGGAGATCTTTTACCGCGGCACTTTTTATTGTGGAGGGGCGGTGTCACTGCGCTCTAAAATATGACGTGAAGCCAGCAACACAACAGACTTTTTTGAATGAAAACCCCAGCCGGAGAAGCTTGTTGGTATTTGTGTGGGTTTAAATATATCTTTTGCGTTGATTTAAGGGAAAAATTTCAGTTTTGAGAGTTTCACTGTTTCCACTGAACTTGCTTTTAATCTTAAGCTTTAACCTTAATATCCCTTTGTGTTGGTTTTATGAGGGACTAAAAGACTGAACAAACAAAAAATAATAATTATTAGAATTATTTATCAAGTCTGGGGTTGGAAACAAAAATCAAGTGATCCAGTAGTCTACCTTCATCTAAATAAAACTGTCACAATGTGCAATAACTTAAAATGTAAATAACACTGTTACTGTCCGTCCACTGTGTTCACTTATGTTGTATATAAGATGTCTTGATTATTCACTTGTGTTGAACATAAGATGTCTTGATTATTCACTTGTGTTGTACATAAGATGTCTTGATTATTCACTTGTGTTGTACATAAGATGTCTTGATTATTCACTTGTGTTGTACATAAGATGTCTTGATTATTCACTTGTGTTGTACATAAGATGTCTTGATTATTCACTTATGTTGTATATAAGATGTCTTGATTATTCACTTATGTTGTATATAAGATGTCTTGATTATTCACTTGTGTTGTACATAAGATGTCTTGATTATTCACTTATGTTATATATAAGATGTCTTAGCTTTTTCACTTGTTTGTTTTTCTACTGATGTTCTTATCCTTATTTTTTATACAGACTCCTCTTGCAATGTTGCTTTATCCACTTTGCTGCTCTAACAATGCAAATTTCCCCACTTAATAAAGGATTATCTTATCTTATCTGATTCCTTGAAAGCAAAATCAGAATTCCAGGACCCCTATGTGGAGAACTTCTGGTCAACAGAATACTCTGCATATTTCATACTGCAAATACAGCATGTTCCTGTCACTCACTATACGTCTTCAGTCATTGTGCATGTGCTTTGTGGTACCTGCTAGCTATATTTGGCCTCCTTCCATCTCCTCCTGTCTGTCTTGTCCTCTTGTTCTTGTGCTCCACTGCTGCCATGTCCCTGTCTGCTGGGCCTGACTAATGGGTATAGAGTGCCCCAAAGTGCCCTGAAGCGCCCTTTTGCGTTTCACCCCATGGATATTCCTAAGATGCTTGTCTACTCAGGAATTCCTCTGGCTCTGAGCATAATGTATTTTGAATGACACAAATGCTTGAGCCGGCAGACGTAGAGTACAGCAAGTTTCTTGTTTCTCTTTCCAAAAAGAGGATGATTTCGGGTCGCATGGTTAAATGGCTTTGTACTATTCTTGGAGAAGAAGAAAGTGAGGTGATGCTTGATAAATCCACTGCCAAATATTTTCAAATCAATCTAGTTTGCACAAAACATTATTGTAATAAATGAAGGACAGACACCAGATAATTTCAAAGTAAAGCTCCTTTTTGTAAATATGGTGGACAGACACCATATCATTTCAAAATAAAACTCCTTATTGTAATAAAAGGAGGACCCACTCCAGATAATTTCAAAGTAAAGCTCCACAGTGTAATAAATGGATGAAACACACCAGAAAATTTCAAATTAAAGATCCTATGGTAATAATAGGAGGACAGACACCAGATTTCTCCTTTCCTTTAGATCAACTAATCCTCAGTGATGCCGGACATGAAGAGCATCAGTATGTAACAGCAGCACTAGCACAATCCCACTGGCCTTTTCCAAACATATTTTTTCTTAACTGATGGTGCAAAGACAGTGTTTGTGGCTCTTCCTCAGTCCAGCCAGCCTTATCTGCATGCTCCTCACCCCAAGTGCGACTTGAAATCACTCGTCCACCCTATCTAGCTTTTTGTGATTTCTGGAGACTCTTATCACACTGAGGGGTGAACAAGACCAGGGGCATGGTGTGTTTTCTATCTGATCACCCCCAAACTTACTCTTTTCTTATCAGAAGAGGGAGTGGGGACTGCTTGTGTCTGCTCAGTCTGAGAGACTGAGAATGAGGCATTAGTGAAACAGGACATTTTGCTAATAAAAATAAAGTCAGAAAAGAGTTGATGATGCTCCCTGATAATTGGTCGTCTCCTTGAATAAAACTCATGGAGTTATAATTTGTCAGTCTCGCTTGTGTAGAGGTCTGTACTGAAGCACCCTGCTGTTGTTTCCAGGTCATCTAAAGAAGGTAAACAGGGCACTGCAGAACAGAGGTGTGTTATATATGTAAAGGAAAACCTATGGCCTTTTCATGATTGGGTGAAACGAGGAAAATAAAAACTTAGTTAAACTATTAACTCTTTGAGTGCCATTGACATACGCCATTTAAAATCCAATGCTTAACTGCCACAAATGTGTGTGTGTGTGTGTGTGTGTGTATATATGTGTATATATATATATACAGTCATGGAAAAAATTATTAGACCACCCTTGTTTTCTTCAATTTCTTGTTCATTCTAATATCTGGTACCACTAAACGTATAATACAATGAACACAACAAAAAATGCAGCTGGTCACATAATACTTTATGTCCTATTTGACATTCTTAAGCTTAATTGATTCCCAGGGTATATAAGAGGCCATTTCATGTCACAAGCAGCACTGCACATGCAAAGGCCTAGAGTGGTTTCCTGCTTACATTCAAGCCGTAGCACAACTCAGAAGTTGTCAGCTCTCACATAATGCCTAAAACAAAAGAATTATGTGAAGCAACAAAGGCAGCCATCTTGGCACTGCTGGAAATTGGCATGGGTGAGAGACAGGTAGCGAAAAAACTGAAGATCTCCAAGACAGCCGTTCATTCCAACAAAAAAAACAAGCTGAACATGGCACTACCAAATTGCTACCTGGCCGTGGCAGGAAACGTCTTTCTACCCCACGAGATGACCGTGCACTCATCCGTTCCTGTGTCAGGAATCGTCGTCAGACCTCCAGGGACCTTAAAAATGAGTGGGCACTGTCGAGAAATGTGACTTGCTCGGCAAGGACAGTTCGAAACCGACTTGTTGAAGCTGGTTTGAAGTCACACAGAGCACGCAAGAAGCCCTTCATCAATGAAAGGCAGAGGAAGGCCCGGTTACTCTTTGCTCGAGACCACAAGGATTGGACTGTTGATGATTGGGCTAAGGTTCTCTTCAGTGATGAATCCAGTTTTGAATTGATGCCCACTCCAGCCAACTTACTGGTTAGGAGGAAGCCTGGAGAAGCTTACAACCCAGACTGTCTTGCCCCTACAGTAAAACATGGGGTGGATCAGTCATGATCTGGGGTTGTTTCAGTCTGAGTGGAACAGGGCAAATGCAATTGTGTGAAGGCCGAATGAACCAGGTCAAGTACAGGACTACCCTTGAAAACAGTCTTCTTCCATCAGCTGGAAAACTCTTTCCTGCCTCGAATGACTGGATTTTCCAACAAGACAATGCCCCTTGCCACACGGCAAGGTCAGTTAAAGCCTGGATGGAGAACCACAACATTCGCACCATGCCTTGGCCTGCTCAATCACCAGATCTTAATCCAATTGAAAACCTGTGGAAAATCATCAAACTCAAAATGGAGAACCACAAGCCCAAAAACAAAGAAAATTTGTTTGAATTTGTCCAACAGGAATGGGCTGCTGTGACAGCAGAACAATGTCAGAAGCTGGTGGAGAGCATGCCACCATCAAAAACAATGGTTATGCAATCAATTATTAACTCTTGTGTGTATCATGTGTTTAAAGCAAACAGAAAAGAAAACATGGAATGCTTAAAAGTAGTGTTTTTGGCGGTACAATGCCATAGCTATTGATGTAAGAATTTAAGTAATTTTGGTTATTATCAAGAAAACCATGGAAAATGAATAATCCTTAGTTCTTAAATTAAACTCTCATGAGCTATTTTTGTTGTTAGCAATATAATTGTCCAAACAAATGTACCTTTAGTTGAGCCAGGCATTAAAATTAACAAGAAATTGAAGAAAACAAGGGTGGTCTAATAATTTTTTCCATGACTGTATATATATATATATATACAGTCATGGAAAAATTTATTAGACCACCTATAATAATTATAATTTTTTCCATGACTGTATATATATATATATATACAGTCATGGAAAAATTATTAGACCACTCCTATATAATAATTTATAATTTTTCCATGACTGTATATATATATATATATACAGTCATGGAAAAAATTATTAGACCACCCTTGTGTTCTTCAATTTCTTGTTCGTTTTAATGCCTGGCTCAACTAAAGGTACATTTGTTTGGACAATTATAATGATAACAACAAAAATAGCTCATGAGAGTTTAATTTAAGAACTAAGGATTATTCATTTTCCATGGTTTTCTTGATAATAACCAAAATTACTTAAATTCTTACATCAATAGCTATGGCATTGTACCGCCAAAAACACTACTTTTAAGCATTCCATGTTTTCTTTTCTGTTTGCTTTAAACACATGATACACACAAGAGTTAATACTTGATTGCATAACCATTGTTTTTGATGACTGCAGCCATGCGTCTTGGCATGCTCTCCACCAGCTTCTGACATTGTTCCTGTTGGACAAATTCAAACAAATTTTCTTTGTTTTTGGGCTTGTGGTTCTCCATTTTGAGTTTGATGATTTTCCACAGGTTTTCAATTGGATTAAGATCTGGTGATTGAGCAGGCCAAGGCATGGTGCGAATGTTGTGGTTCTCCATTCAGGCTTTAACTGACCTTGCCGTGTGGCAAGGGGCATTGTCTTGTTGGAAAATCCAGTCATTCGAGGCAGGAAAGAGTTTTCCAGCTGATGGAAGAAGACTGTTTTCAAGGGTAGTCCTGTACTTGACCTGGTTCATTCGGCCTTCACACAATTGCATTTGCCCTGTTCCACTCAGACTGAAACAACCCCAGATCATGACTGATCCACCCTCATGTTTTACTGTAGGGGCAAGACAGTCTGGGTTGTAAGCTTCTCCAGGCTTCCTCCTAACCAGTAAGTTGGCTGGAGTGGGCATCAATTCAAAATTGGATTCATCACTGAAGAGAACCTTAGCCCAATCATCAACAGTCCAATCCTTGTGGTCTCGAGCAAAGAGTAACCGGGCCTTCCTCTGCCTTTCATTGATGAAGGGCTTCTTGCGTGCTCTGTGTGACTTCAAACCAGCTTCAACAAGTCGGTTTCGAACTGTCCTTGCCGAGCAAGTCACATTTCTCGACAGTGCCCACTCATTTTTAAGGTCCCTGGAGGTCTGACGACGATTCCTGACACAGGAACGGATGAGTGCACGGTCATCTCGTGGGGTAGAAAGACGTTTCCTGCCACGGCCAGGTAGCAATTTGGTAGTGCCATGTTCAGCTTGTTTTTTTTTGTTGGAATGAACGGCTGTCTTGGAGATCTTCAGTTTTTTCGCTACCTGTCTCTCACTCATGCCAATTTCCAACAGTGCCAAGATGGCTGCCTTTGTTGCTTCACATAATTCTTTTGTTTTAGGCATTATGTGAGAGCTGACAACTTCTGAGTTGTGCTACGGCTTGAATGTAAGCAGGAAACCACTCTAGGCCTTTGCATGTGCAGTGCTGCCTGTGACATGAAATGGCCTCTTATATACCCTGGGAATCATTTAAGCTTAAGAATGTCAAATAGGACATAAAGTATTATGTGACCAGCTGCATTTTTTGTTGTGTTCATTGTATTATACGTTTAGTGGTACCAGATATTAGAATGAACAAGAAATTGAAGAAAACAAGGGTGGTCTAATAATTTTTTCCATGACTATATATATATATATATATATATATATATATATATATATATATATATATATATATATATATATATTTATATTTTTTTATATACACGTAAAAGTGTTTTTTCAGCAGCAGGCACAAGAGGGCGCTCTCACACAGCCTGTGAGTAATATTGGGGCTTCTGGGTAGTGATGGACAAATGAAGCTTCATGAAGCACTTGTGATATATTTTTTGACTCCTCTAGATGGTGCTCTTGGTTTAAAAAAGGTTACTGTAATCTTAAAACTGCATCTTTAAACTAAGAGTGCCATCTAGACAGCAGTCAAAGAGACATCGTAGAAAATATTCTGTGGGTGTTGAAATATGACTCAAAATGGCCAAAAACATTGGCACAAGGTGCTTTCAGTTTGTTTTTTTTTTTCAAAAAGGCTGGCACTCAATGAGTTAAGGGAGTTCGAGGTGCAGTGGTTGTATGAGGAAAACGACGGCTCTTTAGCCCCTCTGCAGTGGCTCATTTCAGTCTGACCTCAAAACAATCTGTGAAAAGACCACAACTTCCTAACATGGTGTTTCGTGGTGGTGTTAAAATATGTGCAGTTGCCATGGACACAGCCCATTTTCTTCCAAGTTAACAATTATTCAAGAAAATACATTTCCAAAAATCTGCCTTGCAACGATGTGCCCTACAGGCATCTACACGTATTTATGTTCACAAGGGATGTTCAATTTCTGAAGTGAAAGCTGTTCCTTAAATCACAACGACACTTAAGTCACAGTTCAGTGCTTTAGAGAAAAACTATATCATAAAACAAGTGCGAAGGTAAATTTGGTTACATACCGATCAACAAAGACAATGAAATAAGGTTTATCAAACTGTGTTGTGACACGAATCTTAACACTTTCAATGCCACAACCATGACATGCAGTGGTGGTGGTCATTTGATGGATTTTTCGCCTTTTAACCATGGCTAAATCCAAAAAAAAGGAAGGTCTCAGAGGAAAATAGATTGTTTAATTCTGCATGGACAGATTCATCTGCCTTCTTTGCCAATGATGGCTTGCCTGTATGCTTGATATGTGGCAATATATTAGTTATAAAATGGGCTACATCTTTACGCTACTTCTTTAATTTATTAGATCTACACATGTACATTTTATATATTTTTTTCCCTCTTCATAGAAGAGGAGAAAATTACTTCATTATTATTATTTTTCATTATTGCTGATCTATATTCTCATAAATAGATTTTTTTTATCCGCAGCATCATTTTATATAAAACTTAAGAAGCTGTGTTTTGTTATGTTATTTGGTGAAATGGCTCTTTTGAGCATGGTAACTTTGATTGAACGCACAATTGTTAACTGATTGAGAGAGAGAGAGAGAGAAAGCAGGAAAAAGGGAGATTTGTCAATGAAGAGCACTGAGAGTCTTTCCTAACTGGACTTCTGTGAAGCTTCATTAGAGGCCTGGCAGACCATCACCAGGACAGAATAATGTCTGGCGATTTCCACTACAGTATAAAACATGATGACTTTATTTAACAGATCCTAAAATGTGGGGTCCGTGTAGAAAAACGGTATCACGTCAGCTTATTTTTTTTATTATAAATAGGGGTTGGTCATCTTTTCAAAACCTTATATTCACTGAAATATTTATGGTATCCTGACAGCAATCAATAAATCAGCATTGAAAAAAAACAACAAAGAAAAGATGGTATCTGTGGTTGTTAGTCCACCTACCTATCTACCCACCTGTCTGTCTGTTTACCTACATGTCAACCTACCTGCCTGTCTGCCTGTGTACCTGACCTACCTACCTGTCTGTCTACCTGCCTGTCTACAGTACAGTACCTACATGCCTACCTCTACTTACCTGTCTGTTTACCCAGTCTACATGATACTCAGGTATACACCTTATACCCACTAGAAAATGTCCCGAATTACCGTATAACCACTACAAATGTGCAAAGATACGTATCAGTATGGACTCTAGGGGTCCATGATTGACAGGAGCCCAGAGAGGCCCCTAATACTATTATAATACTGACAAAATAATATAACAAACAGTAATCAACTGACAGTGTATTGGTAACACTAAGTTTATTTGTTTTGGAAACATTTCTCCACGTTTCCCTTCTGTATTTCGTAAAATGGTTCAGTCCAGCTGCTCCATCAGACAGCCTGCAGAGAGCTAACTTTTCACAGACAGAGTGGAGCAGGAGACGACAGGATGCCTCAAAAGTCAGAGAGGACAAAAAGAAAAGAAAGTTCAGACAGGAGAAAGAAGTGAAGAGTTGACAGTTTGTCACCCAGTTCTTTCATAGGTAAGGTGGGTCTGTTCGTGGTTCATGTGATGGAAAATTCTAGAACATTAGCCTGTTAGCTATTCCTAAATTTGTCCATAGTTTATAAGCTAGCTATATAAGAACCAGTAATATTTCTTTTCATGTGACTAAAATCCTTGTGTATTTTATGCAGCCAGACATGGGGTCGGGCTACACCACTCGGTCTACCTGTCTACCAACCTGTTTGTCTACCTGTCCAGCTGTCTTAGCTGCCTATCACTATGGGGCTAATAGGACTCCAGGCTCAGGAGTGCTGATGTGGGCAGGACGAGGCTGGAGAGAAGTACTTTTCATTGTCACTTCTTTCTCTATATATATATATTTACATACTGGATGTACACCATACATACTGGGTGTGTGCTTGTGATGGTAAGACATGAAGTGTCTCCACATCCTAAAATCACAGATTTTTAATGAGAAATGAGACCGTCTCCGCTCGTTTCTTTTTCATCCATCTCTCTTCTTTTTCTTCTCTCACCAGCGCATGATTCATCATGTCAGATGCTAATATTCCTAAAGGTCATAGGGAGTCATAAAAGTGGAGAATATGCTTTGTTAAACTTTTCCCCAGCATTTTCTACCTATGAGGGGTCTGTGGTGACCCGGGCTCTTAAGAGGATGATTGATAACAACAGTAATCAGAGCTGGCGGTCTGCAAGTTTCTGAAAAGGAAGTGCTGCATTTTTGCTGTACACTGTGTGAATGAGGGAGAGAATGGAGCAATTTAATACATTTAACTTTCCCGCAGAAGATTGGTGTATGTCTAACCGTAACCTTATATTGTTCCCATGGTGGCGGTATGTAATATTAATACATCATATGCCACCACAACATGTGATTTCGAGGAATGCACCGATATAATTTCGTCCCATACAGATAGTTGATACTAACATCGCGGTCCCTGCAGATTACTGACATTTACCAAGGCTGATACATTCCGTATGAAAACTAATTTCTATAATAGTATAAACGTCTTTACTATTTTCACACAAAACATTTCCTCTCAACAAATAGGCCACCATAAAAACCACAAGTAGCTAACAGCGTTAGCTTTCTTTTGTCCTTTGAGCAGTAAGGCTTAATATGCTCATCTGACTCATGTCGGTAGGGGCGTGTCTATGGGGTGGCCTGTGATGGCATATGCCACTCCTAAAATTTGCTTCGCCGCCCCAGGTGTCACCCTGCATATTGGACTATCTGATTGTCGGATGTAACTTGGTTTGCAATTCGACCTCTGACCTGAGGGGGCAGTATTGTGTCAGAATGCTGTTCAGATTGACATCCACATTTGTTCAGTTAATCACATTTCAGGATTTGCAAAGTCAACCTTTTGAAGTTTTTTTGATTTACTTATTTGGTTTGATTAGGTCAGCACTTCATATTATGATTTATATTTTTCTTTCATAAAAAATAAAAGTTTAAGTCTTTGTATTACCTTCTCAAAAATACTACTTTACAAATTCAGATATTCAACATCAATTGAATTTGGCATGTTTCCCATTTATATGGTCGTTGTGTTCCAACATCTATCAGGGGCGTGCTACAAGTCTCCAAGTTTTTACATGAATCATTTCAAATACTTGTCTCTGAGTCTGGATAGAGTTCATTCACTTCATCAGCCTCTTTCCAACGTTCGAGTTGTTTTCTTAGAAATAGCATTGAGCCCATATTCCTCACAAATTCCCAGTGTCGGTCATGTAGTAACATATTTACCGATGTGAGGCACTGACTTGGTGAAGTTGAATGCTTCAAAGACATGTCGATTCATATTTCATTCATATGTGAGGGGTTATGGCTCTTAAATATGAAGAGAGGCGCTGAATTTGCATGGATGTCCTTCCCTTTCATTCCCCATTCCATTTTATCATATATCTATATGCCCTCCATGGCACGCTTACAGCGGCTGTGAGGACAGGCTGAGGAGATGGAGCCAACATGACCATCATGAATAAGAGATTAAATAAAAGCGAGAAGCTGTTGGAGCCACTGTGGCACTCAGCGCAAATGAAAGGTAGTTTTAATAAAAGCACATTAAGACATCCTTCGCACTAAAAAGAGCAGAAGCAAGACGGAACAAAACGTAGGACAAAGAAATACTGCAAAAAATATTATGAGCTCATGTACGAGGAAACGAACAAAGATGGAGGAGCTGGTTAAGACATCTTCAGAGGGTGGAAATATGAACCGATGTTCAATACTTCCTGTCAGCTTTGTGATATTAAAGAGCAGAAAAGAGAGCTCTGGTGTCTGTCCTCCTTTTATTACAATAAGAGTTTTTACTATACTTTAATTCTGAAAAACTTGTTGCTTTTTTCTTTTCTTACTAGCCGTCACTTGTGCTGCAGGTTGTCCTTGAAAATGATGACTGGTTCTCATTAGCCTACCTGGCTAAATAAATGTTAAAAAGTGTGAGAATCTATGTCGGCTAAAACACACACATACAGACTAATTACCACTAATTTGACCACTTGTCTCTGAGAAGAAGTGCTGAGAGAGAAAGGAAACGAACACAGACACAAATCATCAGTAGTAAATACAGTGACAGCACACACGTATCACTCAGGTTTTAAGATGTTTACATTGACTTGCATTCATTTCCGAGACATTACCTTGGCTCTAACTAAAACCAGTACCTGCATAATCCTAACCCGAACCAAAATCCACTTTAACACTAACATTAGAGCTTCTCCAAGTCTTTACGCTAAAGTTTAAAAATGCACATTATGGCGACATACATTTTGTCCCCCAGAAGGAAAATGAGTCCCCATAATGTAAATGTGTAAACACATTAATGTCCCCATAACATTAATAAAACATGCACAAACACACACACACACACACACTAATGAGTGAGTCAGTGAGTAAATGAAGGGTTGGAGAAGGAAGTGCTGATCATACAGTTAAAGGCCAAAGCGCTACCAAAACATAGTCATAATATAAGGGGATATGAGGTTTAACAGAAAATTACAAATATGAATGTGATGAAAACCACGACAGAATGATGGAAGAGTCCTTGTTTCCAGACGAGGGGAAGACATGCTCAGTATTCCTCCTCCTCCACTACCTCTTCCTCTCTATAAATCTTAATGAGCTTCACTGGGAGGTGCAGTACAGTAGGTGTGTGTCTGTGTGCTGAGAAGGAGGGATATATCATTTCATCAGCATGTTGGGCTGCAAATGAGGGAGTGAGTGCAGGGGGGACAATCAATTATTCAGCAGTGAACACTTTTCACTTATTACTTAACTAAATTTTCTACATCCACACCACCTCTTGTCCAATTCATCATCCTCCATCCAGCTCCTATGAAGAGCCCCCTCCACTCGCTTCATGCTCTCTCTCTCTCTCTCTCTGGGCTCGAATGTCTCTCTCTCAATTCAAAACGCTTCAGCAGTAATAAGTTTGACAGTGCAAAAGTGCAATAATATTTGTATACGATATTAGATAATAACATATAGTAATCCAACATGTCATGGGAAGGCGTAAAAATAACAGAGCATTTAAGGACGTGCCTTCATGTATATGAGTTATTATGCCCATTTCCAGGTTCAGCCTTCATACTATTTTGGGCTTCAGAAATGCTTTATTTCCCTCATACCGGCTGTGCTGTATCAACATGCATGATGTACAAAAACTGTGAACTGTTGTTCAAACTCATACCCAACCTACAACACAACTAAAAAGATGTTTAGGAAGAGTTACGAAAAGCTAAACTGCTAACAGTCAACACACATTCAGTTATCGAAGTGTAACTGCCAGAAATCCTGATAAGAAAACATCAAAGCTCAGCAGTTTTTTTTCCTGCAGAAAGCACCTTGAACTCCCTTGATAAAATTGAGTTTTGAGATTGAATATGCTTTAGTTTGCATGTATTGAAAGGAATTTGACTTGGTATACAACATAGCGCAAACATAAAATTCATGACAAGAAGATAATACAAAATGAGAAATAAGTGTAAAAAACATAAGACTGAGAGAATGACAATAAAATAAAGACAATACAATGCAATGTGGCTAATATCGAGATGAATGAAAACTGAAGAAGTTTATCCAGAAATGAGCAGTTACACTAAGCAATCACGTTAAAGAAATTGAGTTCCAGAAATGTTTTTGGTATAACATTTCAGTGGGGGACGTGTTAAAAAAATATGGAAATATTAGCGTGCTGCTATTTTATGGCTTCCACTCACCCTTAGTAACAGTTTCCTGCTCCCTGCTGCAGTCATGGAGAAGAACAATACAGCAATAGGCTTCATTTTATTTTGAAAAACTCTCAGACGGCTCTAGTGCAGCAAATCAGACCAATGCTTACGGGCATGTATGTCTGTAAACTCATCCAGGCTCCTTCCAGTCAGGCTCCAACCAGCTCAGTCACCGACCAGAATGCATGACGCGAACATGCACTGAACTAAAAGGGTTTGCAGTAAATGAGAAAAGATTCCAGTGTCTCTGCATCACAGTCACATCTGTCCACCAGCCACTGCTGCGTAAAAACAACCTTTGCTTTGGATCCTTTGACGTGGATCCCCACCAGTTCCAGCGCAGACACTCTCTATTTCATCATGAAAAAACTGATTGTTTTTACCTTGTTCCATTCTTGTTTTATCAGAGGTAGAGGACACTTTCACCAAAATCGCAACATTTTGTCCAGAATCCGCCTGTTTTGCGCTCTAATCTCGATCATCTCCACTTCCTGCTTTGATCTCTGTGGTGTATGTCGTCTCTTTATGATCCAACTACATCTCCCAGAAGCCCCAAAGTCACTCACAGGCTGTGTGAGACCATGATCAGCGACCTGCTGCCGAAAAAAACACTCAAGCGTCGGCTTTTAAATGATGTCAAAATATGTCAGTGACACTCAAAAAGCTCAGGGAAGTCTCTGTTTATCGCAAATCACTTCCTGGAATTTGTCCAGTCAGTGAAAAGCCAAATATCCAAGTAATGTGACAGAGCAGCATGATCCTTTCCTGCAGTGTTTTTGCTGTGTACACAAAGGTGAGCACACCTTTGAGTCGAATGTCTAATCATTTCACAATGCCTCTAAGCTAAAACACACACACACACACACACACACTTGCTGTCCTCCTCTATAACTCCATCTCAGTAACGTTTTGTCAGCCCTTAAGCTCCCTGATGTGGAAAATGGACTGTATTTTTATGGAGTGACAAATTAAAACCAAACACCTTCAAGGCTGACACCATTAGACCAGGTGCAGTTGAGAGAGATGAGACTAAAAGATTAGAGAGAGGAGGGGTGGTTGAGCATCTGGTCTTCTAAACAGGGCTACTTACCCAAAATGCATGCACATGCATTCAAACACCACACTGACATTTTGGACTTGGGTCTTTGTGCTGATTTCTTAAATTTCTAGCCTGAAATCCCTACAGACTGAGCTTCTACTGCCCCGTGAGCAAAACCACAGTAATGAAACTACACTCAGTATATAATAACAGATGCTGACACCTCTCAGAGTTCAAGTGGACTGACGCAGGAAAAGAAGAAAGTGCTCTGAGATAGACAGAAACTGCTGCTGATGGGCCCCGGCACACTCCTTTATTTACACTTTCCTCCTTCCATTCAACCTGTGTGAAACCACTCTAATGGGGACACCAGCTGGATTGAATAGGTGATGGAGAAAGAAGAGGCCAGCAGGTCTAGACCAAGAAAACCTTTTTCTGTTTAGAAAGAAGCAATCAGTGCTTTCCAGTGTGATTCGGTTCATTCACAAAGGGCGCGGTAGCAATTTTAAAATGGAAATGCTACTTGACTTCAAGTGGCGGACATTGGATTGAACTTGCTGTGTGTGAAGGTATCTCTCTTTCAGTTTGCTGTGGTTAGACATACTCCTCACTGAGCTGAGCTCTATGAGGCACCAGCTGCTGTGTTGTTGTGTGTGTGTGGACATCTATTACTGATGTAATGGGGACATATACACTATAGTGCCAAAAGTATTCGCTCACCCATCCAAATAATCAGAATCAGAATACAAACATTTGTGAAAGAATGGATCGCTCTCAGGAGCTCAGTGAATTCCAGCGTGGAACTTTGATAGGATGCCACCTGTGCAACAAATCCAAATGAAATGAAATTTCCTCGCTCCTAAATATTCCACAGTCAACTGTCAGCTGTATTATAAGAATGTGGAAGTGTTTGGGACCGACAGCAACTCAGCCATGAAGTGGTAGACCACGTAAACTTACGGAGCGGGGTCAGCGGATGCTGAGGCGCATAGTGTGAAGAGGTCGCCAACTTTCTGCAGAGTCAGTCACTACAGACCTCCAAACTTCATGTGGCCTTCAGATTAGCTCAAGAACAGTGCACAGAGAGCTTCATGGAATGGGTTTCCATGGCCGAGCAGCTGCATCCAAGCCATACATCACCAAGTGCAATGCAAAGCGTTGGATGCAGTGGTGTAAAGCACGCCACCACTGGACTCTAGAGCAGTGAAGACGTGTTCTCTGGAGTGATGAATCACGCTTCTCCATCTGGCAATCTGATGGATGAGTCTGGGTTTGGTGGTTGCCAGGAGAACGATACTTGTCGGACTGCATTGTGCCAAGTGTAAAGTTTGGTGGAGGGGGGATTATGGTGTGGGGTTGTTTTTCAGGAGCTGGGCTTGGCCCCTTAGTTCCAGTGAAAGAAACTCTGAATGCTTCAGCATACCAAGACATTTTGGACAATTCCATGCTCCCAACTTTGTGGGAACAGTTTGGAGCTGACCCCTTCCTCTTCCAACATGACTGTGCACCAGTGCACAAAGCAAGGTCCATAAAGACATGGATGACAGAGTCTGGTGTGGATGAACTTGACTGGCCTGCACAGAGTCCTGACCTCAACCTGATAGAACACCTTTGGGATGAATTAGAGCAGAGACTGAGAGCCAGGCCTTCTCGTCCAACATCAGTGTGTGACCTCACAAATACACTTCTGGAAGAATGGTCAAAAATTCCCATAAACACACTCCTAAACCTTGTGGACAGCCTTCCCAGAAGAGTTGAAGCTGTTATAGCTGCAAAGGGTGGACCAACGTCATATTGAACCCTATGGATTAGGAATGGGATGTCACTGAAGTTCATATGTGAGTCAAGGCAGGTGAGCGAATACTTTTGGCAATATAGTGTATCTGTTTACAAGTCACATTGTGGGGACTCAGCTTCCTTTTGGGGACAAAATGCTTGCAAACTGTTACATTACAGGGTGAAGAAGATTTAATGTTAATGTAAGGTTTAGTTTTGGTTAGGGTTAGGATGAAGATTTTGGAAGTGCTAGTTATGGTTAAGATCACGGTAAGTGTCTAGGAAATGAATATAAGTCAATGTAAAGTCCCCATAACCTGAATAATACACAACTGTATACATACACAATGAGTTTAGTTGAGTTTGGACAATAAATTGCATCTCTAAAAGGGGCCATAAAGTAACAGTCCATTATGGAAATAATTCAAATGAAAATTAAATGAGATATATGAGAAGCCCCTTTTCCTGTATTTGTGCTGGAGGGATAATGTCTTGATTTGTTGAAGCACCACCCATCTTACATCATTGGCAGGACAGGCTAATGGGGGTGTATACCATGAGAAAAATAACCACTAGACTCCATGTGTTTCTGAACCAATGGGCTCCTGCAATCAATTATTGTAAATTACCAATAGGATGAGGTGCTACATTGATTTATTTGTATTTATTTATTTGATATGGGTTCATTTTACGAGCATGTGAGGTCTGTTAAATTAATGTTATCATCATTTTTATCACAGATGTAAGCTGTGTTGTGTTCTTGTGATGCTCCTGCCTCCTCTGTCAGTTTTATCGAGTTTATCTTCTCTGTTCGGAGTGCAGCTGTGTGTTCACTGTGTGTTTATGGTTTGAACCACAGACACCAGACAGGAAGCTGCATTCATTCAAAATCCAGAAACTCTGCATCTTCCTGCAGAGGTGTTAGCTGTGTGGTTATTTGTGGTTTAGAATGTAACCACTGTGAAACAACAGGGAATAATAATAAAATTATAATATTAACAACAATATTTCTGTGGCTGCTTTGTTCTCATGAACGCCGTTGTCGTAAATGGACTGTACTTGTACACTTTTCTTGTCTTCCAACCACTCAAAGCAATTTCACACTACATATCACATTCATCCATTCACGCAATTTGGGGTTAGGTATTTTGCTCAGGGACACTATGGCATCGTTGGAGCAGCAACCTTCTGATTGGTGGACAACCTGCTCTAAGACTGTAGCCCCAATGGTTTGTTCTTTTCTTAACTCTTTGAGTGCCAAAGACATATATGTAGTGTACGTCTTAAAATACAATGCTTGAGTACCGTAGTTTCATTTTTCGGCAGCTGGCACAAGAGGGTATTCTCTGTCGTCGGGGCATAAAGAGACGGTATACACCACAGAGATCAAAACAGGAAGTGGAAACGATCAAGATTAGAGAGCAAAACAGAATCTGGACAAAAAGTGGTGATTTTGGTGAAAGTGTTCTCTACTCTACCTCTGATAAAACAAGAATGAAACAAGGTAAAAACATTTTTTTCATTCATTTTCTTTCATTTGAGCTATTCAGTGTTTTCAGAGACATAGTACAAAATATTCTGTGAGTCTAGAAATATGACTCAAAATGGGAAAAACTGCTGGCACAGGGCACTTTCTGTTTTAAAAAAAATGGCTGGCACTGAATGAGTTAAATATTGAAGTTGTTTTTTGAGTTTTGGGCTAAACTCATCTTATTGCTTTTGCCGTGCTGAATCGATAGCATGTGAAGCTACTCAGCCTGTTAACACATACACGTAACATCATCATTTTCAAAGATAAATTTAAAGTTTGACATCGATCAGAGCTGCAGGGTTGTATATGTATTGACGGTGGAAATTACTTCTGTTAGGAGTGAACATGAAGCTAATTCTGAGGAGCAAGCAGACACAAATTAACTCTGGAGTACAAAGATGCATCCATGGCAGCGGTTCAGTCTGACAGAAAATACCATGTTAACTCTTAGGATTTATGACTTTAGGCCTTTAGGACTTCATGAGGGAGGATGCGCTGGGACACAAAACGACACATTTGCAGATTGTGGTGAACAAACACGAACTGCAAAAACAAACCCATACATCTACTACATTAAAGAATCTATCTACATCCTGAATTCAATCTGAACACACCTCAAACCCAAGAGGCTGGTTTAATGTTGTTAATGTCTTTCCTGAGTTTAATTTGAAAGTCTTCTTACAGTACACCATCTGCCTGGATATTTTATGTACGCAGGATTCTTCAAACTACAAAAGTAACCTTGACTTAAAGCTTATGTGACATATTTTCTCAGGCTTGACAAAACTCCCACAGAGCCGCAGGAGACATTGTTCAAATGGCTGAAATGAATTGAAACTGAGCCAACTACTTACTGCAAAATAGTTGATTGTTGCGTTTGAAATGTTTTCCTTCACAATAGTTATACATAATTGATTGTGTGCCATATTACAATTACACTTCAGGCTCCTTTTCTGCCAGAGGCATGGCATTCCACATCCCTGGATGTAGCTTCTGTAGCCGGGATCGGACCACCAAGGGCCCCACTTTCGGCCGCAACCCAGCTCACATTGCATCCAACCCCTTTGGCCCCCTCACAGGTGGTGTGCCCATAGGAAGGCAGACCCATGGGCTGTGCTTTGATATTTTTCAGTTTTTTTTTTATTTTTTTTGGGGGGGTTTTGGCTGTTGTGATCATTTACCACCTTTTGCCATAATATCTCAAAACTTTGTTGTTAGGATGCAGGAAAAAGCCTACCAGCATTTTCGCATCAACAAAACACATTCACATGCTGCCGTTTTCATTCAAAAGCAGTGTCATTTTCATCTGCGTTTACGTCATCTGTTACCAAGAAATACAAACGCTCGCAAAACTTAAAACTTTCAGTACATTCTGTGCATGTATTTCACTTACCACTGTTTCAATCAGCGCTGACTTCCTGGTTTTCCATGGAGAAACTGAGCAGTTGTACCATTATTGGTTTGATAGAGGGGTTCTGCAGGTGATCAGTGGGATGTACCACTTTGACAGGGGTGTTTCGACCAGAATTTAGTTCTATGGGATTTTTATCCTTGTAAGGGCTGTTTTGGTACAGGGGAAGTGTTGTGGGTGTTTATGTATACTATTTTATTCAGTAATTTTATTTGTCATTAATTACTGATTCATTTGTGGCGATGGGACTATCCAGAGGGTGGGGCTACCAATGGTGTATTCGGTCTCTGAGCCTCATTATCAAAGGAGGGATGGTTGGGTGAAAGTTAAGTAGCTCAGGGTTGTAAGACATTTCCTAGCATCCTGTACCACATGTATTTTGTTTTGGAACATTTCTGTTCTTGGTAAGTATTTGTCTGTTTAGTTCATTGAGTGCCACTGATGTATATACAGTGTATACATCAAAGCGGTCTCCTGCAGCCTGTGAATAATAATAAAACTACATCTTCTGGGAGATGTAGTCAGAGCATAAAGAGACGGTATACACCACGGACATCAAAACAGGAAGTGGAGACGATTGAGATTAGAGAGCAAAACAAACAGAATCTGGACAAAAAGTGGTGATTTTGGTGAAAGTGTCCTCTACTCTACCTCTGATAAAACAAGAATGGAACAAGGTAAAAACAAACATTTTTTTCATGATGAAATAGAGAGTCTCTTCTTTCATTTGAGCTATTCAGTGTTTTCAGAGTTATACTACAAAATATTCTGTGGGTCTAGAAAGATGGGCAAAAACGCTGGTACAAGGCACTTTCTGTTTTATAAAAGGGCTGGCACTCACAGAGTGAAGCCATGAATAAAAAAAATGTTTAAACCTCCACCATTTGCTCCACCACTAGCTATCCTGCCACACTCGTATGCATTTATTGGTGTAACACATCATCTCAGTGCCAACAGAGGAAAAGCTCCGCTGCCACCCAGCACACACTCACACTCAGTGAGTGTGGCAAGTGGTCTGCTGTCCGGGATCAAGCCAAGGTCAGCTGGGTGATTAGCGCTTTGTGCTGGAGGCTAGCACTGGCAGGCAGTTTTCCCTTAATGAAGCCATCACTGCATGGAGAGAGCGAGAGAAATACTGCAAGTCAGCCCTACTGGACCTGTCTGATTTACAGCTACAGCAGTCTACACATTAGCCGCACTAAGGGAATATATGGAGACGTGGCTTGAAGTATGGTCAAACTGTCAGTGAGTGTTATATACCAGCTTCTAGTTCATTGTTTGACACTTTTTTACGCAGTCTTTTTACTCTGAATGTGAAATGTGTATAATTCTGCACCATTAAGCATCACCACCATTATCTTAGGTACTGTAATGTCTTAGAAAGAACTGTGTTCTCTTTCCAGTATTAAAGAAAACATAACATTATGGTGACATCAACCATGACCTCAGTATTACTAAAGCCCTGCCACTGAATCATGTACATTTATATACTCCTGATCCAGCTCCATCTAATTGTTTTTAATCTACAGGTGATGTTTTTTTATCAATGTCTAATGTTACTACTATTCATTTCTCAACATGTGCAATACGACTAACTCTATTACAACAGTTTTTTAGACATTTAAGCAAAGATTACTTATCCATATTACTTATGTGTCCCACACATATTTTAAGGTCCATTGTTTAACTTATTTTCCTTTGTTTCCTACTTATTTTGACATATTTTTCTACTTATTCTACTTGTTTACAGTTCTTATTTTATGCTGTAATAAAGTGCTGCTGGAACATTGGGAATTTTCCCAGTTGTGGGATGAATAAAAGACTATCTTATCTTATTACTATGAGGAACTTTTAAACAGACTCAATGTAATACTGATGCCTCTGTATGACCTACATAAATAAACGAGACCATGAGCAGGAAGACTGCTTATTTCCACATAGTTTTTCTTAATGCTCTGGCAAAATCAAACAAAACCATGAAGATTCACCAGACTGTCCTTCAGCTCAGACTCCAGCAAAGCCTTGAGCAGCAATCAGAGTAGTGGGGATGAAACCAGATTCCACACTGCTGGAGGCTCAGGCTTTATTGCCTGACCCTCTGATGGGGAGATCTAGAACCACGACTGATTGCATTTGAGTGGAACTGTACCATATTTGACTCCATGTGACAAAGAAAAATGACTGATGGACGAATGAAAACACAGCTGTAAGCTGCAGGCTGATTACACCATGATGTACGGGACATACATGTAAACACACCTTCGAAGACGTATTTATGCCATTGAAAATCCAACATTTGAGTGCCATCGGCGTATATATACACCAAAGTGGTTTTTCGGCAGCAGGACGGCGTTGTTGTTTGCGCTGCTGTGTTCACTTGATTATATTCAACAATAGTCGCAAATCTCGTTACAAAACTGAACACTGTGTCGCCAGTTTGGGCACATTTTATGCCAGAGGGCGATCGTGGTGATTGTGGGGCATCAGGGTTGCGGTAGTAGGGTAGTGTGGTTGCGGCGATCACAGGGGAGGCAGGGTAGCGGAAGCAGGGTTGCAGCCATAACTGCAGAAAACCGCCATAATGCATTGATTGGGTGCTTTATCACCGCGGTTATAAAAAATCCATACCGTCACAGCCCTAACCAGTGACATAAGTAACAAGTGTGTCAAGTAGAGTAAGCGTCTATTTCTGGCCTCTGTGCACATCCGATCTAGTTGGTCATTCTGTTTCTGATATGGAAACCAGGAGGTGATTGCTGTCATAATTCTCTGTAAAGAAATCAGAGAGCTACTGGCACTTGACACACTGACACTTCAGGTGGCAATTGAGTGAAAGAGTGGAAAAATGGTTTCATAAGGTAGACCACAATGGCACATTTTATCTATTGAAATGGAAGCCAATGAGATAATGAATAAAAGTAGATCATGCCGGAGCAGGCAGCACTGGTTCTGTCCTTTAATGCAGCTTATATAGCCAAAGGGGAGACAAAAGGACTGGACCAAAGACGGCTTAAATCACACACTCACACACACCCGAGGGCGTGAGAGTGAGAGAAAGGCCAGGGCCGAGTCGGAGGAATTAATTGAGGTAGTTTGTTTCACGGCGGGGAGTCTATTAAATGCCATGTCACCAGTGGGCCGTGGGGAGTAACACACTAACACTAGGAAGGAGGGAGGAGGGGGTTGTAGTGAAGTCTGATGCCAGTACGAGCCATTCCTCTAAAATCAGCACTCACATCTCACCTCATTTATCCGCAGTTCAATCTCTCTCTTTCTCCTCTCTCTCTCTCCTTTTCTTTTTCCCTTCCTTCTCTCCTCAATCTTGTACTGCCCTAACAACATCTCCACCACTCTGTTTCTGTTTTCTTCTTCTATTCTCTCAGTATTTTTATTCCTCTTCCTGTGTCTTTCCTTCCATGCAGCCGCTGCCTTTCTCTTTCTGCCACTTCTTTACACTTCACCCTTCTTCTCCCATTTCCCAGAATATTAACACCTTAGTATAATAATTAACTGCATTATGGATATTATCATAGATGTGTGTGAAGAAGTGGACATCTCTGTACATATACACCAATCAGGCATAACATTGTGACCACTGCCAGATGAAGTTAATAACACTGATCATCTCTTCATCATGGCTCCTGGATATATAGGCAACAAATGAACATTTAGCCCTCAGAGTTGATGTTAGAAGCAGGATCAGGATTTTTCAGGAGTTTGACACCAAGAAGCAAACAGTGATGTCTAGTGGACTGGATCAGAGCATCTCCAGAACTGTCAGGATCTATCAAAAGTGGTCCAAGGAAGGACCAGAGACAGGGTCATGAGAGGACAAGGATCACTGAGTGAAGGTTGGTCCTGGCGGTCTGATCCAGGACAGAGAAGTTAATGCTGGCTCTCATGGAAAGGAGTCAGATACCACAGCAGGGGTTGGAGTCTTAAAGAGCATTGCATGGTCGCTGTGACTGCAATCAATCACTGTTTCTCCATGTTTTACTCTTCACCATGAGCACCGAACCATAATTGCAAACTGGATCAACTGGAAGACTTCACTCAGGATTAGGATTATTCTGACGATCTCTGCACCATGGGACGCTCGCAGAAATTAAATGTACTTTGGACTCACTCTCTTCTCCTCTCACCTCACCTAAACCATTTTGCTGCTTTGTAGTAAGTAACATTTTAATCTCAACTGACAATAAACTCACCGCACAGGATGCCAGGGTCACATTTTTCGAAATTCTCCACCAAGAATTCCAACACCTCCACCATAGTTTAGAGTTCACTCAACAACAGATCTACACAATCACACAGGAAAATAAATCAATCCTGCACTCCGTTTCCACTGTGGCTGCACGGATCAGAGAGTCTTTTCTTTCATTTGAGCTTTTCAGAGACATAGTACAAAGTATTGTGTGGGCCTTGAAATATGAACAAGGCACTTTGTTTTATAAAAGAGCTGGCACTCAGTGAGTTACAGTTATTCAAACACCCAAAACACATCATAAGATTAGTTTATATGCTGATGATATTTTACTAAATCCTCAGTCTTCCCTGCAGTAAATAAATTAAACTCACTGAATCATTCTCCCAAATCTCAGACTATTCTATAAACTGGACCAAATCAAAACTACTCCTATTGATCACCTATTCCTTTATTCACGAGTTACATCACATGTTTAGGTATCAACATTTCGTCTAGGCTGTTCGAGCTGACTGAACTTCACTCCACCTCTGAAAACCATAGACAACAATTTCCACTGCTGGATTAAATTACCAATATCCATTCTGGGCAGGATAGCACTGGTAAAATGTCAATACTACCTAGAATAAACTATCTGCTCTCAATGATTCCAATCCATCCCATTCTCACTTGGTTCAATTCACTAGACAAAATCCATACAAAATTCTACTGGAAAAATAAACCACCTCGGATTGAAATCGCCACCCTTCAGAAACCCAAAATGCCCCATATTTCCACCACTATTCTCTGTCCACTCTGCAAGGACATTTCAGATTTGTCATGTTTCAGCGCCATCACAATAGCCCCTGACACCTATCTGGAACAATCCTGAAATCCTAATGATATTTTGCTGGCTGAAACTGGACTAAAACAAAATAAAATTCAGATGACTAAAACTAAATAGCATTTTTGTCAAAAGCCTGAGGCTAAATCCAAATTTGCTGTCAAAATTAACACTGGTGTTCAATTTACAATATTAAGCACATGTTACACAGCTCACAGCTCAGTGTCGATCCAACATGCAGGGAAAGGGACGTTTGTTTTTCTGTCCTCCCGTCATGCAGATAGTTGAAGGACAGAAAGCAACTGATTCTTAACCTGTATTTGATGACTCTGGTTTCATATTAACTGGGTTGGATTTCAGATGTTGAATGACAGATATTGATGGTTGCCTTTCATGACACTTCCTCAGTTCTGCCTTCTTCTCTCTCTCTATCTCCCTGGCTGCATCAGACCCCTCCATAGTGGGGATGATATACATCTCAGGTGCTGGTCAGGGCATCAATTATGAATGAGACACACACACTGCTGCTAGCACTGGTAATGGACAGGCTGGACACACACACACACACACTAGAGATGATGGTCATGTTTGAGGCTGTAGCATAGCTGACAGCTCCTGCATGTTCAGCAGGGCCTGTCCAATTTGTTTCACACTAATGGGAAAAAAAACATGAGCAAGGGAAGAAGTAAGAGAGTGGAAAAACCAGCCTGAATGCTTTTACTTTGCTAGATTACATGAACTATTTGCATTTGTACTGCTCTTTACTGTTATTGTGCTTTAATTGTGCGATCCAGGTTTTACTGTTTGTACTCGGTGGCTTTGCGATGACACAAAGAAAATATATATCATAATTGTTATATCATAATGTCCATCTTTAGCTCACTGCCCCCCTGTTCATTTGCACTATTAATAGAGTCATAATTATTTCATATCATATCATATTGTTCATCTGTATGGTTTATTGGCACTATTAATATCACCACCACTCATAATTATTTATCTGCATGTACATTTTATATACTTTTTAGTCCTGCTCTTCTGTCTTATACTTGAAGTGTAAATAGTAATATTTTCTGGGGTTTTTTTATGGTTTTTTTTCAAGGTGAGTGTCACATCACTGTAATGTGATTACATTTACATTCACATTACACTTAGTTCATGTCCTTCAACTGTCTTCATAACAGGAGGACAGAAAAACAAACCAAACGTCTCTTTTCCTGTTTGATCAATTTTCATCATGACTTTGACTTTAGAGCTGGACTCATGAACAAAGATTACATGACTGAGGATTAGTTGATCTAAAGGAACCTGTGAAGGGCTGTTTGGACTACTTCCTGTCAGCTTTGGGATATTAAAGAGCAGAAAAGTGAAATCAGCTGTCTGGCCTCCTTTTATTACAACACAGAGCTTTACTTTGAAATTATCTGCTGTCTGTCCTCCTTTTACTAAAACAAGGAACTTTACTTTGAAATTATCTGGTGTCTGTCCTCCTTTTATTACAATATGGAGATTTACTTTGAAAATATCTGCTGTCTGTTCTCCTTTTATTACAATAAGGAGCTTTACTTTGAAATTGTTTGACATCATGGATCTCAGGTCATGTTAAAGAGTAATCCTAAAGTAACACTACTTGAACTAATTACTTCTAGCTGTGAATAATTTAGAAAGGAATTACTTTTTGAAAAAAAAAGTAAGGAGTAACATGTAATCCATTACTTTTTTTGAGCAACTACCCCAACACTGGATTTATCCAGAACAGAAGACATTCAGGCCAGTGTGATAAAGAGTGTGTGAATGATTGTGTGACAGTTCATCAATCAGCTGGAATAGGAGTCATAAATCAATTTTGAGTCGATTATGACACAACGAGGGGATGCACACTCAAATAGTAGCATAATACAATGCTGGTTTAATAGATTGTTCCGGTAAGATAGGACGGACAGAATGTGAGGGAGATACAGAGAGGTTTGTTCAGAGGAAAAAAAAGGGACGTGTCAGAAAAAAGACTATGTAAAAATGTAGAGATGTGGGTAAGGTGGAGGATGAGATCATTTTTATTCCCTCACTACATCCCTCTGTCACTCGGTTTTTCTTCCAACTGATTCATTTCTTATGAAGACAAATTAAAAAAAAAAAAAAGGTTCAATCTTTCAAGTGCCTCGCTGATCTTTTTTGTGACCTTTGACCCCACCACTTCGTCCCATGATCCCGGTTAAATCTCTGTCAGTTGATTGTTTTAGACCTGGATCATTAATCTTGGATGAAAGCTTACTACCTTCAACTCACATGTGATAAACCTGACCTCATAATCATTGGTCCCAAATCGTGAACTTAACCCACCCTCCTCACACATATGTATCCATGGTATCATCATGAGACATTTATTTGAATTAAGATATTTTAATCCTTTTTACTCACGTCTGGTACTGTATGATGCAGTCTGGAAGAGATGGGTCGTCTGGGGCTGTCATCTGCATTTCTGCACTATTCTTACACTTTTTTAATGTAGTATAATCTTTTTAAATCTACTTATGATGCCTTATTGTGAATGGCAACTGCTGTGCACCTGGAACGTGGCTAGATCTAAGAAAAGATACGGTAAGACAGAAGTTTAATCACTCTTTCACAACAGTTGCCATGCACAAAAAAATCTATGAAAATTATAAGAACATAAGTATGCTGTAAGCTCCCAAGTAAGAGTGACATGTGATAGCATGATCATTCGGCGGAAAGAGAAACTCAGGTAGGTGAGTTGTAGCGTCTGATAGCTGCAGGAAGGAAGGACTTCCTGTGGCGTTTTGTTCCGTGGCATGGGGCGCTTCTGGGCGGCCACTCTTACCGCGGATCCCCGACCCGGACCTCTGGTCGTTTTATGGCCCTTTTACGCTTTTTTGGCAATGAGGATTCCTTCTCCTCTGGCACGGCATAAGTATGGTCTGGCATTATGACCAAAAGTGCAGTGCAGGTTTTAGTTCAGTGCTGGGTAAGTAAGACCGGCATCTCCATGTTGCTTCCCTATGAAACGTGAATCGCGAAGCGTGTTTTGCCTTATCGCTACTAGCAGGTAGTGCTTTTGATAGACTGGAAAGACATGGAAGCCTCCGTATGAACGACCCGCTCTATGTAAAGACAGATAACTGATTCTTCACCCAGGAGGATAAGTCAGATTGTTGGCATATGTTATTTTACACCAGTGAGGATCTATTTATGAATGAAGACGTTGATTTGAGGTAATAAAATACTTAAAAACTTACACAGTGGCCCTATAAATGACGTACAAATACATCATTGCCACTCAAAGAATTAACATGCCTGCCATTTCAGGACATGGACACACTCATAGTAACGCAGAGCAGCACGTTCTGCCCGGCTACAGTCGACAGGCTCTGGCTTCCATCGGCAACCACTCAGTCTCTAAACATATCAGAGATCAAAAATATTAGATACAAAAAAAAATACTTGTCAAAATCTTTGATGTGTGAAATTTAAATAAATATTAAGAAACAATAAAATGAAAATATATTCCATATTGTTCTCGAGTATTGTCACTTGGGGATATTGTGGTGCAGCAGTAAATTGGTTAAAATTCATACCATGCCCCTGAAGTGTACATTAATAGAGAGAGAAGTGCAGCACACGACATGAGAGAAAAAAAAAACTAACCGGAGAAACCAAGAAAGGCAATGCATATATGTACATGAACAGAGAGATCACCAGCAGCTCAAAGAGCATGTCTCTCTATGCTGTCATTTCCATATATAATTCATGTGGTACAACATGGAAAAGACGGGTTAGTCAGAGTGCACTTCAGAAAAGTGATAACGTGTTCCTCACATCACCGGGAGCAGCCGCCAGGTGGAAAAATGACACAGTGTGAAGCAGCATTCAAAGACAGCCGGGAGAACGGAGGGAAAGCAAACCCTCTGATGACTTTCTGGAGGAACACATTGAGTGTGATGTCTGTGTCATCTCCTAGTGTTTGCCTGAGCGTCACTCTGCTTATGTTCTAAGTGTTCCCCTCTGCTTCACGTGTTACTGACATAATGGGGACATGAATCTGTTAACATAGTCACATTGTGGGGACTCACCAAAATGCATGTCCCCATGATGTAAACTGTGACATTTTAGGCTGCATTATGTATTATTATTATACAGGATGATGTAAGCAGTGGTATGTGTGCAGGCATGTATTACTGAGGTTGTAATAACTGTGCATGATGTAATAATTCTAATGTAATAAAGCTCATGATGTATACAATGTCCATTATGAAATAATCCAAATGTAATACAAGTTTAATAACTTTATTATCTAGTGATTTCAATGTTATAAAGGTCCATCCTTTAATAACTGTGCATTATTTCGTAATTAAATTTAATAAAAACTCATAATGTAAAAAGAAGGCAAACGTGACTGTATAACCAAATAACTCTTTTGTGCATATAATTATCACATCATGAGATTGCAGTATTACGTTATAGACTAAGTAAAAAAACATGAAATGAATAGAAGATATCATAAAATAACATTTTGTGTACAGTAGTGTTTCTCAACAGCAACAGGGCTACTTCAACACCGTATTACAGATTACAGCTTAATTAAGTTTTTGTCCTTTGTTTTCTCATCTTGAGAAGACGAATGGTGCTGCTTTAAAAACACATCTGAATTTGATGTTGCAGTATTTTTGTTCCACTTGTTTTTTCCATGTTCATGTCAAATCTCACAACTCTAAGGGTCGTCGTTTGACAGCGAATCCCGGGACTCAACACCGTCACTGCTCGCTGAACTATAGTCCACAGTATACTATGTTTAAATAGTCAATTACGTTCAGTTAATTGTAACAAACTAGTTGTCGTTGATGATAGAAAAAAGTTAAACAAAGACTAAAATACTGATGAGCAACACTTTAGGCCTGGAGGTTCACTTTTTTTTAACTCTGAGTGTCACTGATGTATTTGTAAGTCATTTAAAATCCAGCGCTTGAGTGTCATCACATATAAATACTAAATAAATAAGTGTTTTTTCAGCAGCAGGCAGTAGAGGGCGCTCTCACACAGTCTGTGAGTAATTTTGGGGCTTCTGGGAGATGTAGTCAGAGCATAAAGAGACGTTATACGCCACAGAGATCAAAACAGGAAGTGGAGATGATCGAGATTAGAGAGCAAAACAAACAGAATGTGGACAAAAAGTGGTGATTTTGGTGAAAGTGTCCTCTACTCTACCTCTGATAAAACAAGAATGGAACAAGGTAAAAACAAACATTTTTTGTCTCTTCTTTCATTTGAGCTATTCAGTGTTTTCAGAGACATAGTACAAGGTATTTTCTGTGTTTTTAAAACGGCTGGCACTCAGTGAGTTAAATGATTACACTATGTCTGAATTTATTACATTATTCAACATTTTGAATTGCCTCGTTAATTGCTTGTAATAACTTAATAACTACATAATTCATTACATCCTCATGGTTTTCTTATGTAATTAGTTTTTATTACATCTGAATTATTATATTATGCACAGTCTTTAATTTATAATGAAATATCCCATAGGTCAGCACAGCTGATCAGCTGTTCAAAGGTAAATTATAGCAATGTGTGTTGACAAGTTCATCATGCTCAGTTGCGCTTACAGGGACTGGAGCTGGAATTGGTCTACCAACCAAACAGTGCTACCCAATCTGGTCATTTTATTGGCCTGACATGTTGATGCATAATAGCAATCCCTCACTCCTTCAAGCCATGGGTATTGATCACAGCCTGCCTTCCATTAAGAAGGTGAGAGAACAAAAAGCCATTTGAAAGCTTGTGGATCCATAAAATAAGAGCAGCAGTTCCACAGGACAGAATGACGAAAAGGACCTTCCTCTTTCATTATCTCTTTATTCTGTTATTACTGCTTTTCTCTTCATTAGTCTCTCCTGTTAACATTTTTTTATTCTTTGCTCTCACTGTCTGACTAAGTATCCATAGTTTTTATTGGGCTATGTCACTGCAGTGTGAATTGTACTGTACTGGCTTCATTTATTGTATTTGCAGCATTTAATATGGATATAATATTCTCATGAGCCAGTTTATTAGGGCCATCTAGTTCAAAATGTCATATCCTATAACCTCTTCAATACAAGCGGCACCGACGACCAGTTTACAAGCACAGATAAGCTAGCATGATATGTTAGCATTGGGCTTAAGGCCCAAACATACTCGGCCGAACGGACACGGAGTTCGCAAAACTCAAATTTTCCGACCTCCGCTCCACACTGTTGTCACACAAAACATTGCTCGGCACCTATTTTTCACATCGACCCGCTTTAAATGTGCCACAGAAATTTCACAGGAAACGGCTAGCGGCAGAGCGCTCCGCTATGGAAGCTTTGAGCTGAACGGACATCCACATTCTGCTGGAGTCTGTGAGCATCTTTATAATGCAGACACTGGAGACTATGACTGTGCAATATGGTCAAAATGTCATATCCTATAACCTCTTCAATACAAGCCACACCTACGACCAGCTTACACCCACAGAGAAGCTAACGTTAGCATCGGGCTAATACGCGCTACAATAGTAGCTAAATTAGCAAACATTACATATTTCATGAAAATAATAACTCCTCCTGAAGCTAAAAAAATAATTACCTGTCCAACATAAAGAAAGCAGAAACTTCTGCATCACTTTCTTCTCCATCTTTCTTCTTTTTTCCTGTTTAGCAGGGTGAACCGTCAGAAGTAACACTGGAAGTGGTATTTTTGGCTGCATTTTCTCCACCTTTATTCCGTACAGAACATATTCTCCTGCTAACTATTATTATTTCTGCAGAGAAGTGTGCTGGATATTTCTAGAAACAGTGGGGAGGAGGGAGAGACATGAGCAGGACGAGACGAGTTTTTGTCACAGAGTTCTGATTCTTTCCCTTCCTTTTTCTGAACACATAATGAACTGACTGCTCTCAGGATGGAAGGATCATTCCACCCAGTGGAACAAAACGTGCTTCTGAACACAATCATGGATTGCAGCTTTAAATATATATAACTTTTTTCAACGTGCACAAGTTGCACGTTGGAACCAACCAAGTCTACTCCTGCAGGAAGGAAGAGAGAAAAATAATGAGGGGCTTTTATTGTGAAGAGTAAAGGAAATTAAATATGTCTATCCATTGTTTTATGGCTGTTCCTTTGATCATTAGTTACAGTTGTGGCTACACACACTTTCAAATAAAACCCTGCAGTGCTGGGCTGAGGCGCCGAGGCAAACCGAGCCAAGCCGAGTCAGCAAAAGTCTACGGAAACAAGGGTCTGCCCAGTGTGGCCAGCCAATCACAGCGCAGCAGGACCAGCATCTTCAGCACAAAGTGGTTGAACATGCTGGTTAAACAACAGAAAATCATCATGCAAGGATGAGCTGGTATTTGATTTTTGCTCTTTTTGCTGTTATCTCTGACATATGATATAAATGGTTGTGATTGAGCTGTCAGATCTCCAGCTGCTGGAAATGTGTCCTCAGTGGACGGGGACCAAACACATCTGCCAGAGGAAATAAATGTGAGCTCGTAGGTTGGTGCGGTTCCCAAACAACCTCACTGTGAGAGAGCTGCAACTTCATTTCAAATGGCTTTTCTGCTGATCAGAGACAAACATCCACTGCTTTAAAAGCTTTCCTCTTATTTCATTTTCATAATCTAAGTCAAGAAATGTAACAAAAAAGGATAAAGCATTAGCTCTAAATATACATGAATGCATGCATGCATTAAATGCACATTTACAGTCTTTGCATCTGTTACTCTCTGCATTGTTTTCATTTTTAGTAAGTCATTAACTAATGTTGTGCAGTGTAAGCTGTTGTTTTTGGGAAGCAGCAGGTCACAAGTTTTTACCTCGATAAAATGGCTATAAAATAACAATCTTACACAGTTTTGCTCCAAGAGACTCTTCAAGCTGCTCCACTTTTATTAAAATGTCTACAAACATATATTAAAGATAGAAACAAAGTCAGTGTGCCGCGTTTAAACTTTAAATGGCTGCTTTACCTCTGCCCTTTTATGAGGGTCGATCTTTTTATCCATACAGTCCCTGTAGTGAGGAAATTAAAGCTTTACATCATCACACATGCTCTGCTGTTTACATCAGCGCCGTATAGGAACGACTCTGCAGGGACGGAAGAGCTGGCCGCGAGAAGAAGATGAAAAGTAAGCAGCAATGTAATTTAAGTCTGCTGACATATTCATTCAAGTTAAATTAGTGACTAAACATAATACGGGTTTATATTCTTTGCAATGCACACACACACACACACACACACACACCAGTGTCTGATCTGATTGTCGTTTCAAGCAATAGATCACCAGAGAAGCGTTGGTCTAATACTATCAGATTAATTTAATTAATAGAATCTCATTTCCTCTTAAGTGCTGCTCCACTTATTAAGAAAGGGTCTCCCTTTACTTACGCAGGGCACGGACCACCAAGTGGTTAGCAAAGCATGACAAGAGGTGTGTGTGTGAGAGAGTGTGTGCAATTCAAATGCATGTTTCAGTCAGTGTGTATGTGTGTTTGTGTCAAAACAAGCATGCACAAGTGTATATGCACTGCGTCTCACGTGCACGCTCACACACACACACACACACATTGAGGAGCGGTTCAGATGAAGCAATATCTGGAGGCTGGTGTAATTAGGGCCAATTGAATTGGACTCTGATACTTCATTATACACCTGCCAACAACACCAGCGATTGATAGCCATATTTTCCCTCTCCATTTCGTTTCCTCACTCATTAATGGCATGGAATTAATGAAAATGGTTCAGAGTGGCCTCACTCACTGCTGGAGGACAGTATTCACGCTGCACGGTCTGCACGTGTGTGTGTGTGTGCGCATTCGTGAACTTTTTAGCCGAGGGGTCTTAATCGCAATGTTTTTTAATGATACTTTACCACAGGATGTGTACAACACACACAATGATACACACAGGCAATGACTTTTAACCCTCTCTTAATATTCTTTTTTCTTTTTCTTTTTAGCCATGCTTGTGGCATGGTTCCAGCCATGACAACTGAGATATCTCAGCAACTATTTAATGGATTGTCATGACAATTTCTCCAGAATCATGGTCCCTAGTGCTTGTATGACTTTTTTTTTTTTTTAATGAAACAATTATTGCTGAGAAATTTCTTTTTTCTTTTTTCTCATATGCTTTGACATTAGTTTAATTACATAGAATAAAATATTTAATTCAAACTAAAAAAAGGTGTTTTCAAACTTCTTCAGTGTGAGCTCTTTTAAATATGTATGAGCATTCAAATCAATAGGTGAGCTTCATGAGGTTGCCAGATCAGAGAGGTGGCCTGTGCAAGGTTGCCAGAGTCAGGGATTCAATGTCCTTTTCATGAGGCTAAAGTGCTGATGTGTACATTTGCCTCCCCAAAACCTTGCGTAGCAATGACCAATGGGCTTATCAGATTTCACAACACATGAAACACACACACACACACACACACACACACACACACACACACTTTCCTGCTGCTTCACATCGTCTGCCCTTGCTGCATATGTGTGTGCGTGTGTGTGTGGTGAAAAAAACCCTATCCATGTTTTGACTCAAAGTCCCAAAGTGCAACCTATCTCTATTACAGGATTCTGACAGCTAGCACTGTTTTATTTTACACCACACACACACACACATCCATGCCTACATTACGAACAGTGGACTACCACGCTATTCTACCAAGTGTGGACACACATACACACACACAGACGGGAGCTAACGATGAGGCCAGGTTAGCAATCATCTTAATTCTTAATTGTCAGTGAATATTCTATGCAAATGAGGGTTAATGGGAACTTACTGGAGGCATTTGGGTGGACAGCGGCTCCTAAAAAAAACTCTGTCAACATTAACATCAATATTTGTCTTGCTCTCGTGATTTAATTTACACCTTGTTCTCATGTTAATGAGCCCAATTAATGCTAATTAAGAGGAGAGGACAAGGACAAACAGCGACATGCTTGATTAGGCCGGTACATGTGAGTAAATATTGTGTGTGGAAGCGAGTGAATTTGTCTAAAACTAACAATAATCAAATAACAAAAATTATTTCACTAAATTTAACATAAGACACACACACACACATACACTGCTAACAAATACCACCATGGTGTGTAACCTTAAAGAAATGATGGCAGGGTCCTCCCCAGATGCCTCAAGGTCCTGACCTGTGACCCTACGACCTCTCCCTACTGTACTCTGTCTTATCAGTGCAGCGCTAACAAGCTGCCTTGTCTGGGTAACCTTTAAGTGGAATGCCATCCAGCTGAACAGACCCGTCCAGAGACCTTTAGCGAACACGATACCTGAAACCTCTGGTGTGACCTCTTCCGTCATATTCTCACCTCTCCTCTCCTCTCTCTCTCTCTCTGTCATCTTGTTTTTCCTTTTGTTTCCACTGTATTTCTTTTTTTATTCTTCTGTGTCTTTGTTCCTCTCTGTCACTGCAGCTCTCACACAGTTTTTACAACCTTGGATCAACAAAGGATCATGCTCTATTCTGGAGTAGTGCTGGGCAGCAACGTGTAACTGTAATGCTTTTACTATTGACAGTAACTACTACGCTTTGGTACTTTTTCAGTAAATAAATGCAGTTACTGTTACAGTGTGGTGCCTTTGTCCATTACTTGGTAAATTATTTCCATGTCCCCTTCAGATTCATACAGACACCGAGGAGACAAACATTCAAGTTGTATACGAATGTCAGAATTTCCAAGCTCCAAGTCAGAATTTCAATCAGAACTCCCCATGAAGTTGGATAAATCTCACCAACCTGACATTTATGTCATTCATGTTATCTGCTACTGACGTAAACAGTAGTTACATGTTTTGTTGTTCATCTGTAAGGCTGGAAGAGATGGGAGCACTAAACTTTGTGGTTAAGATGATTTGAGCTCAAAGTTACGACTTCCAGTGAACACACCATGAGGCAAACTCTCACTCCCCAGGGTCCTAAAGAGGATTTAAAAAGTTACTTTTAACAGTCATGTCCTACTAAAGGTTGTAAGTAATGTAATCAATGCAATCAGGTTACCTTTTGAATGAAGTAATTCGTAACTATAACTCGTTTCTACAGTATTTTTCAGTAACTAGCACAACACTGGTGATATATTAGCTGCCATCAATGAGAAAAAAAAAGCAAATGAGCGTCAGAGAAACAAACTCAACAGACCTCTACGACACAATAATACTTTCAGAAGGGATATGAAATGAACATATGAAGAAAAAAAAGCAAAAGTGAGACAAAACTCTTCTGATCGGCCACACAAGGCTTTGCCCGTCATTGTCCCAGATATAATTATGATGAAATATTTTAATGTTAAGACCAATTTTGACAGTGATTAATGGTCACATAATAGCATAATACAGCCTTTCAAAGAACATTGGACTTTTAATTGTGAAACACATTTAGATGTTGTAATTGGAATGTGAAAAAAAAAAATTTGAATATTCTAAATGGATATATGGTACAATGAGTCAATAACGTAAAAAATAACAATGCCATGTCCATACAATGCAAGATAAGATGGTGACAAAAGAATTATGGATCTTGGTGTAATAAGATGACAAAAATCTTGCACGAGTAGCAGAAATCATTCCAGATGTATTGCACATTATTAAATAAAATTATCACACATGTAGAGTATGAGAGAGTGTTGTTGCACACTGTCATAACTAATAGCTGAACGATGAGCAAATTTATGAGCCATATGGTTCCATAGTGTTGTTTTCTTGTTTATGAATTTAAATCTAAAATCTAAAATTTAATCTTGATTACTGATGCCTGTGAGGTGTTTACTTCTTTGACAGTTTTTTTTTTTTAAATAAAAGTTAGACCGATAAATCAAGATGAATAGAGAGTAAGGCAGAGCACAAGGAAAGTTTCAACACTGTCTGACTTCAACTTCATAGTGAACTGAGCCCTGTATATGCCGTACCAATAGTGGTCTGCAGGTTATAAGGAAGCAACTTCAATGTCAAATGTATATTTCCTCATCCAAAAGTGTGAGCGGAAAAGATAGAGAACAAAAAGGAAAAGAAGAAGAAGAAGAAGGTCTCTGCTCTGTCCAATTACATTGTTCTTCTTTTATAAATTGGGACATGGGTGAGAAAAGCTAATGTGAGGCAGAACAAACTGATGAAGATGTATGCTTATTTAAAACAGGTGGAAAAATGGCATTAGCAATTCAGCTCTAACTTTGAGAGATGTAAAACATGTGCAGTGTGAACTTGGCCTTAGAGCAGATGGGCTTACCAAGGCTTAGGGAAGATGTGAGAGTGAAGATGGAAGAGAGAACTGCTCACTATTGACACATACTGTTCATACTGTACTTAACGTATCTGAAAAGCTACACCGTCTACAGAGTTAGGGTGCTAAATTACTTGAATAATATTGAGAAAAGTTTTTTGATTTATAGTCCCGAGACAATCAACAAAGTCATGCCAATATGATATGTTAGTAAGAAATCTTAATTCTGACTGGACAGTGTTCACGCTTGTTTGAAGGACATATACTGGGACAGAGAGAATGAGTGGACTGGTTATAGTGGGACAGAGAGACTGAGTGGACTGTTTACAATGGGACAGAGACTGAGTGGACTGGTTACAGTGGGACAGAGAGACTGAGTGGACCGGTTATAGTGGGACAAAGAGACTGAGTGGACTGGTTATATTGGGACAGAGAAACTGAGTTGACTGGTTATAGTGGGACAGAGAGAATGAGTGGACTGGTTACAGTGGGACAGAGAGACTGAGTGGACTGGTTACAGTGGGACAGAGAGACTGAGTGGACTGGTTACAGTGGGACAGAGAAATTGAGTTGACTGGTTATAGTGGGACAAAGACTGAGTGGACTGTTTACAATGGGACAGAGACTGAGTGGACTGGTTACAGTGGGTCAGAGAGACTGAGTGGACTGTTATAGTGAGACAGAGACTGAGTGGACTGGTTACAGTGGGACAGAGACTGAGTGGACTGGTTATAGTGGGACAGAGAGACTGAGTGGACTGTTATAGTGGGACAGAGACTGAGTTGACTGGTTACAGTGGGACAGAGAGACTGAGTGGACTGGTTATAGTGGGACAGAGACTGAGTGGACTGGTTACAGTGGGACAGAGAGACTGAGTTGACTGGTTATAGTGGGAGAGAGAGACTGAGTGGACTGTTTACAGTGGGACAGAGAGACTGGGTGGACTGGTTATAGTGGGACAGAGAGGCTGAGTGGACTGGTTATAGGGGGACAGAGAGACTGAGTGGACTGGTTATAGTGGGAGAGAGACTGAGTGGACTGGTTATAGTGGGACAGAGACTGAGTGGACTGGTTATAGTGGGAGAGAGACTGAGTGGACTGTTATAGTGGGACAGAGACTGAGTGGACTAGTTACAGTGGGACAGAGACTGGGTGGACTGGTTATAGTGGGACAGAGAGGCTGAGTGGACTGGTTATAGTGGGACAGAGAGACTGAGTGGACTGGTTATAGTGGGAGAGAGACTGGGTGGACTGGTTATAGTGGGACAGAGAGGCTGAGTGGACTGGTTATAGTGGGACAGAGAGACTGAGTGGACTGGTTATAGTGGGAGAGAGACTGAGTGGACTGGTTATAGTGGGACAGACTGAGTGGACTGGTTATAGTGGGAGAGAGACTGAGTGGACTGTTATATTGGGACAGAGAGACTGAGTGGGCTGGTTATAGTGGGAGAGAAACTGAGTGGACTGGTTATAGTGGGACAGAGACTGAGTGGACTGGTTATAGTGGGAGAGAAACTGAGTGGACTGGTTATAGTGGGACAGAGACTGAGTGGACTGGTTATAGTGGGACAGAGAGACTGAGTGGACTGTTTATAATGGGACAGAGAGACTGAGTGGACTGGTTAGAGTGGGACAGAGAGACTGAGTGGACTGGTTATAGTGGGACATAGACTGAGTGGACTGGTTATAGTGGGACAGAGACTGAGTGGACTGGTTACAGTGGGACAGAGAGACTGAGTTGACTGGTTATAGTGGGAGAGAGACTGAGTGGACTGGTTATAGTGGACAGAGAGACTGAGTGGACTGGTTACAGTGGGACAGAGAGACTGAGTGGACTGGTTACAGTGGGACAGAGAGACTGAGTTGACTGGTTATAGTGGGACAGAGAGACTGAGTTGACTGGTTACAGTGGGGCAGAGAGACTGAATGGACTGGTTACAGTGGGGCAGAGAGACTGAGGGGACTGGTTATAGTGGGAGAGAGACTGAGGGGACTGGTTATAGTGGACAGAGAGACTGAGTGGACTGTTATAGTTGGACAGAGAGATTGAGTGGACTGGTTATAGTGGGACAGACACTGACTGGACTGGTTATAGTAGGACAGAGAGACTGAGTGGACTGGTTATAGTGGGACAGAGAGACTGAGTGGACTGGTTATAGTGGGACAGAGACTGAGTGGACTGGTTATAGTGGGACAGAGACTGAGTGGACTGGTTACAGTGGGAGGGAGAGACTGACTGGACTGGTTATAGTGGGACAGAGAGACTGAGTGGACTGTTTACAGTGGGACAGAGAGACTGACTGGACTGGTTACAGTGGGACAGAGAGACTGACTGGACTGGTTATAGTGGGACAGAGAGACTGAGTGGACTGTTTACAGTGGGACAGAGAGACTGATTGGACTGGTTATAGTGGGACAGAGAGACTGAGTGGACTGTTTACAGTGGGACAGAGAGACTGACTGGACTGGTTACAGTGGGACAGAGAGACTGACTGGACTGTTTACAGTGGGACAGAGACTGACTGGACTGGTTATAGTGGGACAGAGAGACTGAGTGGACTGTTTACAGTGGGACAGAGAGACTGAGTGGACTGGTTACAGTGGGACAGAGAGACTGAGTGGACTGTTTACAGTGGGACAGAGACTGAGTGGACTGTTTACAGTGGGACAGAGACTGAGTAGACTGGTTACAGTGGGACAGAGAGACTGAGTGGACTGGTTAAAGTGGAACAGAGACACTACTGTGTTGGTTACCTAGCAACACAGCGTTGTGTGTGCGTCCATGTTTCCGTACTGTTACACAGCTCTGCCTTGATGCAGCTTTATTCTCTTGTTTATCCTCCAACAAATGACGGGTTATTTCACTCTGTATTTATTCTATGTCTTAACGACGTGGCTTGATATTGCTCTCACCCACAGCAGGTGTCCACAGCTCTTCTCGTTTATTGTCTTTCATTACGTTTAATTCCAACAAGGCTTCACGGAGGACGATGATTGTTTATGTTGAAATCAAAGTCAATTTGATGCACAGCCTTTTTGGTTTGGACATAAAGGTAAAGGCATGTGACGCTGTTCTTTTAACTTCACCCTTTTCCAAACATTTAAGTCCTTTTATTTCAGTATGGTAACGGTACTTTGTAATTTCACTTCAGTATGATATTCTTGTGTCCTCAATGAGAAATCTGTGAAAGTTTTTCATGTATTACTGTATTTATTAGTATTATATAGTATTATACAGTATGATATATGGTATTATATATTATTGTATTATATATATATTGTATCCTTGCTGTTACTGAAGCTGATTCAAACAGATTATAAAAGAAATACATGCAACTAACCTACGCAAGTGCAAGAGTGTATGTATGTGCACAGCTTGTGTACAGGTGTGTGCGATCATCCTAAAGCTGATAAAAGTGGTAAAGCTGCTGCAGTACAGGATGTTGATGGATCGACGCCCTGGCCCTGAGCTCACAGCTTCCTGCCACAGAAACAGCAACTTCTGCCTTTGACATCATCACTCAGCACATCCATTCCCAGGGCGTCAACTCCAGAGACTTCGTCCCTGAATAAACACTGAACAGCTCAAATGAAAGAAGAGACTCTCTATTTCATCATGAAAAAAATGTTTGTTTTTACCTTGTTCCATTCTTGTTTTATCAGAGGTAGAGTAGAGGACACTTTCACCAAAATCACCACTTTTTGTCCAGATTCTGTTTGTTTTGCTCTCTAATCTCGATCGTCTCCACTTCCTGTTTTGATCTCTGTAGTGTATACCAGCTCTTTATGCTCTGACTACATCTCCCAGAAGTCCCAATATTACTCACAGGCTGTGAGAGAGCGCCCGAAAAAACATCTTGAAGTACATATACAAGTTTGGCACCAAAAGACCGGGTGGATGGATCCTTCACTTTACGATCATCTGATCAATCTATGTTAGGTCTCTAAGGTCAAGACGCATTTACACTGCAGAAGAAGATACTGTCTTGCTCAAGGGCACCTTGGCAGTGCCCAGGAGCAGGAAATGACACCTCTCCAGCAGCCACACCACATACCATTCATGGGCCATGCAAGGACTTTAGCCAGCAACCCTCCTGTTCTCCTCAATACTGAGCCTAAACCCAACCAAGCAGTTCTTACCTGCACCTAACTAACTGACTATAGTGGTTTCATTGCTGCAACTTAAAGGTCTGTCTCTATGTGACAAGCTGGGATGAGGTATGCTTAAAATCATAACCATGGGGAGGATGTTTCCACTGACGCTTATCCTAGTCAGGGTCTTTGGGGGCTGATTGCATTCATGTGTAGCGCAGCGATGTAACATGTTACCGCTGTTAACTCTTTGAGTGCCTTTGACATGTTTGTACGTCATTTAAAATCCAACACTTAGACAGACAAACATATATGTCAAAGTGGTTTTCTAGCTTCTGGAATTTGCAGTCAGAGCATAAAGAGACGTATACATCACAGAGATCAAACAGGAAGTGGAGACGATCGAGATTAGAGAGCAAAACAATCAGAATCTGGAGAAAAAGTGGTGATTTTGGTGAAAGTGTCCTCTACTCTACCTCTGATAAAACAAGAATGGAACAAGGTAAAAACAAACATTTTTTTCATGATGAAATAGAGAGTCTCTTCTTTCATTTGAGCTATTCACTGTTTTCAGAGACATAGTACAAAATATTCTGTGGGTCTAGAAATATGACTGAAAAGGGACGAAAACACTGGCTATAAACGTCTGTTTTATAAAACAGCTGGCACTCAATGAGTTATCCTGTGTAATCACATGACATGTAACACTCATTTTAGGTCCTTCAACTATCTGCATAAGAGGAGGACAGAAGAACAAATCAAGCATCCCTTTTCTTTTCCTGCGTGTTCGCGCTTCAGTGATTTTGACAGTGATTTATTATCGTGCATCTCAGGTTATGTTCCAGAGAAATCCTAAATGAACGTAACAAATGATGTTCAGCAGTGAGTAATTTAGTAAGGCATTAGTCATTTAAAAAGGGACTACTAATGTGTAACCTCTTACCACAGATCAGATTAGAACCTGTGAGGCAACCAGTGCACCACCGTAGCACCCTCAATATGGTTCAACAGTACTAATTAAGTGCACTAACAGAGCATATGAACACTATATGATTCAGTGAAACAAATAATATCCATATGAGGCTTATATACAAAACAGAATTAAGAGAAAAAAGAATGAAGCGAGCAGTGTGGAGGGGTATTTCTCCACGTTCCTCTGTGTTTTCCAGACAGGAAGTGTTTAACTATTAGGTGAGCCTTGGTAAGACCCCCCCTCCACCCACCCACACACACACACACACACACACACACACACACACACACACCACTTCTCCAGGGACAGCAGAGAAGCTTGCACAAGCAGATTCAGCTCATGGTATTGACTTGAGAGGATGTTGTTTTTTTTTTCCAAGGTAACGCCTGGGATGAAAAAATGGAAAGATGGTCAAACGAGAGGATGGAAGAAAAAAAAGAGAGAGAGAGAGAGAGTGGAATTCAATACACAGAGAGATGGATATATTTGTTTGGAGGTGGGGGGTTGAACTGTGATCCAAGTTGTCTGTTCAAGGCTTAAACAGTCACAGTCCAAAGCACTTCGGCACGACAGATACCGACTTTAAAATCCTTCGGTGGAGCTGACAGAGCGGCTTCAGTGTCTTCAAAGCCATATATACAAGCCTATGTGAGCGATTCAGTGACATCACGGGCCGTTAAGTAAAATAACATGTAACGGCAGGCTGATGCTGATGTCTCCATCTGTACTGAAAAAAAACTACACACACAAACAAATTAAAATAAATACAAGAACTCATGTATATATTTACATACATGAGTTCAATTCATGATTTATTGAATGATGACATTTTTTTTTTATTTTTTAATAATAAATTTCTTTAACAGGTCCTTATGACAGAAAGGTTTTTTAAATATGTTGGATGGGAGTCTGCTACTGAATATATATGATATGAAATGAAATGAAATAAAAGCATATTGCCTGCATATAACATTATAAACGGACTGTGCAGTGTCCACAGTGAACTTCTGATTGTTTGATTGTTTTAGCCTGTAATGGTCCTGAAGTATTTTTTAAGCTTGACGTCTGATTTTTATCATTTTGTATCTTTACGTTGAATCTCAGCAATAGCCCGCACGTTATTCACCACAAATATGAGACATCAACCCAACAACATTAAGAACATCTACGACTCAAATGGTGTAAAAACAGGCTTTTGCATAAGGTTTTAGTGCAACATAAAGCCTGTTCCCTGGGGACGAGGTTTTCAAACCTTTCGCTGCTTAATTAAAAAAAAAAAACATGCAAACTAAACCTGGCCTGTGCAGAAAGAAAATCCACTGTAACTCCCGGCTTCAGAAGGAAAATCACTAACAGTAACATCAGTAATACAGAAATAGACATAGATAGATAGATCATATTAGATTTTCATCTAAAAAATACTTACACACAGCACACAATTCTTTCATTCTTTCATTGTAGGAAGATGAACTGATACATAAAAATAAAAATAGAAAAAGAAAAGTGGAGAGAAGGAAACAAATCTCTCCTTTCATTTTGAAATTACAAGATAACTCAGATTGCAAATGAGAAGCACTTAACATAATTGCCTTCGAGGTATCCCATATGTAAACAAATCTATTTTGATTTTCCTTAAAGCAACTTCTGTTACTATTTCAAAGATAGATAGATACATAGATAGATAGATG
>CM056550.1:12407856-12752856 GCA_029721515.1 Synanceia verrucosa | reverse complement strand
GCCATCTTGGCCAAAGTTTAAAAGCTGGCAGTTTATTTGTGATGGGAAGTGGATTTAAAACTGGACTTGTAGCTTAAAACAACCTCCTCCCTCATCTTTCTGCTGTTTTTTCCTGAACAAACATCAAATCCATTCAGATTGACAAGTGCTGTTGATACAAAAGTGATATCTCACCAGTGTACAAAAAAATAATTTTTTAATCCAAATCCATCTTACTATATCCCGCCCTCAGATTCTCCCATCACACTGAGGAGCATTTCCATGAATTTCATAATGAAATAATCCATTTTCAGTCATTAAAGGCCACATCTAAACTGTAGATATCAATGCAAGAGCTGGCAAAGAGAAAGACTAGATTGAAATAGAAACATGCACATAATATAAAATGGATTGAAAATTACCAAAGTACTTCAAGTTTGAGCTACCATCTATGAGCTAAACATGCCAGTGTAGCTAATCAGGCGGGCAAGACCCCAACTGACCTTGGATGTTATCGAACCATGCGCTACTTTTTGTTTGTTATGCACTTTATTATAATATGTTGTATGTCTTGTATATGTGCTTCTGCTAAACAGCCAAATAAATAAATAAAAAAACAGAGAACTCGTACACACTAAAAAATCTAATGCCAGGGTACAAACTTATTCCTAAAAATTATTCTGAACCATGGACGTATGACGCTTGTGTTCCTTATAAAACCTTTGTGTGACATTTGTGTGAACAATATTCTGAGGAAGGTTTTCTGCCATATTATGATGCATTATTATGATTATTGTGGTTATTATGACAGATTTGGCAACAGTAAATCCTAATGCTGCCTTTCTATAGATCTGACCAATCAAAAAGGAGTTTTCCATTCACACACACATTCATACTGAGGGTGAAATACCATACTCCCACAGAACACCAAACTGAAAAATGAGCAAAACATTTACATTTTTTTTATCTCCTTTAAAAGGCATTTGTTTTAATATGGTCATTTTTGTAAATTCATTGAAAGTGGTGTACAGTTTATGACATTATTAAATCACTGTTCCAGGAAAATGAATGTGCAGAAAGAATTGGCTCCAGAAAAACTTTTTTTTGGAGTCTGTCTGTGGTAAAAGCAAGTAATTTGCAAGCAAAAGCGTTGCCCAAATTAATATGTTAGACACAAAAGCACAAGAAAAAAGGGGCCAGGTTGAAAAATATTAGAGTCATCCTTCAAGCATTTCTGAAACGTGATGGCACAGGCAGCGCGTAGGTTCATTGGCATCGACTGGCATATCCAAAACGTCAGACGGTTGCATGGGCAGGAGAGCGTCACTCAAGTCTGGCCTGCTTTTCATCAGGCCTGTAGTGAGTCCAACACCGTTTACAGCAATGAACTGGCAACAATATTGGAGCCCAGTGTGTCATTCTTTACCATATCAACATCAACTTCCTGCTCTACGTCAGTGATCTAGTTCTGTGGAAGCTGTCAGTTCTAGAGCAGTACTGTCAGAGCCTGGCACTGATGAATCAATCTGGAAAAAACAACATGGAAATAGACGGAGATACATCGTCACTATGGGCAACAGCAGCCATAAACATACCGTGTAAAATAATTCAATCTTTTTTCATTGTTCTTTGTATGCAAATAAAAGCATTTGGCTACAACTCACGGCCAGGGCTCAGTGGTAGAGCGGGACCACCAATCAGAAGGTTGGAGGTTTGATTCCCACCACCAACAGTCTATGTGCCGTGGTGTCCTCGAGCAAGATATCTAACCCTAACTTGCTCCGAATGCTGTTCAATGGTACAGGAATGTGCACTTGATGGCTATCTCTCACCATCAGTGTATGACTAGAAAGGCTCTATACAAATACAGATGAGGAGAAATACTGATCCTCCTCTGACCTTGGTTGCCAGGCCAACGCAGAGATAGGCAGACACCTGTTGTCCTGAAGCAACCCATGGTTCAACTCTGCACTCTGAGGAGACAGAGGCCTTAAGATTTAACGCTGCTTACAGGGAACAGCAGCAAACCCCAAGAACCCCTAAATTCAGAAAATTCCATAACAAGTAGAGTCCGTTTACCATTTCTCCCTGAAAAATTCATTTGTAACATTACACTGAAATACCCAAACATGTTAAACAATTTATGCCCAGCAGGATTGTAGATACTATATATTATATTTCTCTCTGAAAATTGACTGAAAACAATCAAAGATCAATTCAGCAGGCCTCAGAAATCCATGTATCATTCATACATGCGATCATTTGCGCACTCGAAGAATGACGAGTGGCTAATTGGACCAGGAATTTGCAAAACACGGCTGGTTGGACCACAATACACAACTTTCGGCAAATGAAAATATGCAAATTGGATGAAACCCCGGAATCGCCCATTATCCATTTTTTCCAAAAGTGAGTCATTGTGGGGTTTTTTTTGTTTTTGGCTTTGGAAATGACTATTGAGAAACCAAGTCATTATTTCATTTTTTTTAAGTTTCAGTTTTGTTTCGAAAAACAAATGAACAAATGATACATGGATTCTCAGACCTGGACGAGCCACAGACACAAGCCTCAATCAGCGATCAGAAGATCTGAGGCAAAATAAAAAGAGGAATATACTTATTACACCATGTATTGGCAACACAGGTGTATTGATCTGTCATGCTAGTGAAGCACATATGAATGAGAGAGAGGACGAGAGAGAGAGAGAGAGAGAGAGACTGGCCTTATGCAAAGAGTAGGCAGGTCGACTCGGCAGGAAAAGTGACTTTGAAGCAGCTCCAGCAGGTCCCACTGGCATTCCACTGTTTAGAAAGAGAGGGATTTCTGAGAGGAATCAAAGCGGCCTGAGACTTGACAGGGAGACGATATTAGGCATTCTCCTTCCTTCATCCCCTAAGGTGCTTGTCCTTTGCAAGGTAGAACCACACTCACAAAGTCAATAAAGAAACAAAAATGGCCTCTCTCTTTCAGAGTGCATGCTTGAAGTAAGCGGTGTGACAGTTTCTTTTGGTAATGTGTATTAGTTTATTGGTTGTCGTTCACTGTAGTTTAATCATTGCTGTGTGGTAGTCAGCATCAAAAAATCATGTTGTTACTTGTGTTGGTTTACGTCCTTCTAATATCTGCATAATGGGGGGACAGAAAAACAAACCAAATGTCTCTTTTCCTGTTTGATTAACTTTCATCATGACTTTGACTTTAGAGCTGGAGCTTATGGACGAGGAGACAAAGATAGAGGAGCACGTTAAGACGTCTTTTGAGGAGTGAAAGTTGAACAAAAATGAACATTACTGACAATTTGTCGGAACCAGAATGGTAAAGTGTAAAGCATTTCACTGTGTTTGGACTAATGTTCAAAGATATCCTTTCTAATGTTCTGCTCAAAACCAATGACTTTCTCAGAAGAGCTCTACAGAAACAGAAAGGTGGTGCCAAAACAAATAAACTTGATGCATTGAACCCATCCTTGCTCTTAGGAGCAGAGGGCTGAGCAGATGCAGAGTCTTGCTCAAGTACCAGAGTTCAGAGAGGTCTGAACTCTCATGGTCTCAACCGTGAAAACCATGCTACCCAGCTACAGCCGCCACCGATCAAAAGATCCTGTCTGGCTGTAAATCTCAGCTGGTGGAACAGGTAGCGCCTCAGCGGAGACGACTGTTAAAGATGGTTAACAACCACAAACAGTAGCTCAACCTCCACTTTCATGTTAACGCTTTGAGTGAGTCATATTTGAAGACCCACAGAATATTTTGTACTATGACTCTGAAAACACTGAATAGCTCAAATGAAAGAAGAGACTATCTATTTCATCATGAAAAAAATGTTTGTTTTTATCTTGTTCCATTCTTGTTTTATCAGAGGTAGAGTAGAGGACACTTTCACCAAAATCAACACTTTTTGTCCAGATTTAATTTTTGTTCTCTAATCTCGATCGTCTCCGCTCCCTACTTTGATCGCTGTGGCGTATGAAGTTGGATTTTAAATGATGTACAGGCACGTAAATGGCACTCAAAAAGTCAAAGGAGATAACTATTATGGTTTTAAACAATCTCTTCGCGTTAAAATGTGTAGAAAACGCCCTTACCACTGCAAAAAAATGAAATCTTGCCAAGAATATTTGTCTTATTTCTAGTCAAATTATGTCTTTAGACTTAATTTCAATATCATTTAGAACAAAATTTGCACTTGCTTAATTCAAGCAAAAAATTCAAGCAAAAAAAAAAAAATGCTTGAATTCAGCAAAAAAATCTGCCAATGGACCAAGTGAAAATGTCTCAATTAGATTTCTTGAAATAAGGCATAATTTCTGAGAAACAAGGCCCTCCGTCTTAGTAGAAATTTTGCTCTAAGTGATAGCGATGAGGCATAACTGCCATTGTTTCAACAAAAATAATTTTTTTAAACTAACTTTGACAACTCCTTCCCTGCCCTCTCATCATCTCTCCTCCTCCCTCCTCCCCTGTAATGGAGGGCCTGACATGGCAGCATTTCATCTAGAACCAGTTGACATCAGGGTTCCACACAGGGGAACAGCCTGGGAGAGAGGCTCCGTCAGGGCCATGAGGCAGCGCGAGCTCCCCAGAGGACAGTGGAGGCATGGGGCCTTTAACGTTCAGCAAATCTGTTAAAAGAACATCCATCATTTACGCCCAGCCAAGATGCCACAGCAGACATCAGGTACTCATCACTCCATCAACTGCTGCTCCTCTATTGTTCTTTTACACATAATTTCTGTCTCCATAAGACATGCATCTACACAAACACACACAGATCCCTTTTTGTCAGTCAGAAACAGCATGGGTTACTGCAGAAGATGCTGGAAAAGGGTGGAAATGTGCATTCTAAAGCAAAAAGTCTTTCTATATTTTGACGTCACAGAAATGCTATTCTCAAGCCGCCCTGGTTCTGCTTTAGCACTCCCAACGGTCGACCGCAATACATCTTTTTACCCATACTCACACACACACACAAGGCAGGAGGCAGTAATATATCTCTGGGAGAATTTAAGTGCACCACCACCAACATTTGCATTTCTGTGGAACGACTGCATCTGATTTATAGAAGCAGAGGCCTGAAGCATCTTGGGAAATGAGGTGGATGGAAACTACGTTTCCCAGAGGCGGAATGTTTTGGCCATGTCAGCAGCAGACATTTCACAGATTCTGTTTTGCAGTGCTTGTAAATTTCCAAAAAAAGAGAAAAAGAAAGAAGGAAGAGAAAATGGATAAGCAGCAAAACTATTTCATATGAATAGGATTTTTTTTTCAGCATTGAGAAGTCAGGGCTGGTTTCCTCAAGGAGAGTGATTCATTCTGAGCATCAAAAACTGTTTCCCAAATGAAGAAGTTAAGTTGTTTTCTAAGGAGCCTAGAAGACACAAGACAGCACAAGGGTGAAAAGAGGAGAGGAAAGAAGCATCCAGTTAAAGTAATATTGAAAGGGAATAAAAGTGTGAAGAGTGGGACATAATGAGCAGAGAGAGACCCAGGAGGAACCCAGAGGAAGATCATACTGAGTGGTGAGCAGACGGAAACAGAGAAGCTTTTTTGTTCTCTGGTCAGTAAATAAGAGAGAGGGATGAGGATTTGTTTTTACCTTTCACCAAAATCGCCACTTTTTGTCCAGATCCTGTTTGTTTTGCTCTCTAATCTCGATCGTCTCCACCTCCTGCTTTGAGCTCTGTGGTGTATACTATCCATCCATTTTCTACCTCTTATCCTTATAGGGTTGCGGGGGGGCTGGAGCCTATCCCAGCTGTCTTAGGGTGAAAGGCAGGGTACACCCTGGACAAGTCTCCAGTTCATCACAGGGCACATAGAGACAGACAACCACTCACACTCACATTCACACCTACGGTTAATTTAAATTAACCAATTAACCTAATCCCCATGCATGTTTTTGGTTGGTGGGACGAAGCCGGAGTACCCGGAGAGAACATGCAAACTCCACACAGAAAGGCCCCGGGCCGGTATTCAAACCCGGCACCTTCTTGCTGTGAAGAGACGGTGCTAACCACTACTCCACCGTGCCGCCCTCGTGGCGTATACCGTTGACTACAAATCCCAGAAGCCCCAACATTACTCACAGGCTGTGTTAGAGCGCCCTCTTGTGCCTGCTGCCAAAAAACACTTTGACGTATTTATACATCTATGGCACTCAAGCGTTGGATTTTAAATGACGTATAACTACGTCTTTGCACTCAAAGAGTTTGAAACTTTGACAGTTTTACTGAATAGATGCTGTCAGGAAATATTCCACTATGTGGACTAATTTGCCTTACACTGTATCTACTGCTCTGTCAGGAGCTGCAGAGTGGACTTTTAAATAAAGTTTAAAACTCTGCTAGTTGTCCATGTTGATGAATTAAATAGTTTCACATTATTAAACATTTATTTAATATGACAGATTGCAGTTGAATGAAGTATTTCTCTAAAAGCTGGATCACGTCCACTTTATCCTTTACCCATCCTCAGTATGTCTTGGGGCAAGATCAATGTACATCAAGAGCACGGTGGGAGTATCTCCAAGACCTCTCGCAATTTTAACATTTAATCAAGATGATGTCGGAGCGGCCAGTCTTACTGTCTGCAGGACCACACAGCCCAAATAAAGTCAAACTCTGCACCTCCACCTCATGAAAGAAACATGGCTGCCTGTCAGGCCCAGGGCGTCTGTGTTCGGTTGAGGTCCTCATCTACGAATCAGCTCACATTCAGAGCCGAACAAGAGCTATTCCTCGTTAAACGTCAACTCACCTGAGGAAGCCGGACTCTGACCCTGTCAATAAAGCTCTCTCTCTCCCTCTGTTTCTCCATGTCTCTCTCTCTCTGTATCCTGTGGTAATGATCCCTCAGCATGGTTTAACTAGCAGCAGAGTGAATACATATATTTTGCATGACAAAGTACAGCCTGGTATCTACACTCTCAACAAAAAGCTTCTGTAGATCACAATAGTGTTGGGATAGTTTTTCAAAAAAGTAATGTACTGCACACTACTTTTCACACATTATCCAAACAAGGATGAACAAGGTGAGATCTCTGAAGAATGTTCAGCTCTAGTAAACAGTTGAATCAGAAATGTATGGATATGATTACTGATGAAAAAAAGCACACATCATGGTAAATGTTGTCAAATTTGCATTTCTTCTTACTCCGGCACCTAGTCGGGTAAATGACGAGTGTGTTTACAGATCGCTAAACACCTTTAGAAGACAAGGAAAAAACTACAAAGCTTGTTCAAGGCCTATACTGGCTGAAAGTAGACGAAAGAAAGCATTTGGTTTTGGTCTGTGAAAAAAATCAGAAATAAGCGAATAAAGCAACCTTTAATTGTGTATCATTATTATTATTGTTATTATTACTATTTCATTGTTACTTACTTACTTAGTAAGTGAATAATGAGTGAAATAACTGAAGAAATGACCACGAACTGTTTCGGCTGTGTTCAAAAATCAAAATGACTGTCAAGTAAGGGTGGGTATTGGCAAGGACTACACAATACGATACATATCGCAATACTTGAGTCAGGATATATCTATATTTTTCCCACCCCTACTGTCAAGTCGTTAATTTTAATCTGTGTGAATTGAAATCTAAGATGAGCTCCAGGGAGGCGTGAACTTCCACAAGGAGGACTGGAGGAATTAACCCTAATAAATCCTGGCCTCATTAGCCTCAAACACCCTGCCATCCTCTAAGTGACCTCTGATTTTAATTAATAAAAATAAAAATTCACTCTGGCAGACCTCTGCTCAGTTACACAGATTACACACATCTATAATTAATAAGAAAATTAAGAACAGTTATTTTTTTCTGTGCATTACTCTGTGAGGATGGCTTTTGGGGATTTTGGTGGAGTCAAGCTCCTGACGTGCTTGCAGACGACACCACCCTCGTTGGGCTCATCTCTGGTGAGGATGAGTCTGCCTACAGGTGATCTTGTGCACTGACAACAGTTTAGAGCTAACTGCACATGCTGATTATTGTCTCCATCTCACCTTATGATCATATTTTTTGTGTTTTTGTAGGAATGCTGATTCATTATTGTCATGCTAAGGTTTATTCAACTTCTTCAGCTATTTCTTCTGTATGTTTTTTACCGCTTTTCAGCTCCTTCATACATTTAGCTACAGGAACCACGATCAAAATATTCACCTTTCAGGACATGACAGCTGACTTTTCATGTTTCAGCCTCACATTCTGGCAACAAAACCACTTATTAACAACATGGTTGTACTTCAGACAGAACATGGGACAAACCACCTACTGACTGTAAAGTGAAAGCAAAATTTAACACATGGCCCATAAACACATCCCGTTCAGGGGTGCCTTGTGCATCGGTATTGAACGCTGATTCAACTGCGACAATTGCAAACACACAGTATATGTGTGTTTTTTTTATTGCACTGGCTGAGTGACAAAGGTAAATTGTACATAACGGCAGCATTGCTCGTCTCTGATAATTATTGTTTAAGACCATGTTATCCACATGTTTAAAAGACTGTAAATGAGTTGAAGACCTATTACCTCATTAACATGACTTTGGTCAATGTATCTTCATACAACAGTACATATCTTAGGAAGAGTAATTTTGCTATTTTTTTATATGTTGTCCAGCAACACGAGTAGGGGTGTGAAAAAAATATCAATATGGCAATATATTACAATGCTTTTTGTTGTGATAAAATATTGATTTTAAATTTCTTAATATATTTTTCCCCAAAGGATGTCATGTTTTAGGCTAGTTACCATTTACCTTTTACTACGTTGCTATATTTGTCCCGTCTTACTTCATTACTAAGTGGATTAACATATACTACTCCATTATTACACCCCCACAAAAAATGTGCAATATCTATTTTTTAAAGTAAAGGAGCTGTACATTTGAGCATGAAATATCTGACGGAGGAAATGCAAGAGTACACAGTTTGAAGTCCAAACGATGTGCCTTAATGTCCTGCATTGACAAAAGTGGAGACTGTGTGAGCGTGACATGTGCTGTCAAAACCACGACAGTTACCTCAGCACTTTGGCATTAAAAGCCCCAGAGGGTCTGTTGCGCAGCCACTTTGAACACCAGGAATAACACGGAACTGTGATGTAATGAGGTCTGTGAATGCATCATCTCTGGTCTGGCCATGCGTGCAGTAGTGATGGGAAGTTCAGGCGGGTAGAGGTAAATGGAGGAAAAACCCACACTGGGATCCTCCTTCCTCCCTGGGTTAAACTGGACTGAACAATATTAACCCTTGAGGTAATACATTAGCCATCCCACAGTCTTTGAACGTCTCATATTGAACAGCTCCTCTGTAAGCGAGGTGTGTTTTCTGCCAAGGAGAGAGGGAAGAAATGCACTCTTTGAGAAATATGTTTTTTTAATCAAAATATTATTTTTCACATTTTCAAATACAGCAATCTCAACATCAGGTGCAGCTGATGCTAATGTTGAAATTTTAAATGTAAGTGTATGTGTGGGCCTGCAGGTTAGGAGTGTTTAAGCAGTGTTGTGTTGGCTCCCTGGAGTCTAAGCCCTGTAATGTACAAATGGTGATTCACTATTAAATGGCTAATTCCCCTGGATTAAAGGATTCCTGCAAACACAATCCCCTCACCCATTTTCCTTGTTCTCTCTCTCTCTCTCTTTGATGAGTGAGTTTGCTCAAGGTGTCGCTTTAAATATTAATGACAGGATGAAACGCATCCAGAAGAGAAAGTAGAGGAATATATTTTGAATTTGCAAAAGAGAAGAATGGAAAAAAAAGTTGTGGGGTGGGCGGCCTGCAAAACACACACAGATCACTACATTAGAAAGGCAATGGAAAATTTATTTTTTTTCGCAATATTACTCCAAAATATATATTACTCCAAAAGTAAGTAAAAGTGTCTCTCTGCGTTGGTTTCTGATGCAGAGGACTCTCTATTAAACTAATACACACCCACTTGAGGAGATATGTGACGCTCAGAGAGGTGTTCCCTTCATCCATTCAGTTCAGAGATCTCACACTGACAAAAGCAAACAGGAGAGCAGTCGTATTGATGGTCCAAAAATCAGCTACTTTGATGGTCTCTCTGTCGTGAATAATGCTGCTTTGTTCATCATTTTGAAAAGTCTGAATTAATACTGAAATGGATGAGTTTTTTTGTTCCTTTCAAAAATTTATAATTTAACTTCAGTGTTATTGTTTGAATTATTCTCTATAATACAAATATTACCAAAAATAATTATGGCCCCATTTTTTTGCATGTAATTCAAGAGTAACATAGCTGCATGGACTAATATCGAGGCTTGCCGTATTACCAACAACATTTACTTTTTATAGAGGTTTAATATAGATTTATTCCTCTGTCTTTGCTCATCCATAATTGCATTACCTTTGTAATTCTTAGCAATTCTAAGAGGGGACATTCTATAATCTAAAATGTGTAAATTCTCAACATACACAGTATGTGGATACACTCTTGCATAGCTGGAATCTATCCTAAAAAGTTGTGTTGTTGTGATGTGTGATGTTATATTCATTAGGGTTATGGATCTATTATAAATGTCTCATTGCAACGAATCCCAGCAGCTCAAATCTAAACATACACATAAAAATTTCAGTGAAATCAAATGAAAATGAAAATATGTCTAACTGGGTCATCATTCTAACTAAAACCCCATTATTGAACAAATGTTGTGGAAATTATTTGCAGCAGAGTGACACAGTGGGAGGCTACATTCCTAATTTCATTAGCCAGCTCCTTGGTAATAAAGTAGATTAATTAGAGAAGAGATTTACAGATAATTTGGAAACAAAAACGGCAGGTGACATCACACCCTGAGGATGCAAAAACAATGATAATTTTGTTATAATTCAAATAAATGTTCCTTGTTTTGAATCCCAGCTTTGACAGTGATAATGCATGTTTCTGTAAAATACGCTGTAGGTATTAAATGAAAAGGTTCATTACTTTTTATTTTACTTTACCTCACTTACAATTTCATTGGTTCTTTAAATATTTAACTCACTGAGCGTCAGTCGTTTTATAAAACAGAAAGTGCCTTGTTCCAATGTTTTTGTCCATCATATTTCTAGACCCACAGAATATTTTGTACTATGTCTCTGAAAACACTGAATAGCTCAAATGAAAGAAGAGACTCTCTATTTCATCATGAAAAAAATGTTTGTTTTTACCTTGTTCCATTCTTGTTTTATCAGAGGTAGAGTAGAGGACACTTTCACCAAAATCACCACTTTTTGTCCAGATTCTGTTTGTTTTACTCTCTAATCTCGATCGTCTCCACTTCTTGTTTTGATCTCTGTGGTGTATACTGTCTATTTATGCTCTGAAACACAAATCCCAGAAACCCTACAAATCCCAGAAACCCCAAAATTACTCACAATGAGAGAGCGCCCTCTTGTGCCAACTGCTGAAAAAACACTTTGAAATACAGTATGTATGTACTGTATATATCGATGGCACTCAAGCGTTGGATTTTAAAAGATGTACAGATGCTTTGGCACACAAAGAGTTAAAAAAGTAACGATATTCTGACAGAAATTCATGACTCAGATGTTATACTCAGAAAAGTTATTCATTGTGAAAATCCAGTGATGCAGAAGCATCAGAAGCAGAGTGTTTGGGTAGATCGGGTAAACAGTGCAGACGTTAACGCTGTCAAATTAAGCTGTCAGATGCCTCACATCGTCCGGTCAAAAAGTGATAGCAGATAAGGGCATTTACATAGGGCTGGCAGAACAATCAATACGACCCCGGCCATTTCTAAAGGAATATTAGGTTATGGAATTAAGTTATGAAATTAATTCTGTGTGGGACGAGCTGACTTTGAGTCATCACTGTCTGATAAAGTTTGAAGCTGCTATCAATAAACTCCTGCTGGCCATGAAACTTCTTAATTTATCTCAGTTGAATAAGAAAAAAGCCTGATTATTTCAAGCATGGAATGGTATTGTTTACCAGGTTAAAGTCATTATTTATGAGAATAAAGTTATAAATTTACAAGATCAAACTCATTTAAAGTTTATTTACGAGAATAAAGTCATAATTTCATGAGTATGAAGTAATAATACTCCAAAGTGTTGTTGTAGAGGAGGAGTTGGTAAAAATTTTGGTAAAGATATTGGCAAATTCCAACTTTATGAATCAAAAAGTCATATATTATGCATATTATTATTTAGAACATATGTAAATATTGACTTTATTCTCTATAAGTGTGTGAATACCCCCCCAATACCCCATTGTATGATCCTGATTAATGCTTTTCCCCAAGATGTTGAAATCCTCATTTTTGCCAGCCTCAGCAGCTCCTCTTTCATCCTGTAACTTGGTATTTTAGCTACAATGGACCTTGGTGCAGCTTCCCCTGGTGGCTTCTGCATCCCTTTCCACTCGCAGGTTAAAAATTTGGCGCTCCAGACTCTCCCGCACCATCGTCGGAGAATTCTCCTCGTGGCCGTCCTTGACCCCATGTATTCCAGTGTTTTCATGTCTGGAGCTGCCCTCTAAATCCGTTCATTTAGCATCCAAGTGTATTTGGAGTTGTAGCATCCTCAGTCACCTGTAGCTGCATCAATTCTCCATTCTGCCTCCTCAATCCTAGTATTAGATTCATTTGTTTTTTTTCCTGAATCCATGTCAGCTGCTGTCTTTCCTCAGCTCCCTCAGATCCTTAACATGAAGTCCAGGTCAGTTTTTTTGTCGTTCCTCCTCATTGAGGTGAGTTTGCTTGCCATCATCCTCCATTCTGCTGCTAGCCACTACTGTTGCATTATTTTATTCATAGTTTACTTCACCAGTCAAGTCCAGTCCAGCCTCCAGATAGTGAAGCTTGAGCAGTGCATGGCTACGCTCCCAATGAGATCACCCTAACTCATGTACAGTTAACCCCTATGACCGCCATTTTGTGCCCAACTGCAGAAAAAGCCCATGGAAAAGCCAGCAGGGAGCAAGAATGCTCTCTGTCCTCTGGGGAGTCACCTTTGTTAGCATAATAAGATGCGTGTTTGCTACAAATTAAGGTAGAGAAATAGGATGAAAATGATAATGCAGAGAGGATCACGCACCTGTCTTCCTCCAGAGAAACAGTCATCCAATCAATACAGACTTTGACCTGTGACCTCAAAACTTTGTGACAGCACAGGCGTTGGAACTCTCCGGTGTGCAGGGATGTTGTTCTCATTAAAGAGCAGCTACTGTTAAACAAACAGCAGGAACAGCCTGCAGCACCCTGACATATTCCACCATGGGTGGAAGTATACACACACACACACACACACTTGGGAATTCCAATGCTAAACAAGCATAAAACTCCCCTCCTTGTGCTGCATGTCAATAGAGCATGTGTGTGCAGAATAACCAAGTGTGATCAGTTAAATAGAAGAAGTAATGCATGGGGAAACACACTCCTGTCCCATGTGTGCATGTTGGGGGTGAGGCCCTTTATATTCATGCAACGTCCACAGAGATTGATGGCATTGTTAGACCACTGTTCAGGTTAGTATTGGTATTTGATTCAACCAGTGTTGAGTTGGTTACTCAAAAAAGTAATGGATTGTTGTTGGTCTAGCCAGGTTATATTTTTTTCTTTTTTTTGTCAGAGAATATTATGCCAGGAGCCTCACACAGTAGTTCCATTTACAAAAATAGAGCGTAAAGAATTCCGTGTATCATTCATTCATTTAAAAAAAAAAATGAAATAAAAGAACAAAACAATGACTTGTTTTCTCAATATTTGTTCCCAAAACCAAAATTAAAAAAAAAAAAAAGAATAAAGACTTGTTTTTTCAATTTCCAATTTTGGGCACAAATTTTTTGAGTAATAATTCTCAAAGTCTCTTGCAGAGAGTACGAGCATGCCTACTCGTCGGTCATTTGCACACTGGAAAACAATAAGAGGCTCATTTGACCAGGAATTAGTGAGAGGTGGCTTACTGGAAGACAGTACGCAACTTGTGGCAAATAGAAATATCCAACTCGGATTCAAATCCAAATTATCCATTTTTTCCATTTTCCATTTGTGCACAAACTAAGAAATTAAAAAAAAAGAGTCATTATCTGTTTTTTTTAATTTTGGTTTTTGGAATGAATATTGAGAAAATAAGTCATTATTTTTTTTTTAGTTTCTGTTCAGTTTTGAAAAATGAATGAACAAATGATACATGGATTGTAAGGCATTTTTTACTCTGTTTGTCTATGTTAAATTATGTACATTATTGAGAAAAGCTCATAGTTTTTTCACTGTTTACTTAAGATCACCATGAACCTTCTCACGATTATGGGCTTAAGTAAATTTTGCTTCTGAGTTCATGCTATCACACAGTCTTCCAGATGGTTTATAGAAGCCAATGAAGGTATAGAAGGCTAACATAATAAATTTGCCATATTTAAAATGTAATAGGCCGATAATGTGATAAAAGTCCTGAAATTTGGCCAATAATGTAATAACTTAATATGTTAATGCCCTGCTATTTTTTTTTTTTGCAAAAGTTATAACTGAGCAGATAATAGATTAATATACTAATATCACTTTAATTTTTATTTTTACTTTTTTTCTTTTACTTTTTCACTTTATTTAATTTAAATTGCATTTATATCAATGTTTGAAACTTGAATAAAAAGTTATTTGTGTAATTTTTTTAAAGTTATTGGCTCAATTATTACATTTACAAAGATTTTTTTATTACTATTATTATAATTATGGCCAATAAATAATAACATTACTGGCCAAAAGTTATTACATTATCAGTTCAGGACTTTAATTATGTTATTGGCCTTTTTCATTTTAAAACGGGCATATAAGCCACCTATTTTCACTCAGTCCTACTAGGACTGTCAGCCTAAACAAGGCAGAGTTTGCTTGACCAGGTCAGGCATGAAAACACTCTTATTTTCTGTAGAATTCATTGATGACTGCTGATCTGCTGCTTCTTAACAAAATGAATACAGATTTTTCTTAGCTGCAGTGTTGCCTGTAAAGATATTTCAACAAAGAAGGAGAGCGGGAAACTAGGAAAGATGGCCGATGAGAGGGAAAAGGTGCTGTTGGTCTGAAGAAGATAAAAAAAGAGTGTTTTCTCCTCTCCCCATCTCACACAGCTCCTACATTCCTCACCATTTCTCAGAAAGCTGTTATACTCGTCCTACGGAAGTCCACTCTAAAGGCTTTTAGAGAATGTTGCTCAAACCATACCCATTTATGCCCTCGCAAACACACCATTTAACAGTAAATCCATACCACCCCAGAAGTACACCACAATGTCCAACTCAATCAGTAATACAGGTGTACAGTGTAGTGAACATTAACACAGAGATACCAAAGTGCATGATATACATGTTGCAAAAGACTATTTGAACTAAATGGCATTCCATGTGACAGGTGTTGACACTCTGCAAGGCAATGTAAATGGCCAATCATATGGCGCGCTAGGAAAGGAAGCAAAGTTAGGCTAAAGGAAAAGGAACAAACAGTACATCTCTTATTTTGAAATATTCTGGATGCAAATGATGACGTGTTGCAAGCACACGCATGATTATATTTACATGAAAATATTTTGTACTTTGACTCTGAAAACAGTGAATAGCTCAAATGAAAGAAGAGACTCTATTTCATCATGAAGAAAATGTTTGTTTTTACCTTGTTCATTCATCAACATGGACTAATGTCAACAACACGTTACCACCCCTGACACTGCGCACAGGTCGTCATACACAGCACACAGAAACCAATAGAGTCCATGCAGTGTGGATCAAGTTGCTAGGGATTGGGTAACAAAGGGCAGAGATGTGAAAGCTGCAGATGACTTCAAACCACAGCTATTTCCCTTCCTGACCTGAACACAAAGAAAAACACTGACAGAGGGAAACAGGACATGTTGAGAGGTATAAAACTCTGGGAATTTATATGAGCAACAGTGCGGCTGTTGTGTAGTGTGCAGGAGTGTGTGTGTGTGTGTGTGTGTGTGTTTCCAAACAGTCTCATTTCTACCTTGCGTGCTCTCTCTGCCACAGTGTCTTGCCCTGCCCTATAAATCCTTTAAAATCACTCAATAACCTATAGCATTAATGTCACTGGGCTGCTGTTCCATTTACTGTACTGCTCCTGTGTGTGTGTGTGTGTGTGTGTGTGTGTGTGTGTGTGTGTGTGTGTGCGCGTGCGCAGGTGCAAAACAAGCTCTTAATGAACCACACCAGTCCTCTTGTTTGTGTGGAAATTTAAAATTTACCTCACAAACCACAGTGTGTCTTATATGTTCACTGGCATCTGTGGTGAGATGACTCCAGTGATTTCCCAGATTTAATTATTTTATATTTATGTCATGACAAGCTTTCTATCTGATGTGGAAATCTTTCTGAGAACCTTCCACTGTGAGGCATAACAATGACTCTTTGAGTGCCATAGACATATATATATACGTCAAAGTGTTTTTGGCAGCTGGCACAAGAGGGCGCTCCCATACAGCCTGTGACAGAGCAGTGTATAGAGAGTGATTTTTTGTTTGTTTCCAACCTACGCTGCCACCAAGGGGGGAGTTGTGGGTTCTCCGAGTGAGGACCACTTCTGTGTTCAAAAGCTGCAGTTCTCGTCCGGCTGCTGGGTGCTAGCTCCATTGACCGCCATGTTAAAATAACCGACTTTACAGCTTTAAAACATATTTACAGTCTGGTACATTTTAATTTTTTGGTCTCTTCCGATAGTTTCCACCTCTGTGAACACTGTGAGGGGGGTGGATTTTTTTTTTTTTACCACAACCGTTTTAGTGTTATTTCAGCTTAAAATTCTTGCAGAAATTAGTGCGTGGTTACGTTGAGTGACAGGTTCACAGACAGTTACCAGCAGTTAGCTCTTTGCTATAGCATATAGCAGCTATAGCATAGCTGAGCTAGGCTGGGCTACACCCAGAAGTCTGTGGTTAACAAGCGCTGCGGTGTTCGTGTTTGTTTGCCTCTTTACGTGTAGATTTTTCTGGCAATATGGCGTGTTGTGGGCAGCATGGTGGTGCAGTGGATAGCACTGTCGCCTCACAGCAAGAAGGTACCCGGTTCCTGATGTGGAGTTTGCATGTTCTCCACATGTCTGCGTGGGTTCTGGATGCTGCCACTTCTTGGTATTTGTCGGCATATTTTGCCGCTGGCTTATAATGACTTTATTGCCGACTCATGATCCCTGTTGATACAGATAGATGACCAGAGCATGTTGAGTCTGTTTAATGCGGGAATACAACCTTATTTCGTATCATTGTTCTGTTTAAAAAGTCCGACATTGCATGCACAGAGATGCTCCGTCAGAAAGCGGCTGCTGTGCTGGATAAACGTTAGTGGATAGAGGAAGTGTTGAAACGGTAACTAACATGTTAAACGATCGTTTCACAGTTAAATAGTACAAATGAATTCCCCCCACACAACTCCACCAAACACTGCAGCTCCACCTAAAACCTCTCAATCTGAAAGGGTGATTTTTAAAACGCAGCAGCATTACATTCTGTTTTTGCTGCCGGTAGCTGCTTGTTAGCCTAGTCTGGCTGAATAGCCTTAGGCTAGCTCGGTTGGGCGTGGTTAACTTGAGTTCAGTGGGCGGGATCTCGGACGGCTGACCCGTAAAGTTACCACCTCTCCTCCAAATATGGAAAGTACACGCCCACTGAAATACAAGATGGCGCAGTTCAAATGCCCATGATAGGAGCACAAAACGAACTCCCCCAAACCAATGGGTGATGTCACGGGTGCTACGTCCATTCTTTTTACAGTCTATGGCTGCTGCCTAAGACTCTTATTCTGAAGAATTCTGTGAGTAAGCCGTGCATCTGTGTTCATTCTAAGAAATGGAAGCCCCACACTATCTATCTATCTGAAGATAAATGCCTCTTGTACACAGAATAAACTGAGCTGGGGGATGATGTGGATCACATGTAGCCAACCATAAACATTTATTATGGGATTGCCCAAAACTTGCATTTTACAGGTAGCATCTTGAAATTATATTACACATTGTTGTTTATTTGATGTTCGGATTATATCGTTTTTCTTTCCTTCCCCCACATCACTGTTTGTTCCTAGATTTTAACACACTTAACGTCTGCAGTTAAACACTGACATGGGGTCGCTGCTGCTGCTGCTTTGATAGCATGCTATCATACTGAGGAGATAAGACTCTGACCTTTCCCAGGCGGTCCTTCTGTAAACAGTGCTAATGATGACTCCAGGTGATAACACCTAGCTCCCCTGCCCTCTTCCTCTATATCAAACACTCCTTCCAGCTCCATCTCTAGACTGGCATCCTTCTCCCTCCCTAACCCTGGGTGTTAAAGCCCAGGGTAATATCTTTCCATCCCGCTGATATCCTTTTCTATTCACAGGAGAAATCCTAGAAATCCCCTCTCCTGCTCACTTTTTTAATCTCCTTATCGGCGTGGAGATTACAACACACAGTGAATAAGAAGAATGAGCAGCAATGAGCCAAGAGAAAACTGCTGTACTGTGATATGGCGGGACTCAAGGGATTACATGGGATCTCGAGCTAAAGGAGGCCACAGCGGTCTCCTGAGGGTTTGACCGATACCAAGAGTTAAGGTGAGATTTTGCATCACCCCCCCCCCCAAAAAAAATCTCCATGTTTCCTGCTGTTATTCCGTCATCTAATAAGAACACCTTTCTCTTGAAAGCTAGAGTAATGGCATTCTTTAACGACGATTAGCAATTCAGGCAGGGTGAGAAAGTCATCACTGAGGGAATACTTTGGCGTATATCAACGATGTACTTATACTATGATTCCATTCAGGAATCCATATTTATTGTTTATTGCAGCCCTGTTGAATAATTGTATTTTGTTGCTATAGGTTGAGGCTACAGGAGGATTTCCGATGACACATTGAACTCCTCTCCCTCTTCACCTGGGTGCCTCCATGTCCCATTAATGCATGCTACTAACTAGACGTCTTCACAATGTGCTTTTTCATCTGGCAGGTATCTATATGTGCTGAGGTTACATGGTGGAGAGGATGTCATGTCACTCAGGTTTCAGCTGTTTGCTATCTGCTTGACATGGTGGGAATGAAAACGTCTTTTTCAGGCTTCATCAGTTTGGCGTGGTGGAGAGGATGTTGTGCTGCCCAGGCTTGCGAATTTGAATTTCGAGCAGCACATCCTCCTCTCCACCATGCAAAACAGGAGAAGGCTGGTCAGCACATCCTCCTCTCCACCACGCCAAACAGATGAAGCCTGGGCAGCACATCCTCCTCTCCACCATGCAAAACGGGAGAAGGCTGGTCAGCACATCCTCCTCTCCACCACGCAAAACAGGAGAAGCCTGGTCAGCACATCCTCCTCTCCGCCACACAAAACAGGAGAAGCCTGGGCAGCACATCCTCCTCTCCACCACGCAAAACAGGAGAAGCCTGGTCAGCACATCCTCCTCTCCACCACGCCAGACAGTTGAAACCTGGGCAGCACGTCCTCCTCTCCACCAGGCTAAACCGAGAACATATTTTTCATATGACCAATATTGACCAATATATCAGTAATACTGTTAATTTAGGGCAGCGGCAGTAAACACCTGACACTGGGCAGTGCACTAATAAGTTCAAATTGATCAGCCCTAGCTAAACTACCCGCTCCTCTCTAGAAAGAGAGTGATTGGAGAGTTAACCTTAAACCCTAAATCCAGCACAGTATATACAATGGCGGGATCAAGCAGGGCTCCATCCCAAACACCCTCAGATCAGAGCATTTGAGCTGAGAAAGAACGACTGAGGAGATCAAAACCGAGACAAGCAGAAGAAGAAGAGGAGTTTAAAGGATGCCATCTCTATTCTGGAGCAGGTCCTCATTTCACTGTCGAGCACCCCAGCAGGCGTCCCTCTCTCTCCTCCTCTAAACCATGCAGTCCCCTGCTCGGCACACTCAATTATTTATCAGCTTACAGACGCACTGAGGAGAGCAGAGAGGAGGGAGGAGGCAGCCGCTTACCTCCTCTCTGCTCTTTCTTTCCCGCTTTTCTTCGTCCCTCCAGCTCCATCCCTCCATGTAAAGCATGAATAATTAACACTATTGACCCTTCATCACCTGTCCCCTTCTGCCCTTGCTTTGTCTCTGCTAAGCACCAGAATCCTGACCCGAGCCTCCAGCTTTCAGGCTTTCTTTCTCTTTTTCTTTTCCTCCACCTGCAAGACTTGTTCATTACTTCTGGCTAGTTGTTTTCTTTCCTATCTTCCAGTTCCTGTTATCATTCTCACATCCCTCACGTCGGAGGTCTTTGTTCTTGCCGAGAGTCTCTGAAGAGACAGATGGAAGTACTTTAACTCTGTTACCGTTGTCAGAGCGGCATCAAGGAGATCACTGTGCGTGTGTGTGTGTGTGTGCGTGCGCACCGAAGCACTGCAGCACAACTAGCTCATCATGTGTTAGCCTGAATAATACATTTAACAATAGAGATGTTTTCAGTTTAGCGTGTTCAGTGTGTGATAAGCATGGCACACATATGCATGCATGGATCTGCAGCTGTGTGTGTATGTGTGTATTTACAGTATAAGAAGGAGAGAGAGTAGGTACGCAGCAGTGATGAAGAGGAATCGGTAATGTCAACTGCACAGGCTGCTGCCTCGCTATCAAAGCCCCCTGCTTGCTTCATATCTGCAGACAGCCACCAGTAACAGACTCCCCATCATTAACCAGGCTACTGCACATCACATCGGACCGAGAGAGGCACGGACACAATAAGTGAGAAAGAAGGCCTGAAAGACGGAAAAGAGGAGGAGGAGGGCGACCAATGAACAAAGTGACGGAGGAGGCGAAGACTTCTTCTCTTTTACTCCTCACTTCTTTTTTTTACAGTAGGAAGGTTTTATTGCTGTCATCATTTATGGGTATACAAACCCCGTTGTTGGCAGCATCGGCGTGGAAAAAACTGTCACACCAAACCAAATTAACATCATTTATAGAAAGGCAGATGTTCTTTTGCCAAGAGCCAGTTAAAGGCAGCATGGCGTGGGCGGATCAGGGGAGAGGAGCATGACTGCTTGAACAGCAGCTTTTTGCATTTTTCAACCAATGTGGTGTGAACATTGTTTCGGCAGCTTCGCCCTGCGATGGCTGCTTGCTTACAATTAGAACTCTTAAAGCAATTACTGCACACCGAACACAGCGGTGTCACGCTAAATAGGGTAAAGTGAGCCTGAGGCTATGAGAATTTCCATTCAGAGTTGCTTACCACAATGCACTGTGTTGAGTTTTAAGCTCCGAAACTTGGGAAAACTCGAAAGCTATATTGAATCACAATGCAAAGCTAGTAGGTAAATCGATGAGCTGAAGCCTGAAGGTCTGCTGTTAAACAAAACACAACAGCCCACTTCAGCAGTCCAAACAGCACGGACAGCTTGGAAACACTCTCTTGACTCGATGGGCATCCCTGCACTCCAGACAGCCAGGGAGAACATGCAAGAAACCTCCTGTAGCTCTGCAGTGAGCTTCATCAGGCCAAGGTCAGTACATGCTGTATTGCTCCATGCTGCACATCAATAAAAAAACCTCTTGTACGCACTTTTATCTGACTCTCCTGTCTAGGCCCAACTCCCATGAAAGACACTGCAGAAACACTCACATGTACTCACAGTGTGATGGAGCAGCTCATCAACACCATGTTTAACCCTGATAAATGCATGTAAGATATGAAAAAAACCCTCTCAAAACAAAATATGAAGTCTCTGATTGATTATGTGATAATAGATAGATAGAATGCCCTTTATTGTCATTATCATTGTACAATGAAATAATAAAGCTTCTCCCTTTTTCAGTGCACAAGGATAGTATAAGTATAACAGTGACAAATAAGTATGAAAAATAAGTATATAAATCTTGGAATGTAAATGCAAAAATAAGTATAAAACTAGGTAAAAAAATGCCTTACATACAAATACAAATATGAATATGAGTATGGATTTACAACAGAGGTAAATACCGGGAATGTAAATGTAAAAAAACGCACTTTCGCTGTGGTGAAAAAAGTAGTCCTCATTTTCTCAGGAGATCGTACCCAGAGGCTTTTATGGAACCAATCTAAACACAGTTGGCGTCATTGTTCTAATGATATTATACAGTATTATGCAATACTCATTTACTTAACACTGAGAGGTTAAAGCAAAAAATGTGTCTGTTACCGTCAGTGTTGAGATAATTACTCAAAAATGTAATGAATTACAAAAACGCAATGCCTCACTTTACTACATCAAGTTACTCCCTGCTGAAGGTTACATTACTTTAGGATTACTCAATTACCCAATACTTTCAAATAAAACCTCATTTGCACAAAATAGAAGGAGGACAGACACCAGATAATTTCAAAGTAAAGCTCCTTATTGTAATAAAAGGAGGACAGACAGCAGGTAATTTCAAAGTAAAGCTCCTGATTGTAATAAAAGGAGGACAGACACCAGATCATTTCAAAGTAAAGCTCCTTATTGTAATAAAAGGACAGACACCAACTAATTTCAAAGTAAAGCTCCTTATTTTAATAAAAGGAGGACAGACACCTGATAATTTCAAAGTAAAACTCCTGATTGTAATAAAAGGAGGACAGACACCAGATCATTTCGAAGTAAAGCTCCTTATTGTAATAAAAGGAGAACAGACACCAGATAATTTCAAAGAAAAGCTCCTTATTGTGATAAAAGGAAGGCAGACACCAGATAATTTCAAAGTAAAGCTCCTGATTATGATACAATGAGGACAGACACCAGACAATTTCAAAGTAAAGCTCCTTATTGTAATAAAAGGAGGACAGACACCAGACAATTTCAAAGTAAAGCAACTAATTGTAATAAAAGGAGGACAGACACCAGATAATTTCAAAGTAAAGCTCCTTACTGATGACAGTAATATGCTAAATTTAAACACTGATTACCACTTGCCACTCACTAATCACTGTACCAAATTTGAAGAAATTCCCTCCAAGACAAAAAGACAACCCGAAAATTGTTTTCACACTGAAGCATAAAAGAAGGAAAAACTATAAATGAGCAACCCTAAGATCATATCCTCATGTCAGTTTAGTCGATCATGTTATATATGTAGATATACAACCACGATAATAATCTGAACAAATTATTTCTGCAACAGCAAAAAGCTGCGTGAGAAAATGGGATTTAAATAGTCATTCTAGATTTCAGTGTTTTGAATTTGGATCACATCATCACCCATTTTCAATGCTAGCTGTCAGTGTTACATATTTTTCCTTTACTATTACATATTCATGTCTGAAAAGACATTGATCTGCTGCATGATCAATAAATGTCTCACCTAAAATGTAAACTGACACAACAATAATATGAGCATCACTCTGTGAAATTTCGCTTTGACAAACTGTCATGTGATGGTGCCGTGCTTTAAAAGAAAAAAACAAACAATTAATCACTGTTATCATCACCACGTCTCTCTGAAGCATCTCATTAATGGGCTTGTTTTGATTTTGTTTTAGAGATTTAGAACTTGGAAAGCTGACTGTATTTGCTGTGGGTGACAGTTATAATTATACAAGCCTGTTTTCCAAATTAATATTTAGTTTAATAAATCAAACAGACTGGACCTCTGTCGCCTTTGATTAAAAATAAAAAAAACTAAAGAGACACGAGGCGTCAGAAGCTGCCACTGAACTGACTTCTTCTCACAGTTTAATCTGTGAAGTTCCCACCCAGCATGGTGACAGATGTTATTAAAAGTAATGCAGCGTCATACAACAAGCATCATACACATTATTAAAAAAAGTTTGAAATCAGAAATACAAGCAAATGTGTGACACCTGTCATGATGGCAATACAGATGCTATATAGTGCATTTGCTGCATATCAGCTGTTTTGTCTCCATGAAATATTTCAGATCATATTTACCCCTTTTTTTAATCTTATTTTTAATGACATCATTTCAAATAGGATCGTCTCTTGTAAACATGTTATGTTGTATTGATGACCAGGGAAGACTTTGTCAGCTATGTGAGCAAAAATGAAGGAGACCATGAAATGACCTCTTCTATCCTTTATCTCAACAGGTTATTACTTTTCAAATTATTATTATTATTTTTATATTATTGTTATGATGCTGTTATATATCTATCTTATAGATACATATCATATCTTTGCTATGTATTATATTCTATAAATACATCTTTCTGTGCAATAGGTTATCAACAATGTGCAATAACTCCATTCCAATTCTATGTGCAATAATACCACTTCCATGTGCAACATTTTTCACCCAAAGGACAAAATCCCCACGGCACAGAGTAATGTAGTGTACGCTGTCCAGTGCAGCGAGCAAAGCAGTGACTCCACAAGCTGAACACAGGAGAGACAAGACTCAGCAGTTCACCTGCACCTGAAAGACACCTGAAGACACTCCTTTGAGGACAGTAATGTTCAGGTTTTAGACAGAGCGGAGTGAATGAAGCCATTTTTGTCAAACTGGAGGACAGATCTCTAAACAGAGGAGGACTACGATACCATCTATCAGCCACTTACAACTCAGTATTGACCTCCATCCCCAGGAACCACAGTATCCATTCACACCAGAGTGCAGATCACCTTAAATGGACACGATGTAATTTTTTCTCCCATCTAGTGGTTAAATTCGACTTTGCATGCATTGCAACATGGTTGGAACTACGGTAAGCGGAATGGGTCAACTCCTGGGCGGCCACTATCACCTTGGATCCCCAGCCCCCGGCCTGGAGCTCCAGTCGTTTTTCCATGGACCTCCACAGCCCTCCTCCGGTCCACAGGACTCCCCGGTGGGCCCTAGCCAGCCGTGGCCGGGCATGGGGCGCGGCTACTCCCCGGCCCAGAGCTCCGGTCATTTTATGGCCCTTTTACACTTCTTTGGCGATGAGGATTCGGCGCGGCATAAGTAGTCTTGTATTATGACCAAAAGTGCAGTGCAGGTTTTAGTTTCATGCTGGGTAAGTAAAACCAGCGTCTCCACCTTGCTTCTCTGTGAAAAGTGAATCAAAATGCGGAAATTTTGTCCTATGGGTACTAGCAGATAGTGCTTTATGTCCCTCTCTGCAGTCCGTAGTTTTTGATAGACCGAAAAGACATGGAAGCCTCCGTATGAGCTCTATGTAAAGACAGATAACTGATTCTTCACCCAGGAGGATAAGTCAGATTGTTGTTATTTTACACCAATGAGAATCTATTTATGAATGAAGACGTTGATCTGAGATCATAAATTACTTAAAAAACTAAATAGCGTCCCTTTAATGGCTCTCATAAGGGTGGGTGGACAGCGAGTCCCACATTGATGATAACTAACGACACTGTGGTTTCTGTTGTTTTCTGCTCGAACAGGACTATAAGTGAGACGTCTTCAACAAACCTCAAGCAAGTCCAGATGACTCTTTATTGTTCTTTTTGATTCATGTGCAACATTCCAGTTCTAAATATGTACAATAACCATTTTACTTTTTTGTAGCAAAAACTGTTTTAGCATTACTACTGAAAGCAGTATATTATTTCTTAGAAAAATTTTTGTATTTGTATTTTATTTTTAACCTGACTATTTTTTTACATTTGACGAAGCAGCACGTGGAGCAGTGCTCCTAATTTCGTCGTATGCATGGTCATAAAATGACAGTCAAGGCTTTTGTTTTGCAAGATGGAAACATCTGGCCTCTCTTTTTCATCATGCAGCTTTCTTCTGTTTTTGGATAGGAACATGCAAGTATTCAGTTAGCTTTTTTTAAATACTGCTCAGTATTGAGACATCTCAGGTTCATAACTCAAGAGAACAAGCTTTGTCAGGTCAAGAGTAAAAAAAGGCTGTTTCCTCTTCGTCCTCAACAGTAAAAACATTCAAACGACCCAGAATCAGAAGGATACACTGGCTGGAGTTTTTCAAATAAGGTACTAACAAGGTGCTAACAAAACACAGAATACATATGGAAATAAGATTATATGGAATTTTTCATAACAAATACAAAACCAACATCTTCAGCAGCATTAATTTCTCTGCTCTGTTGGATCAGACCACCAGGACCAGCCTTCACTCAGTGATCCTTGTCCTCTCATGACCCTGTCTCTGGTTCACCACTGGTCCTTCTTTGGACCACTTTTGATAGATCCTGACCACTGCAGACCAGAAACAGCCCACCAGAGCTGCAGTTCTGGAGATGCTCTGATCCAGTCCTCTAGACATCACTGTTTGCTTCTTGGTGTCAAACTCCTGAAAAATCCTGATCCTGCTTCTAACATCAACTCTGAGGACTACATGTTCACTTGATGCCTTAAATGAATATAATGTTATGCTTGATAGTATTGTATGTATTCTTGTGACTGTAATCATCCATGTCTGGTGTGACGAATACATTTAAAAGAAAAAAAAAAACTACCACAAATATTGTGAGTTTTTGTTCCTTGATATTCGGTTGCTGTAAAACTGCAAAACCAAGTCCTCATCGTACTGAGAAAGTACATTTATGAATTCTTGAGGTGGTATGGAAACAACCTTATATAATAATATGCAGTTTAATACTCAAAATCTGATGCATTATGCAGCGGTATAGCTAAAGCAGCATACACATAACAGTATGAAAACATTGGATTTTCAGGATCTATAATGCTAAAACTCAAATATATGAGTGTCAAGCAATGTGTTTTCATAGCACCTCAAGTATTTTAAATTGTTGTGTATCTTTTTCAAGGTAAAAGTATGGGACTTTTGCACTGCAGTCAGAGACAGTCTCTTGCTAATACTCTAGGATCCACACATGTTAACTTTGAGGTACTCTGACCACTTCAAAGCCGACATCACATCATACTTACTGCTTACAGTGTTAGAAATACCTTCACAATGCTGTCTGAATCTCTAAATTTCATTTACATGTTCCGAAAACAAATCTCCCAAACTGCTGGATGGTAAAAATCCTAAACCTACATTGCTGTGTTAAAGTGTTTCTGACAATTCATCCAAAAAAACCCATTGTTACTCAGGCTGGGTATCACCAAGTATCTCACGATACGATACTATCTCAATATTTTGCCCACGATAATGATAATATTGCGATATAGCGATTCTAAGATAATCGATTTATTGCAAGAAATTTCATCTACGATTCATCACAATGTTTGTGTCTCTGAAGAAATTCCAAAATGACTGCACTGAATCCATTTCACAGGAATTACAAATCATTATCAATTTCAAATGAATGACAGCAAAGTAAAACAAAGTGTACACTGCAAATACAATATATGCACACATATAAATGTACTGAACAGCCCAAAACATTACTTTTTTAAAAAAAGAAATCAATATTAAGAAAGCAAAAATCAGTAGTATATCCGAAGGTAAAATATCCCGATATATCGCCATGTTGATATTTTTCCCATCCCTAATTGTTACCACGGATAAGTGTAGTTTATACTGTTTAATCTAAAATAAAATCTAAGGTCACACTCGTAAAACAAGACATCATGCTCTTGCTTAGTACAGCAGTGGAGAGGGAACGTATCACTGTGGTGTACTTTATCAATGCCAATGAAAAAAAAACAAAAAAACGCTGGGTCATTGAGGGCAGAGTGAGTAGGAAATGATATAAACCTGAACGCCCTCTCTTTACTCACCCTCTCTCTCTGACACACACAGGCAGCAGATCAAAGAATTCCTTTGCAACACACTTCCTCATATGACATGATAACAACATGATCGGATCACTAAGTACACAGTAAACACAGTGCCTCGGTAGCGTTCAGGGCCCCAGTACTCACCCAGAAATACATCATCATCTCAGCTGAGAGGGGACAGGATACCAGGGAGTGGAGGACAGGGATATGCAAGGACACCGGAGAGGCCAGCGTTCTTCCTCTTTTTCTGTCTCTTTGTTGTTGGTGTGTTTTTTTTTTTCAGTACATCTGTCCTGTTCTGCACTGATCGTCTTCTTTCAGTCACTTTTGTTTTTTTTTTGCTCTGCTCACTGTTATCTGACGGCCGGCTAATTGCCCCTGTGTTTTTGGTTTTGCAGCCGAGCCCTTGAAGAGCCGCTCTTCCTTCCCCGCTGACTCTTCTGAAGCGTAACTTTGTCTGTGAGAGTCGCCACTGAGGCTCTCACGCTGCTTCTCCTCCCCCCGAACCTCTCAGAAAAACTCGTCTTGTGCTTCTTTGCCGAAGGGGTGAAGAAAGAGAGAGGAAGACAACAAGGAGAGAAAGTGCTGCGAGGCGTTCTTCTCGCTTATTGTTCTTGACTTCTTCTTCTCTTGCTTCTTTTTCTTCCTCCTTTTCTCCAACTTGCCACCCTTTATTGCCTCCTCTTTTGCTTTTTCTTTCACTATGCAGTCTCTTTTTCACTTACATACACTAAAGCCTTTCCCCTCTTAGCCTGAGCACTCTCTTTCTCTCTCTCTCTCCCTCTCTCTCTTCCCCTTTGCTTTTCTTCGTCTCTTGATCCGGGTAGCACCAGTCCAGCTCTGTTTTGATGGGAAGCAAGTCTGAGACGGACTTTCTCCTACAGCGTTCCTGGGTGAAGAGCACTGGAGAGGCTGGGAGTGGGTTGTGGGAAAAAAGCTGGAAATTACCACAAGGTACAGTAGCACAGAGGCTTTCAATCCGGTGAGACAAGTGCAGAGAGGAAGGAGTAAGGGCTGGGGGGAAAGGGAGAGAGAGAGAATAGAGGGAGGGGGGAGAGGGATGGAAGTGAGCTGGTGGAGGGATGTTGGTGTTGCAGTCACACACTGTGTAGTGGAGGACGGCGACAGGCTGCAAACAACTTGTGGGAAAACCGACGGAGGAGCCGGAACGAGGGACACGAGGCGAGATGAGAGAGGGAGGAGCAGAGATGCACAGAGCAGCTTGGCTCGTTGTTGCTTATGGTAAAGAGCCAGTGATACCAGCCGGTTTCATTAAGTTGCACTGGGAGCATCAGGGAGGAGGAGGTGGTGCGCGTGGGGGGTAAGAGGCAAGACAGCCGTCAAAACCAAATATAATTTAGGGCACTTGTGCCACCTTAGAAAAGAGGGGGAGGAAAGGAGTAAGAGAAAGAGATGAAAACAGTTGAACTGGGGCTGCTGCATCTATTCTTCTTTTTCTTTTGTTCCCTCCGTTTTTCCTTCTCTGCAGAGTGAGGGAGGGGTGGTGTGTAATGGTGTTAATGTGTAAGGATGTGTGTGTGTGTGTGTGTGTGTTGGCAGAGTTGGCTGAGCTGCTTTGGCCCGCAGTAGTGCAGAGGGAATATTATAGGCTGCCATGCTCAAGCTGTACACCTCTGTGTGTGTGTGTGTGTGTGTGTGAGTGTGAGTGTGTGCGTGCATCGTTTTGCATGATTAACTTTGTAAAATTGTGGCTTGTATGTCACACACTCACTGATCTCTAATGTGTTGCACAACTTTGCATCTGCATCATCATAGTGTATACTGTATTTACATGGTATGTGGTGTGTTCCTACGTTTGCAGGCGAGAGAAAAATGTGTGAGGGTTACATGTGGTTGTAGTCTGCCTCAGCACATTTAACCCCCCCCCCCCCACACACACACACACACACACACACATACACACACACACACACCACCATCACCAGTACAGTCAACACACCACTGAAGCAAGTTGCCATGTTAACTCCTTCATAGCCCTACATACAGGGACCAGCTGACAAGTATTGAGACTATCAATCCGTCTTGTCAGGTAACCTCAGACTTTTTTTGCCAACTTTTTTTGTGCTAAGCACAAAAAACAACAAAACAGTCCTTAGCATGACAACGAAGCCTTAAAACGAAACGTGACAACATACCATAACAACGTAACATTACAACGTAGCATAACAATGTAGCGTAACAATGCATCGTAACAATGTAGCGTAACAACATAACGTAACGACATATCTTGATAACATAGCATGACAACGTAGCATGACAACGTAACATGACAATGACGTGTAACAACGTAGCATAATGACGTAACATGACAACGAAGCGTGACGACGTAGCATAACAACATGGTGTGACAGCGTAGGGTGACAACATAGGGTGACAAAGTAGTGTAACAATGTAGCATAACAACGTAGCATAACAAGTTAGCATAACAATGCAGCGTAACAACGTAGCATAATGACGTAACATGACAATGAAGCATGACGACGTAGCACAGCAACATGGTGTGACAACGTAGGGTGACAACATAGGGTGACAAAGTAGTGTAACAATGTAGCATAACATGACAATGTAGAGTGATCCACGATATTTAGGTTCAGAAAGAACTGCATGGTTGGGCTAAACATGTTTGTACGGAGAAAATGACAGAACATTGTGAACACGAAGCGCAAACCAACAGCCGATTGTAAAATGATATGAGGGACAGAGGCAACAGTCACAGTCTTAATAAAAGCCTTGTGTTTGTTGGACCCACACAACCAAAACTCATCACTGAGCCTCCCTGTTGCACTGGTTGACATGTTCCTTCATTACCATAAACACACACACTAATTCATTTTGACTCAGTCAACACACACCACCCTGCTTCCACTAATAACTACCAGTGAGACTGGTACTACTGGTGTTTACTACCAGGCTGTGAGAAAACAACCTGAAGCACATAATCCAATAATATCCATGCAACATATAGGCTATAGGCCATTTTGCAGTCATTAGCATCATCTTTTAATGGGACAACGTAAATACAAGCCAATGCATGCAACGATTAGCAATCAAAATGTGTCTCCTTCCAGCACAAAACATATTCTATACATGTGTGAGGGTGGATTCAGACGTTTACATGGTTGATCAAAGGTGGTTTGTACAGTTTTCTTTTATATCTATATTAATTCAATTTCAATTTTATGATCTGCATTGGGGGAAAAAGTTGCATCAAATGCTTTCAGTGTGGTCATTTTTTTAATGTATCTTGTCGTCATCAATAAAGCAATATTTTAAAACACTGGTATAATTATTCGAAACAAACAAACCCATCTCCTCAACACCGCATACATTTTTATATTTCATGCAAACTGGGTTTAAATCGGGATTTGATGAATTGATCATAACACAAACCATGTATGGACAGTGTCGTCCCTATGGGAAACGAAAGTTTGACATGAACCAATGTATAAAATAAAAAATAATTATGTAATTATGAATATTGATTCATCTGCAGCCATTTGTGCTAAAATTGTTTTTTAAGACTTGCTTGAAATGAGGTCATTTACATACATGTATGCATGCCCGGTGTGCAACCTCAGCTCTCGCTCTCGTTCACTCCTCCCTCAGAGATGGGCTGGCTTCTCTCTAGTTGTTTTTTTTTTTTTCTTCCCTAGCAACGACCATTCCAAGAGAACATTTTCCTATCAAATATGGGTGTCATGCTATTTCAGGTCTGAGTCATGAATAAGTTAGTCCAAACTCTGCATGTGAGTGAGCTCATGCAATGGTGGTGGTGGGTGGGGTTGGGTGTAGCGTCAGGTCAGGCATCCCATCATTCTATTTAGTAAGCAAACTCCAAACATTTTTCAGATGAATGACTGACAAGTTGTCGAGAAAGTAAAGATTTATATTTATTGTGCTATAATTCTGTTGTCTTTATTAAAGCAGTTGGTCCATTATGTTCCCTTTTGTTGTTTATATGATGACATGATTTTTCATCCGCTTTGTTGATATTTCGACATTTATATATATATATATATATATATATATATATATATACACACACACACACACACACAGTGGTGGGAAAAGTTGTCAATTTCACATAATCTCAAATACTATCATGAAATATAATAATATATAATTATGTATTTTCCTTTATTGTTTACAAGAACAATAACAAAGCTACTTCCCGGTTGTCCAGCTAACCTCTGTATCTCATTGATCAGGGTTTCTTGACAGCCTTGTAGGACCTTAAGATCAAAAATCGGCCACATACAGTACTGGTGGAACACTGGACACCAGTTTGGTTTGACCATTGATGTCATTCGGCGGTTTTCCCTGCACATGCGGATCAGGATGTGGTTATTTCTGGTTGAAGACACCCTTAGATGTCCAGATCTTGGTTTGTCTTCCAAGCTGTTGGTTCTTCTGTATTTCTGCAGAAGTTTCTGCAAAACTTGTGTGTTTCAATAAGAAAAAGAACAATCTTCATTAGTAGATCACTGGAACCAAAATAACCCAATACTCAAAATTTCTTGAAATTTGTCTTTTTAAAAAATGTCTTTTTATGGAATTAATCAATTTTAAGTTTTAATGGATTTGTTTAGTATTTTGGTTGTAACTGCAATAAAAGAAATTGTACTTGAAGAGTTTTAATGCAGTATTTCACAAAAGCACGGGTATCCGAAAACTTTTTTCCACCACTGCATTTTTAAGGGACGCTGTTTAGATATTTACCTCTTTTACCTTCTTATTGTGGCATAGTTTTCACCTTATTCTTCTTGTTTACTGAATGTCACTGGTTCTTTTTTTAATACACCTTTATGGTGATGTTGCACTATCCACTTTGCTGATGTAACAATGCAAATTTACAACTTTGTGTGACCAATAAAGAATTATCTTATCTTTAAGAGTGGTCAATTAGAAAACTGTCTTTACTCAAAACCAGTGCTCAGTGGTAGAGCAGGGTGCCACCAATCTAAAGGTCGGTGGTTTGATTCCCGCCTTCAACAGTCTACGTGCCGTGGTGCCTTTGAGCAAGATACTTCACCTCAAACCTCCCAAATGCTGTTCATCAGCAAATTAATGTTTCCCCACCATCAGTGTATGAATGTGTGAATGCAATATGTAGTGTAAAAGCACTTTGAGAGGTTGGATGACAAAAAAAGAGCAATACAAGACACTCCATTTCCCATTTACTTCTGTGCTTAACACATTCAACATGCAGTTTAACACCACTGAACACATTCTCACTCCCATAAGTCGTCAAATACCAACACTTGGTCAGTGGGTGGGCCTAAGTTTCAGACTATGATGCTCAGCATCCCTGGCGTCCGATTTTGGATGCTGCTGTGTTGATAGAGGGCTGTTACATGCATTGTGCTTTTTCCTTTTTTTTTCTTCTTTCAGCACTTTATTTGTAGTTTTATTATATTAGGGTAAGACAGATCTTACAAGGACATGGTAGATAAAGAGTAGAATGTAGTGTAGTTTCCACTTCCAAATGAAATATGGAAAAAATGTGCTGTAGCAACTTGTGTATCATATGAAATGATACATTGTACTTCACTGAGTCCAAGGAATCCATGTGGTTCAAGTAAGTGATGTAGTTTCAACGAATTCCATAAAAGGGGGCATAGCTCAAATAATAGCTCAAATGAAAGAAGAGACTCTCTATTTCATCATGAAAGAAATGTTTGTTTTTACCTTGTTCCATTCTTGTTTTGTCAGAGGTAGAGTAGAGGACACTTTCACCAAATCACCGCTTTTTGTCCAGATTCTCTTTGTTTTGCTCTCTAATCTCGATCGTCTCCACTTCCTGTTTTGATCTCTGTGGTGTATACCGTCTCTTTATGCTCTGACTACAAATCCCAGAAGCTCCAACATTACTCACAAGCTGCGGGAGACCACGACTGGCGACCCGCTGCCAAAAAAAACCTTGTATTATTATGTGAATGCCACTCACAGAATTAAGAGCCAAGAACCATTTTGTGTCACTGTGAAAAAGGTTGACACCTTTGGTAGTGGTAATGGTAATGGTTAGCCCTATCAAATTTGGTGCAAATTGGAGTAGCAAATTTGCATAATCCTGCACACAGGACTGTGGAAACAGAGGTGAGGGAACATAGAATGTGGGAAAAAAGGACTATGGGAACAGAGCTGTGGGAACATAGAGCTGTGGGAACATAGTCTTTTTGTGTTGTGTGTAATGTAATCTGATCATGTTGTATATTATATTGCCATTTTGTTGTATATCCTCAAGTCAATGTCAGTATGAGTGTAGCTGGTGTGTGCTGTATTGTCTTATGTAAATATTAGTTTTGCATGTAGTCTGGATGTGTCTGGTCATGGTGTGTCTTCTGATAAGAAGAGCTGCTCTGATACTGCAGGTAATCAGGATCCAAACATTGAAAAATTTATTTAAGAATTAATGAAGAAATCCACTGAAGAGAAATATGGCCAGAACTCTGAATCCTCACTGTAGCTCCACACTGCACAACGTCTTCATTCACTACCCTCACTGTGATGACAGTCCAAACCAACAACGGTAATCCAGCAGATAATTACAACCTACAGTTTGAAAATTTCTCACTGGGATTTTTGGCTGCTGCTTACAGTCTGGCTTTCAGTGCTGTCAGCAGAGCTCTAGTTCGCCTTCGGAGTACAGCGTTGCCAGCTCTGCCTGATCTCAATCCTCCTGCGGGTGTTCTTCTCATTGACTCGCTGTCTGCTGCCAGGCACATCGAGCAATCTCTCACCTGGAAATACTCAGCAGGCTGCTTTGGCTCTATCACTATTTACTCTTCCCTCTCCAGCAGGAAAAAGGCAGGTGTATTGTGCAGCTGTGCCAGTATATGTGTTTTAACAGGCGTCCTTTTTGGTGTGTGACTGGACTCATATGTGCTCAATGGGATGCATAGAGGGCCAATTCAGACAGAGGAAAAAGCCAGCGTCTTTGACCATTTTGAGTCTTTTTTAAGACCCACAGAATATTTTGTACTATGTCTCTGAAAACAGTGAATAGCTCAAATGAAAGAAGAGACTCTCTATTTCATCATGAAAAAAATGTTTGTTTTTACCTTGTTCCATTCTTGTTTTATCACAGGTAGAGTAGAGGACACTTTCACCAAAATCACTACTTTTTGTCCAGATTCTGTTTTGCTCTCTAATCTCGATCGTCTGTTTTGATCTCTGTGGTGTATACCGTCTATTTATGTCCAAACTACATCTCCCAGAGCCCCAATATTACTCACAGGGTGTGTGAGAGTGCCCGAAAAAACATCTTGAAGTACATATACAAGTTTACTCAAAGGTTGCGGGAGACCGCGATCGACAACCAGCGACCGGAAAACAACTTTGACGTATTATTATGTCATGGCACTCAAGCATCAGATTTTAAATGATATAAAAATATGTAAATGGCGTTCAATAAGTGAAGTAAAATTCAACAAAAGGCTTAGCCAAAGGGAGGTTTGAAAATGGTTATGGCACTTTCCATAATGATGGCAGTACAAATAAAAAGATTAGTTATTTCCATACATATACTCAATGGCATCATCAAATGTGGCATAATATGATCTGTACATGGACATGTACAGTTCAAATACCATTTGGTAACCATGGTAACACAACTGCACATCAGTGCAGGTATTTCCCCTAGTTAATAAGTCAAAACCTGTGTTCAACTCTATTTATTCATAGTATAAGAATAGTCTATACCTAATGTACTATAAAACGGTTTTGATTAGTTTTAGATTTCTTTGTGAGTACTTTGTGAGACCAAAGAACAGAACTAAAGTGCAGTCATATCATATTGCCATAGATCTGGATCAAATATGCTCAACTACCACTAAGTGTGAAAGCAACTTTAAAATTACCTCATCGAGCACCAGCCCTTTTATTAAACAGAAAGTGCTTTGTTCCAGCATTTTTGGCCATTTTGAGTCATCTTTCATGATGCACAGAATATTAACGATAACAACAGCAATACACTTCTGAACGGTTCATTTTTGTGAGATATGGCTTTAAGACACAGCGCAGAGTCGCGGCAGTGTGACGTCACTTGCCCGGAAGAGAACTGACAGTGCAATGTTAATGGCTGCGGATGTTCAATAAAGCTCCGTGAGCACACAGTCGTTGTCCGGGTGTTATTGGACATAACATTGGCGATGAGGATGGAGCTTCCGTTTGCACCCCTGCCTCCTTTTCTTCCTCTACCCGGCGAACCACCGGTACCGTGGCCCCGCTGGTTTGAGTCATTCAAGACATTTATCGAGGCCATCGGGCTAGCGGCGCTAACGATGCTCGGCTAAGGGCTATGCTGATCCACAGCCTAGGCAGCGAGGGACAACGGATTTTCGGAACCCTTGGACCCGCACAAGTTTGATGACTGTGCGGCCCTGCTGTCCAGACATTTTGCCGCTCCGCAGAGCGTCACGGTTCGACGCATCGTCTTTCGCCAACGTAAACAACGGCCGGGTGAGTCCGCCACCATTACGTCGCCGACCTCCGGTGCCTTGCCAGCATGTGTAAATTCGGGACTTTGGAGGAGGAGATGATTAGGATCAGCTGGCCGAACACACGACCAGCCCCTGGCTGCGGAAAAGCTGTTTCTGTCTCCAGGACGACATGACACTCTCCAAAGCAGTAGAGTTGGCTCTCCAGCTCCGAGTCGGCTGCTCAGTTACTTGCCGCAGCCAGCGGCTTTGGACCCGCCTTTCCTCGCCCGCTGCGCTGGCACAGACAGTCGCCCGACTACCCCATTCTCCGAGCCCTCCTCTCCTCCCGACGAGCTCGAGGTGAACGCGTTAGGACGCCCGGGACACCACGGCCCGCAGCAATGTGGGAACTGTGGATCGTCATCTCACCCCACACGGGCACCGGCTGCCCGGCCATGGGGCAGCGGTGCCAACGCTGCGGTAAGCTGAACCACTTCTCCAGAGTGTGCCGCCAGCACCGCCCCTGCGAACCCTGGCCTCGCTCGCCCACATCACTCGGCCCAACAACCATCCACTCTGTGGGCTCCAGCACCAGGCCATTCAAGTGGTGCATGGTGGAGTTAGACGGTGTCAGCCTATCGCTGCTGCTGGACACTGCTTCCAGATCCATCCTCAACGAGTCCACGGTGCGCCGACTTTTCCCTCGGATGTTGGTCAAGGCTGGTGCGGAGGATCTGTACGGTTACGGCCACGCTAAGATTGGCATGGTGGGCACTGCCACCTTCGCTGTACGTTACGGCTCCAGGACTCTCCCAGCTTTCACCTTCCAGGTGTCTCGCCAGGGCGCCAACCTCCTTGGTTTTGACTTGTTCTGCGCCCTGGGCTTCTCCATCACGGATAATCTGGGCGCCACTATACTAACGGTGGCCACGCCCTGGCTGCACCGCTGGCCATCCCTGTTCGCCGGGCTGGGTTGCCTCTCCGCCTTCAACCACAAGCCGCTCGTTGATCCAGCTGTGTCCCCCGTCATCCAACCTCTGCGACGGCTGCCCCTCGCCCTGCGCGCATCGTCACAGCTGAGCTGCACAAGCTCCTGGAAGCGGGCATCATTGAGCAGGTGGGCGCTTCTCCGTGGATCTCCAACCTAGGTCGTGGCGAAGAAGAAAACTGGTGGCCTGCGGCCCTGCATCGACCTCAGGCAGGTGAATAAGGCAGTGATCCCTGATAAGTACCCGCTGCCCACGACGGAGGAGCTTTCAGCCAAGTTTCACGGCTCAACAGTTTTCTCTAAGCTCGACCTCCGACAGGGCTACCTGCAGGTTCCTCTCCACCCCGAGGGCCGCAACCTCACTGCCTTCGTGACCCACATGGGGGTCTTCAGGTACACCCGCATGCCTTTCGGCCTTAGCTCTGCACCCAGCTGTTTCCAGAAGATCATGACCACCATCTTCGCTGGCATCCCGGGTGTGGTCGTGTACCTAGATGATATCGTGGTGCATGGAGCGACGTCCGACCTGCACGATGACCGCCTAGCCAAGGTACTCGACGTGCTCGCTCACCACAACCTCACGCTGAATGGGGAGAAGTGCGTCTTCGCTACACAGGTCATCGAGTTCGTGGGTTTCCGCCTGACTGCTGACGGCTTGAGCCCGCTCCACTCCAACATTGACGCTGTCCTACGCCTGCCTGAGCCCTCCTGTCCCGCTCAGCTGTCGTCGTTTCTGGGGATGACGGCGTTCTACCTCCGCTTCCTGCCCCATTATTCCGAGACTACTGCCCGCCGCGCGCTCTCCTCAAACAGGACGCGCTGGTCCTGAGCGCCTGAGTGTTCTGCCGCGTCCGCCGGTTAAAGGCGCAACTCACGCCCACTCCGGTGCTCGCCCATTTCGGCGTGCAGAGCCCCGTGTTTGTGACCTGCGACGCCTCAAACACTGCCATCGGGCGCCGTCCTGTCCCAGCTCCAGGGTGGAACCCGAACGCCCTGTGCTCGCTTGAGGTCACTCACCCCGACTGAGCAGAGGTATTCCGTGGGGAGAGGGAGGCCCTGGCTGCGTCTGGGCATGCGGCGGTGGCATATGTACCTGTATGGACGACACTTCACGCGCTCGAACGGGATCACCAGGCCCTCACAGCTCTCCTGGCCACAACTGGATCAGGGCACAAGCCGCCCGCCTATACCGGTGGTCAGAGAGATTACAGGCCTATAACTTTGCAACAGTGTTCACACCAGGCAGGGACAACGTCGTGGCCGACATGCTCTCCAGAGCCACACCCACCCCTCGCCCGACACCATCAGCGACCACTCGGAGTCAGAGCTGGTCCTCATGCTGCATGAACCCCTCCAGGCGGCTGTCTCCCTGCAGGATCTCCAGACAGCGCTCTGCGCAGGACTCAATTCTTTCTCAGCTCCGTACCTTCATCCAGGAGGGATGGCCTGCCAGGGTACCGGAGGAGCTGGCGCCTACCACCGTGTCAAAGGCGATCTTTCCTGCTGGAATGTTGACTGCGTGGCGAGGGGGCTGTGTGCAGTGATTCCCAGCGCACTGGGCGAGGCGCATCCTGACCATGGTCCACGAGGGTCACCTGGGCGTTGTCAGAGTCAAACAGCGCTGCAGGAGCTTGGTCTGGTGGCCAGGCATAGACAGGGACATCGAGACGATGGTGAAGGACTGTACAGCCTGTCTCACCAGCGGCAAGATGGGCCAGACCCGCCGCCTCCTTTGCAGCCCTCCGTGGCCGGCTGCCCCGTGGTCCCACATCCAGGTGGACATCTGTGGGGAACTTCATGGCATCCCTCAGCACCAGCGGTTCCTCCTGGTGGCCTACGACCTTCACTCCAAATGGCCTGAAGTGCGTCCTGTTGGGTCTGTAACCACCCAGGTGGTCACTGACTTTCTCTCCTCCCTCTTTGCCCGCTGGGGTGTGCCTGACACCATCACTACCGACCATGACCCCCAGTTCATCTCGGCGGATTTTGCCTCTTTCGCGGGAGGAGGGGGGATCAAACACGTCAGGACTGCCCTGTACCACCCACAAGCCAACGGTGGTGTGGAAAGTTTAACCAGACCCTCAAGAACGGACTGAGAGCACACCTGGCTGATAATCTCCCTTTCCCAGCAGCACTGCAGAACACCCTGCTGCACTACAGAGCGACGCCTCACTTCGACCCGGCTGCTCTCCAGCTCTCTCATGCTGGGACGTGAACTCCAACTCCCTTTGGATCGCCTACGGCCTCCTCAGCAACCGCACTCAGCGGTGACAACACCTTCGGCGACAGAGTGGCAGAGCAACAGCATCGCATGAAGCAGCGCCGACAGGATGCGTCGGTGAGACGCCCCACACTCACAGTGTCAGACTGGGTCCGGATTCACAGACCCAACCGATCCCACAAGCTGCTTCGTTCTGGTCAGCGCCACGGCAGATCACAGAGCAGCTGGGACCGGCCACTTTCCGTCTGACTGATGGCTCACGGTGGCACGCTAGCCGCCTCAGACGAGTCTCTTCACCGTTGAGCGCCCGACCGTGAGGCTGCAGCTGATCCAGGTCACATGGATGTGGACTGGGACTTTTCCCTTGCACAACCAGCAGCAGATCCACCAGAGCTGGATGCCCCAGCAGCACCCCTACATCCTGAGCCGCGCCGGCTCGGTTCGGCGGAGACCTCCTACCTCAAGGACTATGTTTAAAAGTTCAGGGTCCACTTTAGTGTAACGCATAGCCCGTCACGTGGCAGAATAATCCACAAGGCTATGCGGGTAAACTGGCAGTCCACCCAGTTTATCCAGTTAGGCTACATGTGTTCTAGCCTCTATTGATGTTCAACATTGGTCAGTACTCAGGGTGATCATACTCAGGCCTTAGTAGTTTAGTTATCTGCACTTATTTCAAGTCTGTTTTGCACTTTGTGAAGGGGGGGGTAAATGTGAGATATGGCTTTAAGACACAGCGCAGAGTCGCGGCAGTGTGACGTCACTTGCCCGGAAGAGAACTGACAGTGCAATGTTAATGGCTGCGGATGTTCAATAAAGCTCCGTGAGCACACAGTCGTTGTCCGGGTGTTATTGGACATAACAATTTTATTTTGCAAAACTCCCAGATGACTCAGTGGAGATATCAAAAATAATATCTACCTTGTTTTAAAGTATCAATGAAGCATTTTTTTGTGTTTGCTGGCTAAATGTGTGTCAGCTGACTATAAACCAGTCAACATGATGGAAGACTAATTAGCTCTTAAGTCAGCCCATTCTTTTTTTCCCCTAAACCTAAGCCATGTTTTTGGGGTTTATTTTCAGTCAGTAGTGTGTCTCATTAGTGGTTAAACATTTCACTGATAAAGCAATTGTATTTACTACAGCTTCATATTGCTGAAAAAGATAATGTACTTTTCCAAGTACACAGTTATCCGAATTATCTGATCTGAAATATCTAAGATGACAATTATTTCTCCATAAACTAAAATCAGCTGCATTTCATCAGAGGCAATAAGCAATCAGACACATCTGAGTGTGTGCATTCAGCAAATATCCCCCACTGTAACCTGACGGGAAGACAGCATCAATAACTATCAAATATAACATTTATCAGCAGGTCAATAAAAGAGCTACGCAATCAGCAAGTGACATGGAAGAGATTACAGTCTAATTCAAAGTCAATTGAAATACCACGAATACTGCATTAGTTTGGGAAGAAAAGTCACAAGTTGTCAAACTAATTCTAAGCAAAAAAAAATGAATGCAAAAGGCACATTCTCATCACTCCAATAAACAAACCCAGAAGCAAATGTCGAGTCTCACCCTTCTAACTCTCTCTCTATTGGCTGAGTAATACTACTAACAACATTACAAACATATTGGCTGCAGAATATTAATATCAGTTCGTCGCTTTTACCAAAGAGTGACTCAGGTGAGTATCTTGTTCAAGTAAGCCACAAAGTATTAATTACTGAGCTGCAAATGAGTGGATCACATAGTTACAAAATTTCCCTACTGAATCCACAGAAGCAGTAGAGAACCATCTACAGCTACTCTGTCCAGCTCTTCTGGGGGGATCCCGAGACGTTCCCAGGCCAGTCAGGAGACATATACTGCATGCACATGGACGAGCTTAATCATATAAAAAAGGCATCGAAAACATATCAAATTCATGTGCACAGACTAAGGATCGTATCGGGACTGGATTCACAAATACAACAGGAACCCCTGGCTTAAGATGTTAATCTGCTTTGTGCCTCTTATGAACGGTATCGTATTCACGTCCTGTGCACCCAGAAGTGGAAGGAGGCACCGACGCCACCATAAATAGTAATGTTGTTGTCCAAAAAGTCAAACGATACCATTCCTTCGAAGAAATCAACAGCTCACTTTTGGAAGGATGAGGAGATGGAGCAGATTATTGTTGTTGTTCAGTAGCCGTCAACCGGAAGTAGTTCTAACACCACTTGTTGAAAGGGCTATTGCGCCACCTAGCGCAGCGGAGTCAGCCAGGTCGCTGACCATTATCTGTATTAAACAAACTCCATGTGTACTTGGATTTTGGCAGATCACCCGCCGAGTTGCAACATCGTATTTGGCAAAATCCAGGACAATCCTACCATGTGACCACGGTGATAGTCTCTCCAGTGTGTCCTGGGTCGTCCCCGAGGTCTCCTGCCGGTATGACGTTCGCGGTACACCTCACCAGAGAGGCATCCAGGAGGCATCCTGACCAGATAACCTGAGCCACCTCATCTGGCTCCTCTATGTGGAGGAGCAGCAGCTCTACTCTGATCCCCTCCTGGATGACCGAGCTTCTCACCCTAAAGGCCAATTTATAGTACTCCGTAAAGTGCCGTACGTAGAGACGGAGAGCCCTCTGCGTTGCCGGAGAGCCTGACGGAGAACCTCTCCGTCGTCTCCGGGCGCAGGAATTTTTTTTTTAACTGTCCGTCAATCCGTCAAGGGAAGACGGAGATGACAAGGGCTGTGGTTGGTCCTCTAGCTGCACCCCTGCTGTGAAATGCAGCCCCTCTCCCTACACAGAAACAGACAGACAGGTCTCCTCTGCAGCAGCACAGACAGGACAGGAACTAAAGTATCGATTATCCTTGTGAAAGGCAAATCAAACATTCAACCTGCTCAAAAAATCTATTTAATTCAGTTGGTAATTATGGCTGGGGTATATTTACACAGAACATACCGAAAGTTGTTGGTTTGCGTTTGCTATTATCCGATTTTCTGTTGAAAAGAAAGAGGAAGAGGAGTTTTAAAGACTGAAAGCAATCAATGTTGTTCTCTTCTATCTCCCTCACAAATAATGAAATCATAAAATAGTATTTTCTCCTGCTTTTATCTGCCATATTAAGGCAAATTGCTTCACCTTCCGGGGGGTGCATTTCAGCACAGGGCTGCACAACATGCATCACGACGGAGAAGTGCGAGGGCTCGAGGGGTCTCCGTAGCTACGGAGTCGGATAACGTATTACGTTGTCGGAGAAGTATATTCCAGCCTTAAGGGAGACACCTGGACACCCTGTGGAGGAAACTCATTTTATCCGTGATATTGTTCTTTTGGTCATGACACGCAGCTTGTGACAATAGGTGAGGGTAGGAATGTAGATTGTCCAATAAATTGACAGCTTCAGCTTTAAGCTCAGTTCCTTCTTCACCACGATGGATCAGAGCAGCGTCTACATCACTGCAAACGCCACACCAATCCGCCTGTCGATCTACTGCTCCGTTTTTCCCTCACTTGTGAACTAGACCTCAACATACTTAAACTCCTCCACCAAGGGAAAATGCCGGTCATTCCTTTCACTGTCAGCTGGAACCGTAACATTAGAATACGCACTGAAATACATCCGACAACACTTTCAGTGATGGTTAGGTTTAGGGATAGGATTACAGGGTTAGGCTTATGGAAATAAAATGCATATTTCTCGCTAGAAATGTTATCAAAACGCACCCGAACTCATACTCAAACTACTCCACTGAAAATGTAACAAATGTCTGCTGAGAATGTAAGGAATGTCCGACATATTTTCACAGACGGAGCAGCCTGCATCGAACGTCACATGATGTCCGAATTACGTGGGTTATGTATGAATTTCAGTGCAATATTTTTATACTAATTTGTATGGATATTTCATGAGACCAGGTTGCATCACCCAACAGAGAAATGCTTCCTGTTTCTGTAAAAATAACACGTTATTTCATACCAGTGAATACAGTCATTGAAAACGTTAATATATACAAACAGGCTGTTAATGAAACAGATGTGTCCACAGCTGGGCAAACACAAGCAGCTAATCTTCTTCCTTAATTCGGTTCCATTTCTGTTCCCTCTGCCCACTCTTTCTTCATTTCCCCACTGTTTCTTCCATCCAGTGTTGGCTGTTACAAAGAAGTGTGTCACTGTAATTACATTACATTAGTGTATACATTAATGGCCTAATGTAATGCATTAACTGAATAAAAGCTAAATAATGTTGTTAGTTTTGATACTTCTGCATATCAGGAGGACAGTTCCTGTTTGATCAGCTTTCATCATGACTTTGACTTTAGAGCTGGAGCTCATGAACAAAGATGGAGAAGCTGTTAAGACGTTTTTAGAGGGTGGAAATATGAACATTACTGAGAATTTGTTGCTCTAGAGGAACCAGAATGAGATGATAAAGTGTAAAGCATTTTACTGTGAAGGGCTGTTTGGACTGATATTCACTACTTCCTGCCAGCTTTGTGATATTAAAGAGCAGAGATATGGGGTCTGTCTTCCTTTAATTACAATAAGGAGCTTTACTTTGAAATTATCTGGTGTCTGCCCTGTTTTTATCACAATAAGGAGCTTTACTTTGAAATTATCTGGTGTCTGCCCTCCTTTTGTCACAAAAAGGAGCTTTACTTTGGAATTATCTGGTGTCCGCCCTCCTTTTGTCACAAAAAATGAGCTTTACTTTGAAATTATCTGGTGTCCGCCCTCCTTTTGTCACAAAAAGGAGCTTTACTTTGAAATTATCTGGTGAAAATGTTTTGACAAAAATTCCATGCACTTTTGAAACATTAGGAACATCCTGCTGCTTCGGCCACCAGCTGTTATGTTCAGTAACAACGGGAAACAAACACCTGGATTTGTTTTGGCACACATTTCACTGAATTTTCGTGATGAACGTGGATGCTCTTTTACAGCTGAATCCTTTTGAACGAGTGCCGTCAGGTCAATAGAATGAATAAATCAGAAATAAGAATGGAATTCCCTTTGTTCCTTTATCCTTATCCTTCCTGCTGATATAACTTCCTGTGACATGGTGTTTGTAAGACAGTAAAGATAAATTTGATTTGAAGGTAAGTCATTTTTAGCAACATTCAGATCTGTTTTCAGGTTTCGTGCCTTTTTCATATCTTTAAAATGCTTACCAGCAGTCCTACTTAATCATTTCAGTGTTATTGATGTTATTACTCTTGGCAGGATGAAGTGAATGCAGCACAAGGAGAGCCAAATGCATAGAGCAAAGAACAAAGTAAAGACTAATAATAATGAATGAATGAACTTAAAAATAATAAAAGTAGCAACTGAAAATGGCAGACAAAAGCTAAACTATAAAACCAAAACCAAAGCCATGAGAATACAAAGTCCACACAAGGAGGATATCTGGGCAAAACCTTGACCAAAAGTAACAGCTCAAAATTCATTACTCACAAGGAGGTGCCAAACTTATAAAACTAATAAAGTGACAAAGGCAAGGATAACTACTTAATAAAAACTTGACCTTGGAAACGAAGGCCTTGGAGGAACATTGAACGAAAAGACGAGGGGAGATAAGACCATTTATACGTGAGGTAGCAAATACAGGTGATGTCATGTCAGGTGAAAAAGTTATTTAAGACACCCCATTACAGAAATTTTCACATCAATGAACCATCAATGTCCAAGCTTGTTTTATTTATTTATGGAAAAGAAAGTGATTTAATAGTAATTTAACAACATAAATTAACATATGTTTACTTATAAAACAAAACATATGAACAAAAAGTGTATTTCAATGGAGGAAAAAATTAGGACACCCTACCCCCAAATAACTAGTGTTACCCCCTTTGGCTGAAATAACTTTGTTTAGCCATCTACCAACCTCTGACATCGATCTGGGGAAAGTTTACCCCACTTGTCAATGCAGAAATATTTCAGCCGTGAGATGTTTGAGGGGTTTCTTGCATGCACAGTCCATTTCAAGTCACCCAATGCAGAAGCACAGAACAGAATCTGGACAAAAAGTGGTGATTTTGGTGAAAGTGTCCTCTACTCTACCTCTGATAAAACAAGAATGGAACAAGGTAAAAACAAACATTTTTTTCATGATGAAATAGAGAGTCTCTTCTTTCATTTGAACTATTCATTGTTTTCAGAGACATCGTACAAAATATTCTGTGGGTCTTTAAATATGACTCAAAATGACCAAAAACACTGACACAGGGCACTTCCTGTTTTATACAACTGGTGACACTCAATGAGTTAATAATGATTGTTCTTGGAGTTAATTGGACCTAATAAGACTTTAAGACATGTGTATTACATACATTATAGATTACACCTGGCACCTGAACACAATTACTTATTGGTGACTTCATATGTATCTTTAACAAGTAAATTACCTGCAGCAATAAGTATTTCAGTGAGTTCAAATAACTCCACTCCACTCCAAACACACTGGCGAAAGTACAGCCTTTATTTATCATGAAAGATGAGGTACAGGCCACCGACTGAATGGATACAAAGTGTCAGTCTGCAGGTTTAATTACAGCAAAGCCCAAAATACTAGATGTGACTGAATGCTGAGATCTAAATAATGAGAGCAGGTAAATGAAGCGCTCCTCCAGGGTTTCTGAAAATACACTCCAGCCAGATCACAGTCCGCCTCAGTGCGTCACCTCATCCTCTGGACTTGGCTAGTTTCTCCTGGCTCCACTTAGAATGGATCTATCTTATATTCCATCACTCTAAGTAGTTTGGCACTAACACACACACACACACACACACACACACATACAGTTATTGCCCATTGGCCTGGTTCTTTGGCAAGTGCGTGTCCGCTTGCATCCCAGTCAACACCCTGTGGGTTGTGGGTGTGTGAGAGAGACACAGAGAGAGAGATTACTGCTCAGTCTGCTATCCCACTTGGCTCACCTGATGCTGATGGCAAGAATAGAGGGACAGGAGGGAAAGGAAATAAGAGTTGGGCATATGGATATGTTTGGAGACCTGGGTCTCTCTCTCTCCTCTCTCTTACACACATATATTAAACCCTCTGTCATCTTTAGAGAGTTGAATGTGCCCAGTTCACTCCCACTCCAGACCAATTTATCGCCTGCTCTCATCCTCACTCTCCATCCCACTGGGGACTCTGATCACCAATGCATAATCCACTGGGAGTGTGTCTAAGCAAGAGAGGAAAAAAGGGGAGAGAGCGTGAGAGAATAAAAACACAGCAAAACATGGAGGTTTGGCGTTTTATGGCATGCATTATATTAGGAGCGTAAAGATACAGGTATTTGTACCAAACTGTTATTCATTCCAGAGATGAACTGTGGTCCACAAATGTGCAGACCGGTTTTGAGTGTGGAAGTTAAAACTTCAAGTGGCACCGTTTAATCTCTAGATATTTTCTGGAGTATGGATTAATAAAGTATTTATCTATCTAGGTGGCACACTGAATTTTGGATCTTTCTGCGTAGAGTTTGCATGTTCTCTCTGTGTCTGTGTGGGTTCTCTCTGGTACTCCGGCTTCCTCCCACCATCCAAAAACATGCATGTGGATTAGGTTAATTGCTTAATTTAAATTGACCGTAGGTGTGAATGTGAGCGTGAGTGGTTGTCTGTCTCTATGTGTCCTGTGATGAACTGGAGACTTGTCCAGGGTGTACCCTGCCTTTCACCCTAAGACAGCTAGGATAGGCTAGGCTTTATTCTTGCCAACACTGGGCAAATTCACATTGTTACAGCAGCAAAAATAAGAAGCAGTGACATCAGTAAACAAGAAAAATGAATCGAAAAATATGTCAAACTCAGTAGGTAATAAAGTAAAATAAGCAGTTTTGTGATATTAACTCTTTGAGTGCCAAAGACATATTTGTATGTCCTTTAAACGCTCGAGTGCCATCGACATATATCTATATACAGTCATGGAAAAAATTATTAGACCACCCTTGTTTTCTTCAATTTCTTGTTAATTTTAATGCCTGGCTCAACTAAAGGTACATTTGTTTGGACAATTATAATGATAACAACAAAAATAGCTCATTAGAGTTTAATTTAAGAACTAAGGATTATTCATTTTCCATGGTTTTCTTGATAATAACCAAAATTACTTAAATTCTTACATCAATAGCTATGGCATTGTACCGCCAAAAACACTACTTTTAAGCATTCCATGTTTTCTTTTCTGTTTGCTTTAAACACATGATACACACAAGAGTTAATACTTGATTGCATAACCGTTGTTTTTGATGACTGCAGCCATGCGTCTTGGCATGCTCTCCACCAGCTTCTGACATTGTTCTGCTGTCACAGCAGCCCATTCCTGTTGGACAAATTCAAACAAATTTTCTTTGTTTTTGGGCTTGTGGTTCTCCATTTTGAGTTTGATGATTTTCCACAGGTTTTCAATTGGATTAAGATCTGGTGATTGAGCAGGCCAAGGCATGGTGCGAATGTTGTGGTTCTCCATCCAGGCTTTAACTGACCTTGCCGTGTGGCAAGGGGCATTGTCTTGTTGGAAAATCCAGTCATTCGAGGCAGGAAAGAGTTTTCCAGCTGATGGAAGAAGACTGTTTTCAAGGGTAGTCCTGTACTTGACCTGGTTCATTCGGCCTTCACACAATTGCATTTGCCCTGTTCCACTCAGACTGAAACAACCCCAGATCATGACTGATCCACCCCCATGTTTTACTGTAGGGCAAGACAGTCTGGGTTGTAAGCTTCTCCAGGCTTCCTCCTAACCAGTAAGTTGGCTGGAGTGGGCATCAATTCAAAACTGGATTCATCACTGAAGAGAACCTTAGCCCAATCATCAACAGTCCAATCCTTGTGGTCTCGAGCAAAGAGTAACCGGGCCTTCCTCTGCCTTTCATTGATGAAGGGCTTCTATGCGTGCTCTGTGTGACTTCAAACCAGCTTCAACAAGTCGGTTTCGAACTGTCCTTGCCGAGCAAGTCACATTTCTCGACAGTGCCCACTCATTTTTAAGGTCCCTGGAGGTCTGACGACGATTCCTGACACAGGAACGGATGAGTGCACGGTCATCTCGTGGGGTAGAAAGACGTTTCCTGCCACGGCCAGGTAGCAATTTGGTAGTGCCATGTTCAGCTTGTTTTTTTTTGTTGGAATGAACGGCTGTCTTGGAGATCTTCAGTTTTTCGCTACCTGTCTCTCACTGCCAATTTCCAGCAGTGCCAAGATGGCTGCCTTTGTTGCTTCACATAATTCTTTTGTTTTAGGCATTATGTGAGAGCTGACAACTTCTGAGTTGTGCTACGGCTTGAATGTAAGCAGGAAACCACTCTAGGCCTTTGCATGTGCAGTGCTGCTTGTGACATGAAATGGCCTCTTATATACCCTGGGAATCAATTAAGCTTAAGAATGTCAAATAGGACATAAAGTATTATGTGACCAGCTGCATTTTTTGTTGTGTTCATTGTATTATACGTTTAGTGGTACCAGATATTAGAATGAACAAGAAATTGAAGAAAACAAGGGTGGTCTAATAATTTTTTCCATGACTGTATATGTCAAATTGGATTTCAGCAGCAGACACAAGAGGGTGCTCTCACACAGCCTGTGAAAAATATTAGGGGCTTCTGGGAGATGCAGTCAGAGCATAAAGAGACGGTATACACCACAGAGATCCACAGGAAGTGGAGACGATCGAGATTAGAGAGCAAAACAAACAGAATCTGGACAAAAAGTGGTGAAAAAAAAAGTAATGTGTAATCCATTACTTTTTTTAATAGCTGCCCTAACTCTGATTATTCATAACTAATATGTGACACAGATGTAAGTTTACCAACAAGAAACTATGAACCCTGACCACAATAAATTCTCTTTGATGAAGCAGACAGAACAATAGCCTTACATCCCGCCACACCCACTCTAGCAGTTTCTTTTTGCACTAAATGTTGTTTGCATATTTGATTTTTGCATGTATATAACTGTATATAACTTTCATATCCCTGGATATCGCTGCCGTCTGTCGTGTGTACATCTACTTAATTAAACCGATCGAACTGGCTTTCATTGTTTAACAAAAATGACAATAAAGATCTATTTCATTCCCTTCTATTATTTTCTATACTTGTTTTTTTACATTATTGGCTACTATGAAAAGAGGCCATCTGAGGTACTGAAGCTTATTCTCCATCCTCACTCCTGTTGAGCAACACCTCGGATAAGATGTCAGCTAAATGCCTGAAATATTAAAGGTACAGTCCATTCAAAGCCATTTCTACCACAGCTCTCTGGAAACACACTGAGCAGCATAACAGAAACGTCTTTCGTTCAACATCAAGCAGTCTGAAGGAGCCAATAAAGACTTCACAGCTCATCAAGCTGAGCAGTGGATTGGTCAGCACTGTTAACTAATAACTGCTGATGAAAATCGCAAAGGCCAATAAAGGCCCACGAATGAGCTGCTATAGCTTCTTATTACCAGCCCGTCATCTGGAGACTAATGTGTCTCGGACAGCATCTTAGCTAACTACAGCAGCGCATTTCTGCAGCATCTAAGGCCTTGAAATATATCTTGCAGTATTAACTCATTGAGTGCTAGCCATTTTATAAAACCTTATAAAACACTTCCTGCTTTGATCTCTGTGGTGTATACCATCTCTTTATGTCCTGACTACAAATCCCAGAAGCCCCAACATTACTCACAGGCTGTTTGAGAATGCCCTCTTGTGCCAGCTGCTGAAAAACCACTTTGACATATATACTAGTATATGGCACTCAAGTGTTGGATTTTAAATGACGTCCTGTATAAGTAGGTCAATGGCACTTAAACAGTTAAAGGGATTTCTATCAACCAATGGCTGCTGTGTGAGATTATCTACACAAGTATTTCATATAAACCTGTTCAATACATTGTAAAAGCTGCCATTTTGACATGTCCAGGGATGTGTCATGTGGTTAGGTTTTTTTCATTTAGATGGCAGGCCAGAAGGGCTAATTTAAGAAACCAATTAACAAAATCCATTTGGAATTTGCACAAGACTTTTGGTGTAAATTAATAAATTGTGTAATACAGTAGGACACAAAAAGCCAAAATTATGTGCCGGTATCTGGGGTTTGGGTCACAAAGATGGCTGAAAAAAAAAGATTGAACAAGATGATTGGGGTTGCAAAACGAAAGGTGTTTATTTACAAAAACAGCTAATAAACAAAAAACTTGGATGTCGTGCAAAAAGCTATAATATTTTGCACTGACATTTGGTGCTGACAGACCCTTCAACTGAGCCTTCCGTGTCTTGGAGGCCAGAGAATTATAAATGTTAAGCCCCTCTCCTTAGACTAACCATCCACTGGTCAAATCAGTTATCTTATATTTTAAACTATCCACATTATTTATACCATTTATTAATTTGGAAATATCCCTAATTATGTAAATCACCATTTCCCAGCCAAATCTCTAAAATAAACCACCACACATAACACCATCTGCTCTAGTTAGCCATGGTGTCTTCCACTATCAGCACAGTGACTGCTGTAGCCTCCATATAAAGTAAGATTACTGATTGGTTCTTTTTCAGGGACTATGGAGGAGAGGAACAACACAACTGACACTGGCAAAACACTTTCTGTTAAACTTGCATGTTGCATTAAGGAACATAATCATATTGAATTGTAGCGTGGGAGATGCAGAGAATCAATAAAATTAACGAGAAAAAATGAAAGAGGGTAGGGGTTGATCTTCTCATCAATGAAAATGATAAAGATGCAAGAGAGGAATTGATTGAAAACTTTCAGAACAGCCTCGGGATAAAAGTGACATCCATATCAGCAAACATCCCAAAAATGGTGACTGATTTTTTTTTTCACATAAAGTGAGTACTCAACTGCCATTACTGTTTGTTGTGTACCCTAATGTGTACCCTTAATGTAGCCTACTGTTTGCTCTAGATTTACATTTAGCTGTCAGTTGATCTACATTCCTACCCTCACCTATGGTCACGAGCTGTGGGTCATGACCTAACAACGTAGTCTCATGAAATATTCATATGATATCATACGAAAAGTAAGGCATAAATCTTCGTGCATATCTTACGAATGACCGGCAACATGACCAATCAGCCCAAAGAGAACCCGGAAGCGACAGCCTTAAAAATGCCGGACATTCCTTTCACTGTCAGCGGACATTCCTTTCACTGTCAGCTCGAACCGTAACATTACAATACGCATTGAAATAAGCCCAACAGCACTTCCAGTGATGGTTAGGTTTAGGGATAGGATTGCAGGGTTAGGTTTATGGAAATAAAATGCATATTTTCCACTAGAAATGTGATTAAAACACACACAAATTCATAAACTATTCCACTGAAACCGTAACGAATGTTAATGTAAGGAATGTCCGACATTTTTTTACAGACAGAGCAGCCTGCATCGAATGTCACATGATGTCCGAATTATGTGGGTTATGTACGAATTTTAGTGAAATATTTTTCGTACTGATTTGTACGAATATTTCATGAGACCAGGTTGGACCACGGAGATCGTGGATCAAGATCACAGATACAAGCGGCCAAAATGAGTTTCCTCCAAAGGGTGTCCGGGCTCTCCCTTAGAGATAGGGTGAGAAGCTCGGCCATCCAGGAGGGGATCAGAGTAGAGCTGTTGCTGCTCCACAGAGGGAGGAGCCAGATGAGGTGGCTCAGGTTATCTGGTCAGGATGCCTCCTGTACGCCTCCCTGGTGAGGTGTACCGGGCACGTCCCACCGGCAGGAGACCACAGGGTACGACCCAGGACTACGTCTCCTGGCTGGCCTGGGAAAGCCTCAGGATCCCCCCGGAAGGGCTGGACGAAGTGGTCAGGGAGAGGAAAGTCTGGGCTTCCCCATTCAAACTGCTGTCCCCGCGACCCAACCCCGGACAAGCGGAAGAGGATGGATAGATGGATGAAGTGGATTTTATGGACCTTACTCTATAATGATACTTATTTGTTACCTTATAATGATGTGACCGGGAGTTGTGATATCCATGATCATCAGTGATGTGTTATTTGGCAAGTCTTTTTTGGTCTTATCTTTGGTCTCTTATTTGGTCAGTCTTTTAAAGAACCCCCCGACAGTGGATAAGTATGCTGAATTGAAGGCTCACCTGTTAAAAACCTCTGGACTTTCTGATGCTGAAACAGCCAACTAGCTTTTTTCTCTGAAGAGGCTGATCGTTTGTTTCTGGCTGGCCAGGGTGGCGTCCATGTGGTGATTACTGCAGATTGAACGATGTTACAATGTCAGACGGATATCCAGTACCTCACATTCACCACTCGATGCAGACCTCGCTCCCTCGCGCCATCCAAGGATGGCAGCTGGGTCAATAGACTCACTAAAGAGGACCTACAAGCTTCATTGGTGGAGTTGGTCTATGGTCAGCCACTGTGGGTGCCCCGGGAATTCATTCCTGATACCGCTTCTGCTGAGTTTCCTTTTCAGTCTTTTATTAGAGGGCAGTGAGTTTGTAGCAGTTGATAAAAACTTTTGCTTCACAAATATTTATTTTGGGGACATTAATGCTCAGAGAGGGTTTTGACATTCTGTATCCTGGTATGACGTGTCAATGTCCAGTTAAAGTAAAGACAAGCATCTTTATGGATTACATCCAAGTCATCAAAGGGCATTGACAAGCCATGTGGAGAAAGTAATAAGATCCTTCACTCACTAACATTCTCTCCAGTATAAACACACTTGTGTATGCACACACACACCCACAAGCCACTGTAAACAGCAACTTAATAAGCAGCTCTTCCTTGCATGGCACACATCAGCATGGCTGAGTCTGTTTATTTAGCATAATACTGAACTAATCAAAACCATCTTCAACCAGCTCCTGCTCCATGACCTTTGACCTCTACACAGCAGATGCTGCAAGAAGTTTTGCTAAGCTCATGTGTGGTTGTGTGTTTCTGCTGTTTATTTAGTGACATTGCTGTTTCACTGGTGTACAGTTAGAGGATCCTGTGCTGAGTGATGACCATGTGGTGGAAAGTTTTTCTGAGTCATTTTTCTTGTCGAACCAAATACACTAGCAACTAGAAACCAGCAGTGTTGGGATAGTGATGCAAAAAAGTAATGGATTTCACATTTCTGGTTACTTCTAAAAAAATGCCTCATGTTGATGTCACAGGGCGAGGGTATTTATTTTTTTGTGTTTGTATCTTGCATGATTTCTACATTTTGTTTTCTGGTTTTACACTTGATTTTATTTGTGTTTAATTGCAAATCAATTTAAGTTGTAGCAATTTGAGTTTGACCTTCACTCTCTGCAGGGACATTCTCATTACCCTTGATAACCTGCACCTGGGAGTGCATTACCTCCAGGATGATTGACCAGTGGCACTGGAGGAAGGCGTGATCAGCAGCTGGTGAGATGCCAGGAGGAGGGACTTAAAGGTCGCACACAGAAACACCCGCAGGATTGAAAGGAAACGAGGACAGGAGAACACGGGCACGGGCAGTGCCAGCGTGGCCGGCAAGGCCGGCACGAGACAAGACGAGACCACCGAGCACAGCGTGGCGTGAGACGAAGCCGAGGAGCAAAGCAGCGGGAAGCGATGTAACACACGGACAGTATGGCCCTGCGAGGCCAGTGAAGGACGAGACCAACATGCCGAGCAAGGAAAGGACGACAACCGAGGTAGCCGTGCAGCCATGAGGTAGAGACCAGCGAAGACGGTGGGCAGCAGCAGAGCCGAGGAAACGACGTGATGTTACAGCAGCGGCAGAGTGAGGAGTTCTGTCTGGCTGTGTAAGTACCTTTTAACTTAAAAAGTCATACTTGCTCTCTTGGTTCAAGCACAGTGTTTACCACCAGATGTAAAAGGAGCAGCATTAAAGTTACCATAACTATCCCGGTTTCATATTCATAAACCCCCAACCCCCATTACGTTACAAAATTACCAACTGCTGATAGTAATTATTTACACTATAAGCTTCATCAATTTTGGATTATCTAAGATGCGTGATAATTGCCAGTCTACACCTTCAAGGGTCAGTTCAGGGCTGTTCTACCAACAAAAAGGGGATATCCCGATATCAGCAAAAAAAAAAAAAAAGTATTGGATTATATCGGCTTGTGTAAAAAATCTCTGATATAAACACTACGATGTCATCAGTCCATTCCAGACTCCAGTCCAGCTCTTCTATCCAGCAGCAGAGTCCAGTGATCACAACAACAGCTGTACTAAGGTCCAACGTTGCAGCTGAGTGCAAAGTTTCCCATGATGGCAAAGAACTGTGAAGTTTAATATAAGGTGAGCCGATTTCTGAAATGAAATCGGGGACATTCCCAGTTATAATAGCAGTTAGTAGAGCAGTGACCGGCTGCTATTCTAGTCTGTGCTCAACATGCTCCCTCAGGCTTCAAGCTTCCTATCCAGATTACGTAATAAGTGTTGTGTGTGCACAACATGCTTCCTCGTGCTTCCTATCAGCTACCATAACAACCTTTGTTCTACTCAACACGCATCACAAAAAACAGCATGAAGATTTTCAGGGTCTTCTAATTTATGTTATGTTTATTCTATTTGATTGTAGTATATTTTTACATGATTATTTTGCCTTTTAAAATATAAATATATTTTGTTTTTATTGGATTTATTGAGGTTATTTTTCAGGGTATTCTGATTTATTTTTCATTTATTTTATTCAATTGTATAATATTCTTCTGTTTAGGGTTAATTTGATGTAAGCCAATGATTAATAATAAATGTGTCAGTTTTTCTCAGACCTACTGTTGTATATCACTTGATTAAAGTGATTGATTGAAGTATTAAAGTTTCGGACCAATATCTTTATCGGCCAATACTGAAGGTTGAAATATCGGCATGGTATTGGAAGTGGAAAAAGTTGAGACATCCCTAAACACCACACATGCCTATAATATTATGCCTGATTGGTGTATACAGTGCAGCACAGCATGTGTGCACTCCTCCTGTCCGATCTCATCCTCTGCCTGTTGATAAAGAATCCTCTCCCTCTCCCTGTGGCTCTGGGCCACATGTTAAAGCACAGTAACAGCTACCTGGGACTGCTGCTGATTCCCCTACAGACAAGACAGACATAAACCCCAGTGTGGGAGTATGAGAGTGTGTGAGGAATCTTTCAAACAATACCAACAGTACCTGCCTCAATATCCTTGATTCACTTTACTGTTTTACCTTCAGGCCTCCGTTTCACTTGACGGGGTGATTTTTTTAGCTACTGCTGCTTCCCTCTACCCTGATTTCCCTCTTCGTATCCTCACCCTTCATTCTGAATCCTGCAGACATCATCTTCACCTCCACCTTCCTTTCATCCTCTTCCTCTCTTCCTGGCATTTTCTTACCACTCATGTCTGTGCTTCACATTCAAACCTTCGATTTTTTTTTTCAGAACCTTTTCCTTCGAGGTGTTGCCTCACATCCAGAGGTTTTAATCCAGGGATGTCAAACACATTTTAGTTCATAGGCCACAATAATGCCAGTTGGATCTTAACCCATTGAGTGCCAAAGACGTATATGTACCTCTCTTAAGATACAACGCTTGAGTGCCATAAACATATACATCTTTACTTTTTTTCAGCAGCAGGGACAAAAGAGTGCTCTCACACAGCTTGTGAGTAATGTTGGGGCTTCTATTCGGGACATAAAGAGATGGTATACACCACAGAGAACAAAAACTTAACTCAATGAGTTAAGTTGGAGACCAGTTATACCACTGCATAATAAGTTATTAATAAGAATGCCAAATGTTTCCCTGTCTTGTGTACAAAGTTCAAATTTATTGTGAAAATATTAACAATTAACAAACAGCCTGATGAACAGGCTGTAGAATGTTTAATTGTAGAATATTCTTGTGCTCAAAGGTTCAAATTGATGTAACCCACTGGTTAATAATGAAAAATTGGAAGTAAAGCCATCCAGTTAGCTGGATTCGATCTTCTGGCCCTTCGAACATGTTTGACACCCCTGTTCAAATCTGACCTGGCTTCATAAGGAATTTTCACGGGCTGGCAGTATGGTTTGTCTCCGGGTTCTCCTGCCTCCTCCCACAGTCCAAAGTAGGGCTTCACAAGAAGTCTAAAATTCTGTGAGGCTCTGGTTTCTGAGAGAACCCAAATGCACGGCTCTTGAGTCAGGCAGGGGTGCAGTGCAACTTGATCTTTATTTTGGAGAGGCAGTAATCAGACACGAGTGCTGGGATGCCCTACACTGAACATGACAATCAACTAACAACAGGGAAAACAAACCCACTCAGATATGTTGAGGGCAAAAAAAAAAAAAAATACAGAAGGCTACCTTGAAAACGGCTGAAGGCTATAAAAGGTAAACACTACAAAAATTTACAGACAAAGAGCACACGGCTATGAAAATTACAAAATTATTTTTAGAGTTAGGGTAAGGATCAGGGTTCGTGGTCCAGGACAAATGTATCAGTTGTCCAGGACTGTTAATTACTTGGTGATACCAGATCATGCAATAACTAAAGGCACTCAAAAATGAGAGTAACAGCATATACCAATAAACTATAAAGGCACTCTAAGGAGGCTATGAAAAGTTACAAACAAAAAGGCCAACCCTCATGCACAATGAGGTGGAAGTCTAAACTACAAACAAAAGACACAGACTATGAGGCTGTAAACATTACCAAAATAAAAATCACTTTGGGTCAAGAGGAAAAAAGGACTAGAGACAACAGAAAATCCACTGACCAGCGAGGATAAACTAACAAAGAAAATAATCAAACTAAAGCTATGAAAACTTACAAACTAAATCACTCAGGAGTCACGAGGGAAACAGCTGGAAACACTAGGGGACTAGGGACCACACCAGCAAGTGGCACTGGGGACATGCCAAGACGCTTGCACAAAGGGGAGACATGTCTATTTAAACATGAGGTAATGGGACACAGGTGGAAACAATCAGGCCGGGGACTGACAATCACAAAGGCAGGAACCCATGAGGGCAGGAAGCAAAAACACCTGAAACAAGAGGGAGACAGGATTACTACAAAATAAAACAGGAAGTGACAAGACAACATTCAGGCATGAGACAAAATGGGCAACTTAATTAAAACAGACAGACGGGACGTGACGAATTCACCATAATCGAGGTATCAATGTGTGTGATACACATATTGTAAAAGAGTTTAATGAATGGTATCCAGTGTGCCACACCACACTTCTCCAAACTTTTTCTCCTCTTCCCTCTTTTCCTCCTCTTCACACTTTTTTCCTCTTCCATTTCATCCTCCTTTCCACACTTTCTCCTCGTCTCTTTTCCTCCTCAGCTCAGCATTCCTTTTCCTCCTCACTTCAGTCTCCATCATTTCACTAACTCCCCCTTCTTACCTTTCATCAACATTTTGGTTTACTTTGTTAGTTCTCACTGCTTTTTTTCTCCTCTCCTCCTGCCTTGTTCCACCATTTCATCTCCTTCCTCCGTTTTTCCACCATCCCTCCTCCTCCTCTCCAGCTTCCTCCCTCTCACTTCTCCTCTCCTTTGGCTCTGTAACTGGGACAGCTGGTTAGGCGGGTCTGCCTGCTCCTGTCACTTTAACCAGCTTGGCTGCCCGGCCAGCAGAGCTTTGATCCACTACCAACAACCTTGAGTCCCAGCAGGGCCCTCCCCACTTTGTCTGGGCAGCAAGTGGACAACGTCATCCAGCTAAACACAAAGGTCCACTGAGGCTGAGGTAAAGAGGGAGGAATCCTGGGCTACAGAGAGCTGGTTGGGGGCACATAAGCTTGGATCATAGCTCTCTGCTGATGATGAGGAGGTGGGGAACATGGAAAGTTCTCATTAGAGGTCAGATAGTTCAGATAGTACACCACAGTACCAAAGAGTCATCATTAGGCCTACCCTAGAAGGTACCGGGATCGAATCCCGGGCCCGAGGCCTTTCTGTGTGGAGTTTGCATGTTCTCCTCATGTCTGCGTGGGTTCTCTCTGGTACTCCAGCTTCCTCCCACCATCCCAAAACATGCATGGGGATTAGGTTAATTGGTTAATTTAAATTGACCGTAGGTGTGAATGTGAGTGTGAATGGTTGTCTGTCTCTATGTGTCCTGCGATGAGGTGGCGACTTGTACAGGGTGTACCCTGCCTTCTGCCCTAAGACAGCTGGGATAGGCTCCAGCCCCCCCGCGACCCTATGTGGATAAGCAGTAGATAATGGATGGATGGGCCCACCGTGATTAGACCCTCCAAATCTCTGTCGAGGAAGGGAATCATCGGGGCATCTTGGTGAGAAATGGCTGAAAACTTCTTCTCGTGAAGAAGTGCAACCTTGCCAGGATAATGGGGACAATCTATGCTTCTGCGATGGTGTCATATGATGATCACCTTGGATTGGGGAGATTCTTGGCTTTGACCTGATCCACATAGGTGACAATGGCCAAATTTCAATGGCTGTCTAAACTGGTGGAAGGTTTTCCATCCAACGATGTCCACAAAACAGCAGAGGAAATCACACGAACACAAAGTCTTCCCTCCTTGAAACAGGTAATGCAGGGCTTTCAAGACTTTCTCAACTTGCCACACCGCAAAGCCATTCTGGAATGAGTTATCCACGGTGTGGAGGCCACAACTCCCAGTCATTTGGAGTTGGGCTCCACCACACTACTCTCTGTGTTCCTCTTGTAAAAGTTCAACAAATGTCCAAGTAACACTGGGGCCATCCATTGACAGTGAGAGCATGTTGTTCAGATTCAGCTCGTTTTTACCTTCCTGTACATGTGGGAAACGATCAATGTGCCAAGTAATTCACATTAGTTGGTTCCATTAATATAATGATGATGACACTAATAATACTACAAGTCCACATACTGTACACTCATGCACCTACCCACACCACTGATGACTGATTACACAAAATATTTCCATTTCATTCCCATTGTTGCTGTGTCCCCTTTCCTGTTGCATCCATGTGGTTATGACACTATTGCCAATATTAATAATTATCAGGGCTGTGCTTATACAGCGGAGAGAGCGAGTGATCAAAACCCCTGACAACCCCACTTTTTTGAATTGTTATTTTAATGATTTCTTACTTATATTGTGTATGAAATTAGGGCAGTCAAAATTACTATGTTAATGCAATTACTCCGAGTTAAGGCAGCGGCATAGACAACAGTAACTCTACAATATGTTTACAATATGATATTATGACCTGAATGGAAAAATAATGTATGATTTCAAACACAATCATAATGGTACTTACACTGAAATGACCTGACACGTGCTTGGCTCTGGAGTGACCATAAACTCTGACCCATATTAGCAAGAGATGACTTTTTGTCTCATCATCAGTAGTCCAGAACTCCAAATGAAGGTCCATTTGCTTGCTCTTTGTTTTATTCATGCTTTTGTCAAACATGATAACATATGGTTTCTCACTAGCGCTGCATGATAGATCTGTCTTGATGAATAAATTTGGCGACATATGTCATTTTATTTTAATGACTTTGCAAGATGGAAATCTAGGAACATGGCAGCAAAGATATCACTTATGTCCTTGTTAGCTTTGAATGAATTGTGCCTCATCACAGCATGAAGAGCCCACAGTACCTCTGCCTTTTTGGTGTCTGGTGGTGAAATGAAGCTTTTCATATCCGAGAGGTGGCATCTGAACTTGTAACGTTAGGTCGTGCTGCAAACATTGCAGGGATTAAGCTGGCCGTATACTCGCCGTGTCTGCTAGCTCGTGCGCAGTTGGTTACGTCATCAGCGCGCTCAAACCATTCATGCTGCCACACGACAGAAGCAGCAGTAATTGCAATCCTCTCCCGAACAGAGGTGTTATTGTTATGAAAATGCATCCACAACCCACGAAGCAGAAGAGGCAGAGGAAGAAAACAATGTCCTGGCATGAGGCAACAGCCAGATGTCGGTTGCTGCTAGTTACAAACTAGGACTAGTGGTGCAAGTTTGGTGGTGCAGAGCCACTACTTTTCTGAGACCCTTTCTTGGTTTTAACAAAATGGTCTCGAAGATTCTTCCAAACTTTCCTACATGTCATTTCGTCCTTCCCCATGGTCTCCGTGATTTCTTTCCATGAGCTCTGTGCTCTCAGAGCATCTCTATGTTCCTTCGAAGAACGATCATACAGATGTCTGTAGAGAAAGACCTGTTTGCACAGCTTGGTTTCCAGTGCATCCATCCTCTTCCTCAGCTGGTCCGTGTTTCCTGTTTGGTGCGCACAAATTTGGTCATGTACACGACAAGCAGACGCGGCACCTTTTTGTGCTGTTTCACGATGGGTTTTCACATTATTTTAATGTCATGATTGCATGCGGGGTAGCAGACACAGTGAGCAGGCAGCCAGCTTTCACTACGGTTAGCTGCTCCCGTGTACCGCTGGTTCTTTCTTCCGTTCATATGCAGAATCAATGGCTTTGAGCCCCATGGTCCCTAACGACAACGTTTTTTTTGGAGAATTTGCACATTGCTTCGTTGTTTTCAGCCGGTGCCAACCACTACCAAAATATATCAAGTATGTCAGTAAATTTGCACTTCCCCATCTTTATGTTTCACTGCTCACCTCAATAATGTGTCGCCCAACATCATTGACGTACCAGAAAACTGCTATTAGTCGTGGGGCCTCTCAATTACTACACCGTCTTTGTACTAAGTTACTCAAACCAAAACACTGTTAGATGTTTTACGATGGGTAACTGTGTTATCCCATTGGCAACAAACACACTGCCTGAAAATGTAATACCTACAGCAAATTTACAGTAAATTTAAGACAATTTAAAACCTTAACTCATCGAGTTCCAGTCTTTTTATGAAACCATAGCCATTTTGAGTCATATTTCATGATGCACAGAATATTTTGTACCATGACTCTGAAAACACTGAATTGCTCAAATGAAAGAAGAGACTCTCTATTTCATCATGAAAAAAATGTTTGTTTTTACCTTGTTCCATTTTTGTTTTATCAGAAGTAGAGTAGAGGACACTTTCACCAAAATCACCACTTTTTGTCCAGATTCTGTTTGTTCTGCTCTCTAATCTCAATCCACTTCCTGCCTTGATCTCTGTGGTGTATACTGTCTCTTTATGCTCTGACTACAAAGACTACAAATCCCAGAAGCCCCATTATTACTCACAGGCTGCGGGAGAGTGCTCCCAGCTGCCAAAAAACACTTTGATGTATGGATACATTTATGTCACTCAACACTTGTATTTTCAGAGATGTACATATACATCTTTGGCATTCAGAGTTAATTACCTGGTCAATGTACATTTCCCCCTTGGTGGGATAAATAAAGGATTGTCTTAACTTATCTTAGATGCACAAACAATTACTAATGTGGCTGTTGGCAATGAAATTCTTACACCCTGTTTACATTGCAAGGAAAACAGCCAAAAATGGAAAAGTTTTGTGTATACATGAGAAAAATATTTGCCTGAAAATACAAACTTGAAATAAAAACAGGATCCAAAATGAAAAGTTTTGAATATTGTTTTCATCTCTGTGTAAACAGGAATCACTGTTTACAGTGAAAACGATGAGGGAAGCAAGGCAGATAAAAGTTGCACACGTACCTAGGAAGAACAACAACAGAACAGCTATGACCAGAAATTGTTAGTGCGCAGACACATGTTGTTGTTGTTGTTGTTGTCGCTGTTTCACGACGAACTTACATCGCTAATTACTGACGTGGTCCGTGTAAGCGCATATCATTTTTGAAAGGAAATAACTTTATGTTTCTGGTGAAATGTTGTCTAAACGTGGCCTCATATATTTGGCTGTCTACTACTTCTAAAAGTCAGTGTGGGTTAGTGCAGTTTAAAGTTATATTAAATATGTAACAGAAAAAAAATGCTCTTCTCACCCTTGCAGGGTGATCTGGTATCTGGGTTATCTTCAAGCTTGGGTCCTCTACCAGAGGCCTGGGAGTTTGAGGGTTCTGCTCAGTATAGCCCCCTTTTCGTGCAGTGTGAAAGGGTCGACGCAGCATTTTGATGCAGGTCAACGACTCAGGCAATTGACCCGGGAGTTTATCGGCTCAGATCTATCGGCTACAGTGTGAAAGTCGAGCCGTGTCAACCCGCGTCAACTCACTATTTACCTGATGACTTTGATGTATCTGCCTGTTGCGTTCTGCTTTAGTCACTGAGCAGCATGTCTGGCTGTCAGTGTGAAGCTCCAGAGCTGCAGATCAGATTTCCTGTTTATCTCCAGTGACCAATCCCTGAAGGGCAGATATTTTATTTAATCAAACAAATCAAATGTGCAGTGACATCATCTTTAAAAGGAGCTCATGTGTGATTTAGTCTTACATCATTCTGGGGAAATCCCATTGATCAGGGAATCTCGGTGTGAACTACACGACCGTGTTTATATACAGTTTGTACAGCGATCTGACACACCTTTTTATTGATCATGGCAGTATGCAGTAGTACTTGTATTAGTATTAGTACTGCGCTGGGTTTGTCCACTTTGCAAAAGGGACAAATTGCAACACACTAAACAATGTTAACGTGACTCGCTCGTGTCCGTGCTGTCCACTGTTTACCTCGCTGTGTTCCGGAGCTCTTAAATCTGTAATGATGACGTTGTCAATGCGATGACATATGGGAGGGAGGAAAAAACAGGCATGCAGCTCTCACAGCTGGTGGTCAGAGCTGTGTCAGCTGGCACTGTGAAAGAGGCCAAATGCCGATCTGAGCTGTGTCAACGCGGGTAAGAAAAGCGGGTATATCTTCGCTGTTCCTAGGACTGCGCTCTTCTGGACTGAGGCTTCAGATGTTGTTCCTGGAATCTGCTGGAGCCACTCTCCCAGTTTGGCGGTCACCGCCCCGTGTGCTCCTACCACCACATAGACCAAGTTGGCCTTCAACTTCCACATCTGTTCCAGCTGTTCTTTCAACCCCTGATACTTCTCAACCTTTTTGTGCTCCTTCTTCCTGATGTTGGCATCAGCTGGTACCGCCACATCTATAACCACTGCCCTCTCCTGCTCCACTACCACCACCACTATGTCCGGTTGGTTAGCCAGGAGCTGTTTGTCAGTGCTGAAGCCCCACAGGACCTTAGCCCTGTTGGACTTAGCCCTGTTCTCCTATACACACACACATATGTATATTTATATATATATATATATATATATATATATATATACACATATATAGATATACATACACACACACACACACACACACTGCAGACACTACTGCAGATAAACATTGCCAGTGTTGCGTTCACAGCAGGGGAAAAGAAGTGGTAGAAACCTCATGGAGAGCAACAGAGGAAGGATCCCTCACCTTGATGCTGACTATGCAGTACCCCCAATATTGCAGTTACAACTATAACTCAGCCAATGTACCAACAGACACCCTACCGAGTTACAGTGGATTCTCTTGAAAAGCTGTTTTGTTGTAAGAGGCTTTTCAATCTGACTCGTGCCTGAGTGCAGCAGAATCAACTTGGTGTTCAGCTGTCGGCATTAAGGCCTTAACTTGAATTGCCAAGAAACACAAATAGTATAATGTGAACCCAGTGTGTTGCATGGTTTGCTTCAAATCCTGTTCTTATGTGAGATTGAAAATACGCCACTCTCCCCCTGCCTGGAATCACCTTTCGTCGCTCACCTCTGTCAACAGCTGCTTTGAGAGGATTCCCCATGGGGCCTCTGGGGGATGTGGAGGGGGTTTCTGAGCTTTGTGCCAACTTCTCGTGTCGCCTGTTTATTCCAGAGACTAAGCACTACAAAGCCAGCTAACTGTAAAACAATTAGATTAGCATAAATATGTTCAATTATACATGTGGATTTAAGGCAGGGCGCTTTGCAACAGGGAGAAAATCCACTGAATTATTCAGAATGTATAAATATTGGTTAAATTAGATTGAAACAACAGAAAACAAATACAAGTTCATTATTCTATAGTGGCCTTGGAGAGCACCATATGCCTCTGTCCACGTTGGTTTAACATTTTATACCGTTTACTCACTGTTGAGTGAACTACAGGAAATATGCATGTGCATGAGAAATGGAAAAAGTAACACTTTAAAACTAGAGAGTAATTAAACAGCTGGCAATGGCACTCAGGCCAAATTCAGGATAATTTAGAGAAACTGAATTGAGTATATCGGGCCAATTAGGAGATACTTTATTTGAAGGCATAGATCCCTGGTTCCTTCTTTGATTTGAAATGTTTCTTTTGAAATTATGTTATTAGCTACAATACTAACATTGTATGAATTCATTTATGTTGACAGAACCTAATGCATTTTGGGTAAGACAGCACATTGCATGTACAACTCCAGAGCAGAAGATGGCAGGAGTGTGAGACTTTACTTCAGGAAGTTCAGCACACAGTTCAAAAAACATGCTGAGAGTGCTTGCTGTGGAAGACGGTAAGATAAGTCCTTAACTTCACTTAAAATAACTTTGACCTAAAATTATCCACTGCACAGAAATGTCACAGAACTTCTTACTGTCCGCTCTATAATTTTGAACGATTCATTTTGTCACTCACTAAGCATTAGCAGCTAACCATAGCAGCATTAGTTGCTATGGTTAGCTACTTAGCATGTGCATCATTTGCTGAATGAGCGTTTTATAATTGGGTAGAAGTTCTTTTCATAATTTTTTTTTTTTTTTTATGTTCACCCAACAAATAATTATGTTGGTTTTACCTCTCATAATTAAATAATCTTAATGCGTGCACCTCATATTGACCCGGCTTATTTACATTTATGTCACTCAACAAAACAATTTCTTGCTAGATGAGCTTATTCTAATTGGGTAGAACGTCTTTCCATATATTTTTACGTTCACCCAACAAATGACTATTTTGAGTGTCGAAGCTAACAGTCATTGTATAATAGAAACTTTTGTTATACATCGATATTGTAATTTGATTATTGTCTTTCATTTATTCATGTCATTATCGTTGGTTTTTGTTTGTTATTATTTCATATATCTAATTGATTTTATTTTATTTTATTTTAGCTTGTTTTTTTTTACACCTGTTATTGTTCTTGACTCAAAATATATTGAAAAAATTGAAAATAATTGTATGTAATATATATTTATGGAAATAGTTAAGCCATACAGTACAGAAGACTCAGATATCTAGTAAAAAGAAAATAGTAAAAGAAAAGAATATTCAGATGTAGCTCAGCTGGCAGCGTGAGTCTGTCTCTGCTGCATGTCATCCACTCTCTTTTCCCCTTTCACATCAATGACTGCCCTATCAATAGAGGCAAAATAATAATCTTAAATGTCATCAGACTACATGTCAATGGTCTGTGCTGCGAGTTCAACCAAAGAAGACTAAGACCATGTTCTGTCTTTTGGATGATATTAAGAGGATTGAAGAAAAATTCCTGGAAATAGTTCACCTGATTCCAAACCTGTTCTCACTCGTCAAACACCAACGCTTGGTCAAAGGTTCAAAAAGGTTCAAAGGTTCAAAGGTTTTTATTGTCACATACAGCATCGAAATGAGCAGTGAAATTTGGGCCGCAGCCACTCCAAGACAAGCACATTAAAAACATACAAAAACAAACACATAACAATACAGTGTAGGAAGCTTAGAGTCCCATAGGTTTAAAAGTACAGTCTAGTAATATAATAGTCTAGTACTAGTTAAAAAGTTTAAAAAGGTTTAGATAATAAAAATAGCAGCAAGTGTACACTATGTGTACCCCATCTATTTGGCATTGTCAAGTGCCCTGATGGCCTGGGGGAAGAAACTATTCTTCATCCTCATAGTCTTTGCAGCTGAGTGCTTCAGTCTCCTCCCAGACTGCAACCACGTGAACAAGTGGTGGCCTGGATGAGAACTGTCCTTCATTATTTTTGTTGCCTTCGCTCGACAGTGTTTGAGGTAGATGTCCTCTAGGCGGGGCAAGGTGGTGCGGGTGGTCCGCTCCGCAGCCTTTATGATCCGTGTCAGTCTCTTTCTGTCCTTGACACTACAGTTGCCATACCAGGCAGTTATACTGCCCGTCAGCACAGACTCCACCATGGCAGAGTAGAAGGCTTTCAGTTTCAGGCTGGGGATTTAGTGTGCTTCCTCAGCCTCCTGAGATGGTACAGTTTCCCTGCAGTCTTCTTTGCCAGAGCAGAGACATGAGCGCTCCAGGTCAGGTCCGCACTGATATGTACTCCCAGGTACTTGTAGCTGTTCACTATTTCCACTGGGGTCCCATTTATGGTGATCGGTAGATGGGGGGTTCTTTTGCTCCTTCTAAAGTCCATGACCAACTCCTTCGTTTTGGTCACGTTCAGTAGGAGATTGTTCTCCTTGCACCAGGACGACAGGTGCTCCACCTCCTCACGGTAGGCTGTCTCATCATTTTTGGAGATCATCCCCACCACCACTGTGTCGTCCGCAAATTTCCCAATGATGGTGGAGGGGTGCGTCGCCACACAGTCGTGGGTGTAGAGGGTATAGAGCAGTGGACTCAGTCCGCAGCCCTGTGGAGCTCCGATGTTCAGGGTCCGAGGTGCTGTGAGGTTGTTATTTCCCCACCTCACCCTCTGGGGCCTGTCTGTGAGGAAGTTGAGGTACCAGGGGAGGAGAGATGGTGTGATCTCCAGATCCCTGATCTTCCCAATGAGCTTCTGAGGCACGATTGTATTAAAGGCAGAACTGTAGTCCACACACAACCACCTTGTGTAATTTCCCTTGCCAGCGTCAAGATGTGCATTTGTGGCATGGAGCAGATGGGAAATTGCATCCTCAGGGCTTCTGTTCTTCTTGTAGGCGAATTGGGTGGGATCAAAAGAGTCTGGCAGTTCTTTCAAGATCATGCTCTTCACCAACTTCTCAAAACACTTCATGAGAATAGGTGTTAAAGCTACCGGTCGGTAGTCGTTCATGGAGCTTGGCTGGTTGTTCTTAGCGATGGGAACAATAATGGATTCTTTCCATATACGGGGAATAGCCCCCTGCTCTAGTGAGGCCTTCCAGATGGTGTGAACTACTGGGGCTAATTGGTCAGCACAGGCTTTGACCACTCGTCCTGGGATATTATCAGGCCCAGCAGCCTTCCTGCCATTTGTGTAACGGACTATATAAACTTCTGTGTGGAGAACACTGTACCCACCAGGAAAGTACGGTGCTTCTCCAACAGTAAACCCTGGGTGACCCCTGAGCTGAAGGCCCTGCTGAAGGAGAAGAGGAGGGCCTTTGGATCTGGGGACAAAGAGGAGCTGAGGAGGGTGCAGAGAGAGCTGAAGAAGAAGATCAAGGAGGGCAAGGCCAGCTACAGGACCAGGATGGAAAATAACTTGCAACAGAACAACGCAAGGGAGGTCTGGAGAGGCCTAAAAACCATCTCTGGTCACAGCAGAGGCCATGAGAGGGGAGCTGAAGGAGACCAAGAGTGGGCCAACCAACTAAATCTGTTTTTCAACAGGTTTGACTGTGCCCCCACTCCTCCCCCCACTCATCAAAGCACCAGCCAGCCAGCTCTTTCTTCACAACACCTCAGCCCCCTGCCACCCCCACCATCACCACCACCCCTCCCCACCTCATCCTCATCCAGCACCAACACCCCACCACCACCACCATCCATCCTCACCTCATCCTCCTCCACCACCACCACCAAAACCATCTCCATCACAGCTGACCAGGTGAGAAGTGAACTGAAGAGGATGAAGGCAAGGAAGGCCACAGGCCCCGACGGCATCAGCTCCAGACTCCTTAAGGACTGTGCAGACCAGCTCTGTCAGGTGCTGCTGCATTTTCAGCCTGAGCCTGAGTCTGGAGAGAGTCCCACAGCTGTGGAAGACTTCCTGTGTGGTTCCTGTCCCAAAGACTGACGCACCCCAGGGAGCCCAACCACTTCAGGCCTGTGGTCCTCACTTCTCATCTGATGAAGACCCTGGAGAGGATCGTGTTGAGAAACCTCCGCCCCATGGTGAGCTCACATCTGGACCCGCTGCAGTTTGCCTACCAACCAAACATCGGAGTGGATGATGCAGTAATCTACCTGCTGCACAGATCACTGACTCACCTGGAGAACACTGGCAGCACTGTGAGGATCATGTTCTTTGATTTCTCCAGTGCTTTCAACACGATCCAGCCTTCTCTGCTCAGGGGGAAGCTTGAAAGTGTGGGAGTAGACTGTCACCTGGCTGCATGGACCATAGACTACCTCACCAACAGACCACAGTACGTGAGGCTTCAGAACTGTGTGTCGGACATGGTAGTCTGCAGCACAGGGCCCCACAGGGGACAGTGCTCTCCCCTTTCTCTTCACCCTGTACACATCGGACTTCAGATACAACTCTGGGAGCTGTCACCTCCAGAAGTTCTCCGGCTGACACAGCTATTGTTGGATGTGTGTCTGAGGGGGATGATCGGGAGTACAGGACCGTCATCACTGGCTTTGTCGACTGGTGTGAGCATAACCACCTTCAGCTCAACGCCAGTAAGACCAAGGAGATGGTCATTGACTTCCATGGAGGAAGACACCCAGACAGCACCAGTGAACATCCAGGGCCTGGACATAGAAATGGTGGAGAGCTATAGGTACCTGGGTGTTCACCTCAACAATAAACTGGACTGGACTCACAACACAGATGTCCTGTACAAGAAGGGCCAAAGTCGTCTCCACCTGCTGAGGAGACTGAGGTCCTTTGGAGTTTGCAGGACTCTGCTCAGGACCTTTTATGACACTGTGGTAGCGTCTGCAGTCTTTTATGCAGTGGTCTGCTGGGGAGCAGGGAGCACAGAGAGAAACAGGAAGAGACTGAACAGGCTGGTCAGGAGGGCCAGCTCTGTCCTGGACTACTCTCCTGGACTCCATAGAGGAGGTGGGTGAGAGGAGGATGTTAGCTAAGCTCATCTCCATCATGGACAACCCCTCTCACCCTCTACATGGGACTGTGGAGGCTTTAAGCAGCTCCTTCAGCTGCAGACTGAGACTTCCACCCTGCAAGAAGGAGCGCTACCGCAGGTCATTCATACCATCAGCAATAAAACTTTACAACATCAGCATCACTGGCTGATGTAAACACAATCTGGACTCATCTCCATCTCCATCACTGTCATTGTTATTGTCATTGTCATCACACTACCACTTTGCACAAAAAATAGAAAATTGCACTGCCACAATAATAATTGTGTTTTAAACAGTTCATCTGTACAAGTATATATATCTATATATTTTTCCATTGTATTTTAGTTCATTGTAAATATGTAAATATTTTTATTCTATTCTATTCTATTTTATTATTATTACTATTGTGTCTGTGTTTTTGTCTTTGTTGCTGTGGCAGGTAAATTTCCCCCCAAGGGGGATGAATAAAAAAACTATTCTATTCTATTCTATTCTATTTACACCTTTCAGTATTAGCCTCACATCATGCACGGTGAAAGTAGGTGGCATACTTTCCTTGGCTAGAGCTAATGCTGGGGCAATAGCCTCCTGCATAGAGTTGATCTCGGCTGGACTAACACTGTCCTCGAACCGTGCAAAAAACTCATTTAGTTCCTCATCTAGGGTAGGATCATTCACAGCCACATTTGCTTTTGTTTTGTAGTCTGTGATGATATTTATGTTTTTCCACATATTCCTTGTGTCTCTCTGGTGCATTTGAGTTTCCACTTTATTGCCATATCGCTTTTTAGCAGTTTTAATGGCTGCCCTGAGTTCATAGGAAGCTACTTTATATGCTTCCTTATTTCCAGTTAGCAGGCTTTCCTTGTGAGCTTCTGTCCTGGTCTTCAGAGCCACTCGCACTGATTTGTCCACCCATGGCTTCTGGTTGGGATGGACTTTCACAGTAACCATGGGTGCAACATCATCTGTGATTTTCTCAATGAATCCAGAGATGCCACTCACGAAGCTGTTGACGTCATCAGAGGGCGACCCCAAAACACTCCAGTCTACGTCATCGAACGCGTCGCGCAGCTGCTCGTCCGATGTCGCCCCCCATCTCCGTGTTTGTATCATAGCAGGAGGCGCACGTAGAGTGAGTTGTCTACATCTCGGCAGCAACAGTATAGTCGCGTGGGTGCTTTTTCCAAAAGGAATTAGAACGGACGTCTTGTAACCCGCCTTGTAAGGAGTATAACAATGGTCGAGTGTCCGGTCTCCTCTCGTAGCGCACTTAATGTGCTGATGAAAGTTTGGCATAACTTTCTTTAAAGTGGCTTTGTTAAAGTCTCCTAACACCACGTTAGCTGCCCTGGGATAGCGATCAGAGAGTTTATTTATCAAATCCTGTAGCGTAGACAATGCCGTGTCTATATTCGCAGTGGGATGAATGTAAACAGCATAGATAATCACGGCTGTGGTGTCCCTGGGGAGATGGTGAGGTCGGGCTAAGATCACCAAATGCTCTAGGTCGGGGGAGCAGCCCCTGGACAGTACCTTGACGTTCTGTGGATTAACCCACGAAGAGTTCGTCATTAAACAGACACCTCCGCCTCTCGTTTTCCCCGACTTATCGTCTCTGTCCGAGCGGTGAACTGTGAACGAGTCCGCTGGTTGAATCGCGGCATCGGAGATGGACGGGGTAAGCCATGTTTCCACGAAGCATAGGACGTTGCAGTCCTGGACGTCTCTCTGGTAGCTGATCCTGGCTCGTATCTCATCCAATTTATTATCCAAGGATTGCACGTTGGCCAGGAGTATGGATGGCAGCGGTGTTCTGTTACCCTTGGTTCGAAGTTGTTTCCTCGTACCAGCTCTGCATCCCCGGCGCCGCTTCCTCAGCGCCAGGACTGCAAGGGGAACGATAGCGTTTATGCCTCTCAGGATTTCACTGGGCCAGCTCTCAAAGTCGTCCATAAATGGGTAAGTCACACCATTTCCAATCTCCAGTAGAGTGTTCCTCTCGTAGCATAACAATGCACTTAACGTGGGTAGGAAAAGACATAATAAAACAACATAAAAGACGACAAAACGACACAGTCTACACGGAGCCGACGCGAAGGCAGCCATTCCAGACGGCGCCACATCTGACGTCTGACACAATGCTCCGAGGCACCTTTTAGCATCTGGATGAGACGCACCAGGCTTTCACCAATCTCCATCTCCAATGTAACCCCATCACCAATGGTGTAGCGTGGTTTGTTCTAGTGGGTATACCCTGACCCCATGTGTGGCTGCATGACGTATGCAAGGATTTTAGCCCCATGAAAAGAAATGTTAGTGGTCCCCCTTTTGTGGACAATTTTGACAGTATTTTACATAAAACTAAGCATTTTAGTGATATTTTTTGACAATAAGTCCCATATTCATGAAAAGAACAACATGACAGTTACTTGTTAGAGGAAGCAATGAATGAATAAATCCAGAGTTTTCTTCAGAAATATGAGCTAATATGTGGAGAAAAGTGAGCTAGCTTATAAACTATGGACAGAGTTAGGACTAGCTAACAAGCTAATGTTCCAGAACTTTCCATCACATGAACCAATAACAGACCCACCTTACCTATGAAAGAACTGGGTGACAAACTGTCGACCCTTCACTTCTTTCTCCTGTCTGAATTTTGTTTCTTTTTTTTCTTTCATCCCTGACTTTTGAGGCATCCTGTCGTCTCCTCCTCCACTCTGTATGTGAAAAGTTAACTCTCTGCAGGCTGTCTGATAGAGCAGCTGGACTGAACCATTTTACGAAATAGACACAAATAAACTTAGTGTTATCAGTACATTGTAAATAAAATATATGTATAAATGTGAGCTTATTACTGATTGTCATATTATTTTGTCAGTATTATAATTATATTAGGGGCCTCTCTGGGCTCCTGTCAATCATGGACCCTTAGAATCCATGGCGATATGTATCTTTGTGCGGGACATTTTCACTACGACATTTTCTAGTGGGTATACGGCGTATACTTGCGTATCACAGACTACAGCATTGCCTGTGACCCATGTCAGAACAACTGATGTAGTATAAAGAGTGAGAAAGTCAGCATTGGGAGGAGGTTGGATAGATGGATGGATGGATGGATGCTGGATGGATGGGTCAAGCAAATATAGACTTTCTACCAGGAGACCTCTGATTGTGCTCCTTGACAAACAAAGTCAATGTTTTTTACTTTTGTTACATAACTTACATCCTTAGAAGTTGAATTGCAACTCATTTTGCATGCTGTCACACCTGCAATGACAGACCTGTGGCCTGTGCTGACAGTAATGTTAATACATCCATGTCAATATAAGATAAGATAATCTTTTTTATGTCCCAAAGTAAAAATTTACAGTGTTACAGCAGCAAAGTGGATAGAGCAACATAATGCAATAAAAGTTCATATAAAAATAAGAAGCTGAGGCATCAATAAACAAGTAGAATAAAAAATAACTAATATAGATCAGTAAACAATGTATAAATGTACACCAGAGCAACAGATTAGATTACAGTCAGTAAAATATACAGCATAAATGAAGACAAAGGAAAACATGAAATTCAGTATTTTCAATGTTTTTTGCTGTTTCAAAACAATCTGCACATATAGATGGATATACAAATGGTTTGAATGTTGAATGGCTGCCATATACAGTCGCCAGGAGCAGCTGAGGGTTCAGTGCCTTGCTCAAAGTAGGAGGAACTCACACCTCTCCAACTACCAGTGTCTGGTCGGCAACCGGCAACCCTCTGGTTTCCAGCCCAAGGCTGTACTGCCGAAAAAGCATAATCATATAATCATGACACACAGGACATCCTTAAAATATCATGCTGTGCTACGACTTCCCATGAGACCAACCTGGTGAGAGAGACGATGCATGTTTCGGTGTCTTTGATAAAACAGATCAATGGTGAACCCATCTGTCCTAATTGAAGACAGTGGATACATACTCTTAAAGAAAAGACCCACAAACACACACATGTGCACCACCGCATGATGCCGAGGAGAGCAATAATCTGCAAGGTCAAGGGAGCCGCAGTTGATGTAGTCGGTGATACATACATGTCGTCTGTCTAATGCTCGCTCCGGGGAAATCATTAAATCTATAACACCAGGGTGTATGTACATCACTGGAATCTGTGTGTGTGTGGTGCAGAGGTACCAGGAGTCCCAGACTAGTCATTTCATGCATGAAATGCTCATCCCATTGGTCTTAAAGGAAGAGAAAATCAACCTTGGAAGGATACCCGAATGAAGAAATGCAAAGATGGAGGGATAGAACAGAGAGAGACACAAGAGAAGAGTAATGTTTTAGAAATTAGTGTTATTTTAGAGTCCTGTGTAAAGAAAGAGCGGGTTGTAATTGTCTCCCCAGCTTTCCAAACACATCAAACTGCAAATAAATACCGACTCCATAAACACTTCTTGTTTTCCCTTGCACACACATTCTTGTTAACACACACACACACTACTCCATTACCTGTAGTTCCCAGTGATTGAGAATTCCTATGGTAATGGTGATGTGGGGCTGCCCTGCCAGCTGCCTTGCCATGACTGATAGCGTGGTACGTGTGTGTGTGTTGATTGATTCGGTTTTTGAAAAACGTACATTCCCAATTCTATAGCTCAGGAGCCTGTCAACTGCAGGGTGTCAAGTTCAATCCCTAACTCCTCCTGTCTACATGTCATTGCGTCAATGGTTGTGCCATTTTACACTACCATTACACAGTGAGTTAACTTGCCATGCCTGTCATTTATGATATGAAGTGCTAAACACTGATGGTGTCTTCATGCTTCATTAGAAAAGCACAGCTTATATCATTGCCCTATCTCCAATGCTCAGCTCAACTAGATAGGTGTTCTCAATGGTTTGCCCAGTGTGTGCTCGTAATCGTCAGTTTTGGGTGCAGCAGTAATGTCATGCGCTGCTGTTGTTAATTTACCCCTAATTTCCACTGGATGGAGAGCGATGCCGACGTCTATCGTCCGTCAATACCACCAGATCCACCTGCTGCAGCTCCGCCAGACAGCTGGGATCGCGAGAATGAGATCTTGTAAACTAACAAGATCTTGCGAATTCACGTATAATCACGCAATATACTGGGCTGTAGCATAGCATCTGTGAAAGAGTACCACCCTGTGTCCACTGAGTAGAATGAAATCGATTATACGATCCGTTGAGAAAACGTGGGAGAGGAGGACATGTCGCCCAGACTCCATTTAGTTGGTGTGGTGGAGAGGAGGATATATTATCCAGTTTCCATCTATTTTGTGTGGTGGAGAGGAGGACATATTGCTCAGAATCCATTGCCGACAGCTTGATGATGCCCTGCACTAGACACTTTATTACTATTCTATATGTATTAACTGTCATTATATGATGTGTTAATGTGTTCTGCATTGTTGTTACTCTGTATGGCATCTATTGCATGTCTGTCCATCCTTTGTTGCTCTTTCTGAGGTTTCTCCCGTTTCTTTTTCTAATCTAATCTAATCTTTTTCTTCTCTAATCCTAAATACTAGGTAGCCTACAAAACTTCAAATCAAATAAATATCGCTTTTTCAAGTAGTGCAAAGTCAGAATACTTATCATAGACGTAGATGTAGAACATGGAGTCAGGAAGCACATGGGTCTAGGCAAGGGGAATACAGGACTATTTAAACATGAAGAAATGGGAAACAGCTGGAAACAATCAGGGAAGGGGTTGACAATCACAAGATGTGGCGGAATACAAATAAATAATACAAATTGATGTCTGAAATGATTTTTATCAGTGAAGACAAAAGAGCAAAACATTCATCCATAATAAAAAAATAAAATAGCTGCAGAATAGGTGGTGCTGGAGGTTCATATTGTAGTGATTACAAGATATGTTAGCTTCTCTAAAAGTTGATCAACTTTTTTTTATTTATTTTTTTTTTTTAATCAACTTGAATGATTGGGAATGATTCCGTTTTCATGAAACATTGTAGGGAACAAACAGACAGTGATAGTCAGGGTTTCTGGAAGATAGTACTGTGTTAGATCAGACTTTATCCCGGGCAAATGTTGGGAATGCCGGTTCTCCACATACTATCCAAAACCAGAGGTTTGTGCACGTGCTTTCAAATAAACAAGTGGTTATTTTTTTTAAGCTTTTAACCCCTAAAAGTCCACGGATGCACCAGCACATCCAAACACATTTGGGACGGTGTAGCAGTAAGATGCAGCGTCGCTGAGACTCTGTTTCGACTTGTGTTGAAAGTGTGTCTTCCAACTACACACTTGTTTTTAAATTATGCTGATAGGCCAATTAAATCCAGAGTAATGGTAAATAATTTTCTCATTTTTTTCCGGAGTATTGTTGATGTGTTTGACGCCTGTTTGGACATGAAAGCCACCCTGCTGTTGGTGGAAAAAAACAACCAATCACCATCGAGCTGAGTCAGTTGCTCAGGGTGTGCGTGCTGCCTCCAGGAGGGTCAATGGTTTAGGTTTTTTTTTTATTAAATCTGCTTATATGCTTTTGAAATGCCCACTTCATGTGTTCATTCTAAGTTTCCTCAGTAAAGAAAACCTTTTGCTTACTTGAATTTTGTTTGTTGTGTGGTTTTAGGTCTAATGTGTCGATACAGTGTGTCAAAATGAAAAAAATAACCATTGTTTAGTGACAAATGTGAGGTTGTGCTGAAAAAAATGACACCAAGCAAACAATTTTAAGGTGAAATATAAAGGAAAATCAAAAAGAAATCAAAGGGTTATGCATTTTGTCACTTTGGTTGCACAGGAGCACAAATATGCACACTGTAAACCATTTTTTTTATTTCCTTCTGCCTCTGTTCCTCTTCCATAAATGCTATTCTCTCTCTCTCCCTCTCACACATCCTATGTATAACATACCGCCTGTCAGCCTGTCCCCTGCCAGTCCACACTACATCACCAGCATGCTACAGGGAGGGATGGGGTAGGATGATGGTGGTAGAAAAGACAAAGCATGGCCCCTAAAGCCAAGAGTGTATCGTACACCTTCACCTCAATTTCCTCAGACTCATTGTAAATAACCATGAGGTCACGAGGTCACAGCCACACAGGTAATGTACCAGTGCATTATCAAAAAACAGATCAGCCAAGACTCGTCTGTTGTTACTGTTTCCACAGAGATGAATTACTCTTCAATTAGTGCATAATTTTAGTTGTTTTGTAGATGTTAATGGTGACATCACCAGTATGAATACATTTCAAGTCAAACAGAATAATTTCAACATACTGTAATTATGAAATGTAATTTCTAAGGGATTCTCAAACTCAAAATTGGATAAATCAGGATAATGAAATATATAAATATATAGAGGTGTAAAGAGATCTTGTGCCACGAGAGAGAGAGATCAAATCATGACGATATTTTTCGTTCAAGTGAAAAGATGCCTCGGGTACACAGGGCAGAAAGAAACCTATCAGACTTTGAGCTATCCAAGCTTCTATTAGTGGCCTGTGGGTGGCAGTAATGAGCCTTTGCTATGTCTAGTCTGCCAGAAACTGACAAGACAAAAGAGAAGAAAAGCAGTAACTGCAGCACTTTTGTAAATTTAGAAAGATAGTGGCAAATTCCAACTTCCTGGATCAAAACCTCAAATAGGTGTGAATTTAAGATGCAAATGATGCATTTCTGCAGTGTTGGTGAGGCACACAATAAGCAACAACTGCATATTTACCAAAATAATGCATCCCCAGTGAAAACACTGGGCCTCATTCACGAACCGTTCTTAAGAACAAATTTGTTCTTAAGTCCTACTTACGAAGATTTTGGCATTCATCAATGTGTTCTTATCCAGGAAAGCACTCAAGAGTACTCTTACGCATAAATGTGCTGACAGGTTGGCATGTTTGTGTTGTCTTCTTTTGTGCAGTTCATTAAAATATGTTATTACAGTCATCTTTCTGTCACATGTATTTATTTATTAATTTAGTCATTTAATTTTTTTGGGTAATTTACAGAACTTTTTTTTTTTTTCCTCAAAATGAAATGCATGCAATCAATTAGCTGGCCATGCAGTACATCAAATTTCCACATACAGTAGAAGAGCAAGTCACAATCAAGAGGGGGTTCCGCAGTATTACTGGCCTCCCTAGGCGTGGAGAGGCACGGGACCGAGCATTTGTGTACTACAAGAGGGTTCTGCTTCTTGGCTCTGCAGGATTTCATCTGTGAAGAAATAACAAATTAAGGCATTGTTGCGACCCTCAGTCCAATCGTAAGATGTATTTTACTCTTACACACATTATGGTAAACTCCTGCCTTTAGGACACGTTTTAAATAAAGGTATTAATTCAGAAAATAAATGACCTTCCCATTCTTCTGGAATAGCCGCGGCACAGGGAGGGGATGAAACCCTTGCCTCTGGGCCCAGGTCTGTATCCGGACACTCAGTTGATGGGACTCCTAAAAAGTAAAAAAAAAAAAAAAAAAAAAAAAAAAAAAAAAAAAAAACTGATTTTATATTATTAAACTCACCTGGCATGCCCTCTCAGCTTACGAGGAAATGGCATTCATCAATTTAAGAACACAGCTGCAAACAATTCTGCAGTTTAAGAACTCGCTGATGAATGCCACATAGAGTTTTCTTAAGAACAGTGTAAGAACTTGGCAAAACCACAGGAAGAAAGAACCCAAATGCGCAACTCAAAGCAAAGCAACAAAGGCTTTATTAACAAAACAGAAAACAACGGTACAGGGAGGGATTGACACTCTAACCTGGCTACCTGGAAATACAATGTAAACATCCAACACGGCTATCAAAATTACAAAATAAACATCAGAGAACAGCTATGAAAACTACAACAGAAAATACTAATACTACTAAGAACTGCAGGGAAAAAAAGAGAACTAAGGACGCTCACAAACGGTGAGGTAAAAAGGGCAAATCTACTAACAAAAAACGCTTACAAAAGTGTGAGGAAGAACCTAAGAATAGAGAACACTGAACACAGAGGACTGACTACACTGGCAGACAAACACGAAGGAGACAATTACAAAAATGAAGAAACAGCTCAATGAACAGACAAACTCTGACAAAGGAAGGGGAAACCTGACAAGAAGCAATGACGTGGAAAATGGCTGGTAGACTCGTTTCACGGACACAAGACGTACTGGCATGAAACAAAGGGAGACCAGACATATATACACTAGGTAATGGGGAACAGCTGGAAACAATCAGGGGCGGGGCTGACAATCACCAGACCCGGGAAACAGGGCAGGAAGAGAGTGAAGCTGAAACACAAGGGAAGACAATTAATTTCAAAATAAAACAGGAAATGATGAGACCAAATGACAAGACTGAAATAATAAACACACTTAACTTGACAGATATGACAGTACCCCCCCCTTTAAGGGTCGTCACCAGACGGCCCAGGAATCTCGGGGTGCCTCCTGTAAAAGTCTGTGATTAATGATTTGACCAAGATGAAAGATGCTGGCTTCCAGTCCCGTTCCTCAGGTCCATACCCCTCCCAGTCCACCAGGAACTGCCTCCCCCGTCCCCTATTTCGGACAGCCAGGAGTCTCCGGACAGTGTAGGCCGGGCCACCATCAATGATACGGGGGGGTGGTGGGGGTCGGAGAGTGGGAACCATCGGGCTGACCCTTTCTGGTTTGACTCTGCTGACATGGAATGCGGGATGAACCTTGAGGGAGCGGGGAAGGCGCAGACGAACTGACGCTGGGTTCACCACAGGGCAGGAAGAGAGTGAAGCTGAAACACAAGGGAAGACAATTAATTTCAAAATAAAACAGGAAATGACAAGACCAAATGACAAGACTGAAATAATAAGCACACTTAACTTGACAGATATAACAAACAGTTCAAGAAGGAATCTAAGAAGATTCTTAAGAAGATATTGGTGAATGAGGCCCATTGTTCCTAATGAGCCGGCTGTTGAGGAGAAGAACAGGGACCGTCTACAAAGTGCAAAACCAGAATGAAAAATGAAAAGCGTACTTATATCTGATGTAGCATCCTCACATTCAGCTCAGACACATCTCACCTCATACTGCTGATACTACAACACTGACTTTGACAAAATGTGATTTTTTTTTTTTATAAATTATTATTTTTTTTATTATTATTTGATTAGGACAATGCATCATCATATCAGCAAAATAGCATCAATATAAATATGCCTAAGTTAGGGCAGTTGCTAAATTTCATCCGTTGTCCTTAGGCAGGTATCATAAAAAACAAACAAACAATACACCATGTCAGATGGATAGAAATGTAGAACTGTTACACAGAGAGTTAGTCTTGATTCCCATAACAGTTAAAAGGCCACACATAACATAGAAAAAATGGAGGGGTTACCCACAAAAAACTGGTAGCTATCAAAATCCAAGTACTTTTGTACTTATTAACAATTTTGCAATAGTGGTATTGTATTGCTTTTTTAGAGTACTTTCTGAGGTATGTGACCATGTTGTATAACAATCGGAAATATGAGACAGAATCATTGCATGCATTTACTGTAGGTCTTTGCTATCTCCATATTCAGGAAAGGTCTTGTTTGACAAGTTAAATTTAATTTTATGATTATTTTATTTAATTTTGAATATCCATCCATCCATTATCTACCGCTTATCCTTATAGGGTCGCGGGGGGGCTGGAGCCTATCCCAGCTGTCTTAGGGCGGAAGGCGGGGTACACCCTGGACAAGTCGCCACCTCATCGCAGGGCACATAGAGACAAACAACCACTCACACTCACATTCACACCTACGGTCACTTTAAATTAGCCAATTAACCTAATCCCCATGCATGTTTTTGGATGGTGGGAGGAAGCCGGAGTACCCGTAGAGAACCCACGCAGACACGGGGAGAACATGCAAACTCCACACAGAAAGGCGCCGGGCCCGGGATTCGAACCTTCTTGCTGTGAGGCGACAGTGCTAACCACTACACCACCGTGCCGCCCTAATTTTGAATATGTTGCTTAAAATTGAGATTAGAGTAAAAGACTACACCGAGGTACTTAAAGTGTTCAGCCACCTCAAGTCTCTCTCCACCCACTATGACTGATGGTTGCTGTGCCTCTGTTGGCTGTCGGGAGAAAAATATACAGACTGTTTGTTTTTGTATTGAGATGACAACCATTTTGGAGCCAATGGGACACTAGCACCATGGCTCCAGAGAGTGTTGTCAGCTTCTTGTTTTGATTTGAAATGACAATATAATACAGTGTTGTTGGCATACAGTTGCATTTTATATTTCTACAGACATTTGGTAAGTTATTGACATATAGGCTGAACTAAATAGGACCCAGTATCGAGCCCTGTGGTACTCCAGCAGAACAAGTGAGGTATGAGGACAGTGAGTCACCAATTTGAACTGCCTGTTTTCTGTCCAACAGGTATGATGTAATCCAACAAAGAGCGTTATTTGAGAAGCTGAATTGGGTTAATTTAGCAATAAGAAAATCATGATTAATGGTGTCAAATGCATGCTTTAAATCAAGCAGCTACAGAGCCACCCTCATCCAGTAAGCTCTTCAGGTTTTCTAGGAAATAACAGGTAGCTGACTCTGTTGAATGGAATTGGATGTACAGTGTCATGGCCATTATTTAAGTGTTTAAGTGTTCCATCAGTATTTAAGAGGTAGAGTTAAACTCAGTCATACTGTATATTTTGTCATTTTAATTTTCTTAAAAGTAATGTGAAAATATGGTCTTGTTTCGTTCTTGTGAACCCAATATCATGTATTGTCTCGTCTCGTGAGCTGAGTGTGTCGTCACACCCCTATAAATATATCATCCAGTGGTGGAGTTTGGACATAAATGCACAGGACTCCTACGATAGGTCTGGACAAAAACTCCAAATACAAGGAATTGGTGAACATTGGTTCTCCTAAATCACTTGTACAAGCCACTTAGGAATCTGTTCTCTTCCCTTCCATCGTTTGTTATGTGAATGAAGCTTAAAGTGGTTTCCGTCCTGGGTCGTGGAGCTCACTGCTCTACAATCACTCTCCCCTTAGAGTCTTGGCAGAAGCCTGGCAGGCAGTGCTCACCCCATATGCCAGTCTACAGCCTGGCCTGGATTGGTCCAGACTGGTCTGGATGGGGAGGATTAGTTCTGGCCTGGCCTGGACAATACTGATCCAGGTGGATGTGGGCCATTTCTCTCCACTGTCCAAAGGAAAAAAAGAGCCACTGGGGGATTCTTTAGGCAATGATGATTCACGGGATGACATGATATATGTGTAATTACTGGCAATGGCTCACAGAAAGAAGACACATTATATCACGCATGGCAGCCACTGGTAATTAGCTATAATTAGGTGTTGGCTGGCATGCAGAGAAATACACTGCATTGATTATTGTTATTATACTGCATCAAATGAAAAAGAAACAAATCTATACTTCATTTATTCTATTTTGTTACTTATTTATATTTTTGGAGTCTGTTCCTCAGTGTTATACCAGTTTCACCACAGCATGTTCAGTCTTTGTCAATGAGAAAGAGGCCCAGATTTTAAAGTCAGGAGTTTATGGTACATGGTGTTTTACATTTGCAGGTCATACTGAGTTACATTAAATGAAATACATTCAATGCAGTCCAGTTGAGGAACTGGATCACTATTTCTCCACAAAGGTTACAACAAGCCCTCGGACCAGCACTGGACTGTGACAAGGTTTTGGCACAATAAATGAATAAATCACTTTAAAAAATAATCACCATATTAGTATTTTGTGGTTTTAGAAGTAGGGTAGCAGCAAGATGTCATGATTTTTTTCTTGTATGGTGATATCACCCATTCATAGCAACCATCTTTCACCCCTAAGTTCCACCGCATGCGGACCGCATCCATTCAAATCAATGTGTCAATTTCCACTGAATGGGGAACGCTGCCGACGTGCCGACGCCTGCCGAAACAAATCGACAGAGCTTCTATTTTTGTCGGTGCATGAATTCAGCACCATGTGTCTGGCGGAGCCGCAGCAGGCGATCTGGTGCGTATTGACAGACGATGGCCGACGGACGTCGACAGATGTCGGCGTCGTTCTGCATCCAGTGAAAATTAGGGGTCAGTCTTGCCTGCAGGCATCCAGTCACACCCAGACTCAGCAATGGAATCACAGTCAGTTGTCCCCAGTGGCGTGTCCAGACTTTTCTCACAGGGGTGGCCCAAGTTGGGCACAAAGTCATGCAGGGGTGGCTAGCAGGGTTAGGTGTTATGTCAGTCACTGTGCATGGGTGTGCATGCATCTCCATCAAATAGCATCACTTCATCAATTTTTTGTTTTTTATGGTTAATGCAACAACTAAAATTACAATCTTAAATTGAAATATAAGTAGAAGTTGTAATCACGACTGAACAGAATTGGACAATGCAAGTGTAATACAAAGCCTCAGCATTCTGGTGCAATGCTGCCCCTCAGGTCAGGAATTACAAACCAAGTCACGTCTGACGATCAGATAGTCCATCATGCAGGGTGGCACCTGGAGTAGCCAATCAGATTTCAGGGGTGGCACATGCCACCCCCCTAGACACACCCCTGCTGCCAAGTAATAACCTAAGTCTCCAGGATTCCAAACTCACTTCATCTTTGAAATTCAACCTCATTTAAGACTTTTCCAGAGAAAATATTTACGTGTAAATGCCTGTGTACATGTAGCGATAGGAACCTGAGGGAAAGTTGATGAAAGGTCACCACCATCCGGGCTTCTCACTGTTGTAAATCTGCCGATGTGTGCTTGAGAAAACAAAGGAGGCCAGGCAGCAAAGTGGACAGATAATCAATAGTGAACTTACTGCCCCATAACTGGCCTGGTTAGGAACTCTGCCCCAATCTCTTTGCACATGCCATCACCACTCCTTCATCTGAGAGAGAAATGGGTAGAGGATGGTCAGAGGGAGGGAGGGAACTGACTGGTTATGCTGCAGGAAAAACGCACCCGAGAATAAAACTCAAAGGTAACAAACTGCCTGTGTTTTGTGATGCACCTATTTTAATCACGTAGATAATTGCCTAAACATTGACAGTGTTACATCATAATCCAACCACCTCAATTATATAGACGAGCTAATAGATTATAAACGTTCACAAAATTACCCCTGGATTTAGTTGGAATCCAGGGGTAATTTTGTGAATGTTTATAAAAAAATATTAAAAAAAATACTAAATAAAATGTTGTATTTTTTTTGGCCACTGAAGAGAGCAAATGATGGTGAAAAAGTGATGGAAGAAGGATTGGGACAACCATGGGCAAAAGGACAACAAAGCAAGGACACAGTGTTTTGAGTAATTATTTTCAAATAATTTGTTTTCTTTCTCAAATAAGTTTGGCTTACATGGGGATTATTTTGGTGTGACTTCTTAGCATGATATCACTGTGTGTCCAGATCTAAAAGATCCAAAGTCCTCTTGAGCACTGCTGAGGAGCCCTTGAGCAAGGCACCTCATTCTAAATTGCTCTGGGCCCTCTCTGCTCCTGAGACACAGCTAATCATTTCTGTCCTCTGTGGAGGACGTGAGTTTAAGCACCATTAATGCAGTCTGTTAAAATTGTACTGTTCGGTCCACACTCAAAATAGTCATTTGTTGAGTGAACAAAAAAATTACGGAAAATATTTCCACCTAATTATAATATAAGAAATTATTCTGTTGAATGAAATTAATGTATATGCTGGGTCAACATCACGTGTTGGAATTACTACTCCGTAATTACGAGGGTTAAATCCAACATAATAATCAATTGTTGGATGAACATTCAAAAAACTTATTTCCACCCAATTATAATACGCTCATTTAGCAAGCAGTGTAAATGCTGCCATGATTAGTGAGCACACTGTGAAAACATGCAGTGACGAAATTAATAAAAATTATAGTGCGGACAATAACAAGTTCAAGTTAAGGACTTATCTTTCTGTTTTCCACAACAAACATTGCCAACTCTCAGCATGTGTTTTGAACTGTGCGCCGAACTTCCTGAAGTAAAGTTTCACACTACTGCCACCTTCTGCTCTGGAGTTGTACATGCAATGTGCTATCTTACCCAAATGCATTAGGTTCTGTCAACATAAATTAATTTACACAATGTTAAGTTACTGCACATGCTAAAATAACACAACTTACACTTACATACACTTAGATTAAGGGAGGAGACACCAGATTTGACACCCAATGGCTGGAATGTCAATTTCCGCATTTTATGGCACCAAGGGAGTGCTCTCTTTTTTATTTTTGCAGATATCATGTTTGTCTTGCTAATAATGAAACTGGTTAAGAATTAGAAGTGTCAGAAGATGAGGTGGAGGACAGGAAGAGAATAGAGAAGAGGGGAAAGGTCAGAGTAGGATGTACAGAGCAGGGACAAGATGACCACACTTACTGTCCATTAAGGGTAAGAAGCAACGTGTAAATTTGGGCTCTGTTAGATTAGGGCTTGAGGGTTCCCCCACATCCTGGAAAATCTGGAAAAAATTGGAAAATAATTGATCAATTTTCCAGTCATGGAACACATGGGGACCATTTTTCTCATTTTACATGTTTTTTTATGTTATATTCGAAATAAATCAATCAAAAATGCTTGTCTTTTGCTTTCAGTTCTCTGTCTCTTTTCCTCTCTGCTCTGTGGTAAAAGCATCCATCCTGACTTGAGTCGCCCTGATGATGAATAACTTCATATAATGTTCGAGTATTGTGCACAAAGAGTTCAAAATCATCTTGAGCCCAAAATACGGCGCTGCATTTGTTGGTACTAAATGTCTCGTGGCAATAAAATAGCCAAGGTGTTGTACTGACACCCATGGCTGCCGTAGCTTGGGGGAAACAGGAAGTGGGTGGGGCTTACAGTGCAGAAGACAACAGCTGGCTGACAGTCACAAATGAGTAAACAAAGGCTGCACGACTCAGCCATTTATTATGCCATAAGTAGGCATTGTTGTTATTGTTGTCGGCAGAGAAAAGAGGATGGAGGGGAGGTGTGTGTGTGTGTGTGTGTGTGAGAGTGAGAGAGAGAGAGAGAGAGAGAAAGAGAATCACCTCAGCCAGCAGTAGACTTTGAAATCAATTATCGAGCATTCCCTGCTGTGACAAGTGCCTTAAACACTGCTGTGTGCACACAGCCTGACACACATGAAGGTCTCACACACACACACACACACACACACATATCTGACAGGCAAAGTGGGAGAGGAAGAGGAAATACATCACAGGAGTTGAGCCCCCTACGCTGCTTTCTTCTCTTCTCTGTCTTGTTAAATGTGATGGCTGCGAGAGCTTGTGTTTTATCTGGGAGTGGAGAGGCATTATGAGTTGAAAGCCAGGGCAACTCTCTGAGTGCTTACAGAGCAAACACTGCACTCAGCTTTGAAGCAACAAAAGGGGGAGGGAAAAGTGCAGCAGGAGTGTGTGTAGACAGGCTGAATCATGGGTAATGTGTGCATATTGGAGGTGTAACGGTAAGTTACGACACCTCTGTCTTTTTACATATATATATATATATATATATATATATATATATACACACACACACACACATATATCAACAGATGTTAACTACAAATTGATAATGAAGAATTTGAATGCAGGGCTTTTGCAGCTCATAATTTTACTATTATTCGTGCCGTCTGGTCACCCAGGTCATGGTTACTCCTGACCAGAAACGCTGGTGAAACAGAGCTTGACAAAACGTGACATATTAGGCATATTAGTGGCTTGCTTTGACATTAACACTGTGATGGATTTAATTAGCAAGAGGTAATTTCTTGGTGCAAATGTTATTAGTGTTATGAGTAAGTATCAGCCTTACAGTGGGGAAATATGTCTTCCTTTAAGCCAGTCTTCAATGAGCCTGCCCACTGTTGAATATTGAATATCGAACATGTTGGGTGTCCAAATTAGAAACAAAGCACGAAGGAATGTGAAGGACAAAGTAACAGACCTTTCTTTATAATTCAATAATTCAAAACAATTATTACAGGTCATAAATTCAATAAAGTCCTTTTCTGTCACAATTTCTCTCTTTGTTTATGGTACCTATTTTAGCTTCAATATGGATTTTCTTTATATTTTCTTTATATATTATCATGCAAGATGAAATAAGAAGATAATATAAGATAATTTGCACTTTACCACAGCAAAGTGGATAGAGCAACATTACAATAAAGGCCTCTATAAAAATAAGCACCAGTGACATCAGTCAACAAATGTATAAGAAGAATAAGTAGGGAAACATGCAACAAAAAATTGGTAATAAAATAAGCAAATAATGTAATTTACCATATGCATGTGACTGACAAATAAATATAGATCAGTAATCAATGTATAAATATCTGCAACATCAACAGTCCAGATGAAAAACTTATCATATACACAAGTGGACCAACTAATGTAACACAATGAATAGTATATATGAATAGTCGTGATATTGCATACTGATAGATGAAATATTACACATGTAATAATCATTATCGTCACTATCATATTTAGTAAAAAAAAATAATTGGGCTGACCCTAGTTATGAGGGGAAAGGGAGAACGCTGAGGAAAAATGGTAATGCTATTGGAATTGAAATTATAATTCTATTGTAATAGATTACTTCACAGAGTGGGTGACTTATGTGTGAGATCCATGGCGTACAGCAAATGTGGTCCAGCAAACAGTTTGGGTTCGGAGGTCAGACGGCTGCAGAGCTGCACGCGCTCAGACGGATAATAAGGGATTTTCCACTCGGCAGTGGAGGTAGATCCACCAGAGCCTCAATCTCCACACACTGCAACACACTCCTTCCATACAGAGACGTACTGTGGATGTACACAGCGAGGCAAACGCCTCTATTCCTCAAGTGTCAGAAAGTAGCAGCAGGTCAGGCTTCTTCTCAAGAAAAGCTCGAGAGAGAAAGAAAAAAAAACTTATCCCCGTCGGGATAAGGCCATCTCTCTGCCACACCACAGCTGCTATTGACTGCTTACCTTGAGCTCTGTCAGTCTCCCATCCTAACATGAGTATTCTATTCTCTCTGTTATATCACGTGTCTGGTTTGGTTCAGTTCACTCTGTCTATTTATGTGCTCTTGTCATTTCCTGTTTTATTTGTAGCCCCACCCTACTCATTTCCACCTGTGATCCCCTTCCTCATGTATTAATAGTCTTGTCTCACTCTGTCTTATGCCAGTTCGTCATGTTCCACGAACCTCCTCACTCTCCATTTCCAGCCCTGTGCTGTGTTTCTTTCAAGGTGTTTCCTCTTTTCTGACAGCCTACAGAGTAGTGCTCGTCTTTTGTTAGTTTTCAGTTTTTTTTCAGCCTCATGTGCAGTGTTTTCTTTTGATAGTTATCCTCCTAAAGAGTGTTTTCTGTTCGTAGATGAAGTTGGTTTTGTTGTAATTTCGATAGCTAATGATGATATTTTGTTTCTAGTTTCTTCCTCAGCGAGTGATTCTTTTTGATGAGAACTTTGCAGTGGCTCACTTTTTCATGATATACAATTCCTTCCACCATGTCTTATCCTTCACATACTTGCTGTTTTTTCAAGATCACATCACTGCTTTGTGACAATTTACTTGATCTGTTCTGCTCTTAGAGAATTTTATTAGAGTTTTTTTTACATTCAATCCACAGCTGCCAGTATTTTACTGTAAAGATGAATTTTGTAATAAAACACATACTATATCATACCTATATTGTACCTTGTTTATCACTGAGATATAATCAGAATCTGTTATATTTAATATAGTTTACTGTAAACAAGTTTATATTAAAACTGTTATTTGTAAAGCAAATTACTGTCAACAGGTTTGTTACGTTTACACGAAATTACTGTTCCCAGGTTAACAATATATCTGTTTTTCATTGTAATTTAATGTAAACAAAAACAGTTCTCTTTTACATCGTGACTATATTTTTTTTTTTACAGTGAAATCCTGGCAACCACAGCTGCCAATATTTTACCGTAAATTCTACCGATTTTTTTTTTTTCTGCAGTGTAGCCTCATTCTAAGTGTTTTATTTTCTTCCACTTTTGGGTGAGTGTTTTTTGTTTATAGTTCCTTAGAGTATGTAGGGTTCCTGCACGTTTTCTTCCTAGTTACATTAATTTTGGATTACTCTGTAACATCACCTGACATGCACTATAAATACACTGCAGAACAATTTCAAAGTAAAGCTCCTTGTTGTAATAAAAGGAAGACAGACCCCAGATCTCTGCTCTGTGAGTGCCATTGATGTATTTATACGTCATTTAAAATCCAACGCTTGAGTGCCGTAGACATATACATTTGTCAAAGTGGTTTTTCAGCAGTAGGCATTTGGGAGATGTAGTCAGAGCATAAAGAGATAGCATACTCCACAGAGATCAAAACAGGAAGTAGAGATGATCGAGATTAGAGAGCAAAACAAACAGAATGTGGACAAAAAGTTGTGATTTTGGTGAAAGTGTCCTCTACTCTACCTCTGATAAAACAAGAATGGAACAAGGTAAAAACAAACATTTTTTTTCATGAGAAAATAGCGAGTTTCTTCTTTCCTTGAGCTATTCAGTGTTTTCAGAGTCATAGTACAAAATATTCTGTGGGTCTTGAAATATGACTCAAATTAGGCAAAAACGCTGGAACAAAACACTTTCTGTTTTTTTAAAACGGCTGGCAGTCAATGAGTTAACCTCACAAAGCTGACAGGAAGTAGTGAACATCAGTCCAAACAGCCCTTCACAGTAAAAGTCTTTTTCTTCTTAACATCTCATTCTGGTTCCTTTAGATCAACAAATTCATAGTAATGTTCATTTTTCCACCCTCTAAAGAGGTCTTAACCAGCTCTTCATTCCTCGTCCATGAGCTTGAGTGCTCTCTGTGTCGGGGTGTCGATCCATTTGTGATCCATGTGGTCAGGTGCTACAATGAGCTACTGACACTTCTGAAACCAGCTGAAATGTGCTGATGGGAAATATTCTGCGAGGACTCAACTCACGTGAACACCAAAACAGGATGGAAATTCAGCAAAACACACTTCTGTAACAGTTCCATTTTCTGTTCAAATGACAGCTTGTTGTTGTTTTTTTTTTAATAAAACGCTGTAAAGAAGCTATAGTAAATACACGTAGGATTACTATTTAACTCATCCTGTAAATTTTGTGAATGCATTATATTCTTGAGTATATGGATATTGATAATGATAATATATTATGAGTTGGTTTCTTAAACTTTTTTAAATCCCAGGAATCATCATTGAACCAAATACGTTTTCCTGACTGCTACAATTCAGTCATAAAAATTCACCATATGCAACAGTAAAGTATGAAAACATCCAACATTATTATAAAGTATTATAATATGTTTCTACTTGAAAGACTGATATCCAGTTGTCAGTGTGTGTCAACGACAATTTTGATTGCAACGTGCTGTAGTTTAACAGTGCTGTATGAATTACAGCATGGCTGCTAAGTGACTTTGCTGTCGCTGTGTGTGCTTTAACAATGTTACAGTACACTAACGTTCTGCTCAGTCATCACTACTAGGTTATACAGAGGCCAAAGAAGCAGCAGGAGGACGCCTTCATTAATTTATCTCTGTGTTCTGTATTTAACAAGCGCTACATATGCTGAGGAGGCACGCGCCCAACACAAAGGTTCGGCACAATCATTAAAGGTGCGCAGGCACACCAAGGCTAATCATTTGACCTTTGCTTTTCTTGTTGTGGGTGTCTGGAGGAGCAGCGCTATCTGCAGAGGATAAGTCCATTTGTTATACCGCATGATTTATGATGGGTCTGTTAATGTGGAGAATGCTAAAACAGTCCAACTGAGACAGCATGGAACAAATAGCTCCGGAGCCCAAAATTAGCTGGAGGCCGATACTTTGTTGAACGCTGGCAACAGCAAGTCTTTGAATTTGAATAAGCTGCTTCTCGTGCCTCCAAAACCACAGAGCAGCACTTTTAGGACAGGTTTGGTTGGAAGTTCCTCGTCAGCAGACTATAAGTTGCACCTCACAAACCCTGTAGCCAATATTTTTTTTTTATTTTTAACTGTAGCGCTGTTGAGACTTAGATGGTCAGGAAACTTCCAGATGGACCTACATCAAGACAAAAGTGAAGGATTTAGCTCAACTTAGTGTGTACGCAGGCCTTTTACGCCAAAGCAAACAAATATCACTTCAAACAACAGTCCGCTCTGCAGGTAATGAACCACTTGAACCAGAGATTTGAATCAACCCCAGCGGTGCAGGGATGAGCTCATCTCCATCATTTGGCTACTCCAGGGCAAACCTGCATGTTTGTTTGAAGGCCCACCAAATAAACAACACAGAGCTGAACACCTCTGCAGCTGCAATCTGGCGCCATTGATTGTTGCTTTGGGCAGGAGCTGCTGCAGTCCATGCCGTGTGGAACGGCTTTGAGAAAGAGCAGGTTGGACGCCTGACTGGCGTTGGGGCCTCCCTGGGTCTTTGCCTGAGGCAGCACCACCTCAGCAGTCTCATTGCCTCCAGTGCAGTGCAGACCTCTCTCCCTCATTCAAGCAGACTCTTTCTTCAACTCTATTTTTTGAAAAATCTTTGGATTGTGTCTCTTTCCATCTATTGTCTCAGTAATGCTACAATGTGCTGACTTCTCCCACCTCTCCACCTGTGCATCCATGCAGAATCTACGTGTTCATCAGCGAGGTGCCTCTGGGAACACCGTTACATGTTTCCTAAATCAATTTTCTCAGGCATCCCATAAAGGATGCTGTCTTGATCCATGATCCCTGAGTGGAAGTGCAAAGTAATATGGGCTTGTCAGTGCAAATGCAGTCCCAATGAACAGTGTTGGGGGTAACACGTCAGACAAAGTGTAATCCATTACTTGGTTTGAGTAACTACCCCAAAACAGTCAACCACTGCAGCAGTCCAACAGAATAATACAATTCAAGTCAACGTAATTTTATTTGTATAGCCATATATCACAAAGGGCTTTACAGTCTGTACAGGACATGACACCCTCTGTCCTTTACAAACAAACTTCACATTGAGGAAAAACTCCCCCCAAAAATATTTTAACAGGTCAAGTAATGCAGACAGAAGAGAAACCACACTGTTTTAAGACCTTTAAACTCTCACTGAGGACTTTATCCGACTTCACCTACTTCATTCTCTGCACTGTGTCCCCAGGCTTCTAAGCTCAACATTGCAGCCATTTACTCCATTTCGATCTCCAGCTTAGAGCCAATTATTAGCACAGCTATAGGATGCAAAGCGCAGAGTCAGCAATGTCCAATGCAAACACTCATTTAGCATGCCATCACGGGCATAGAGGGAGAGAGGAAAAGGACGAAGGAGTGCTGCTTCCACAAATAGGATGGAAATGATGGCGGTAGTGTGTATGGATCATCTGTAGCGCTCTATACAGATGCAGGCTGTAGGGAGAAGGAGATCACACCAAACTTGTGCAGCTAGCAAAATGCAAATGTCTACTATGCAGGCAACCAACGGCCTTTCCTTCGATGGTTACATGAAGTAGGAATGCTTTAAATAATTGAATGCATGGGATGGGGGATGTTGTTTGATGATGATGATTCCTTCTCTCTTCTTTGTCACTTTTATAAGTTCATGACTTAATGGAGATGAACCGTAGAAGTTAAGATGAAGTCAATAGAAATGCAAAGGGAGACTTTGACCTTTTAGTTCAACATTAACTTATTGAGTGACAGTCCTTATATAAACAGAAAGTGCAGTCATAATGAGTCATAGAACAAAGTATTCTGAGTCTTAAAAAATGACTCAAAATCACCACTTTTTGTCAAGATTCCATTTGTTTTGCTCTGTAATTGCGATCATCTGCACTTCCTGCTGTGATCTCTGTGGCGTATACCATCTCTTTATCTGCAGACTACACGACTAAGTGTGTGAGAGCGCCCTCTTGTGCCAGTTGCTGGGAAAAACACTTTGAAGTATATCCATCCATCCATCCATTTTCTACCGCTTATCCTCATTGGGTCGCGGGGGGCTGGAGCCTATCCCAGCTGTCTTAGGGTAGAAGGCAGGGTACACCCTGGACAAGTCTCCAGTTCATTGGGAGGAAACCAGAGTACCCGCAGAGAACCCACGCAGACATGGGGAGAAAATGCAAACTCCACACAGAAAGGCCCCGGCGACAGTGCTAACCACTACACCACCTTTGAAGTATATATAAAGGCCAATTCACACTCCACAGAACAGACTCTGCGGAGGTCCACGCATACTCTAAGCGGACATCTGCAAGGTCCGTGCATGCAAAGCTCAAATTTTACGTCCGCGCGTCCTCCGCACTGTTGTCACACAAAACACTGCTCAACATGTGTTTTCCATACCGACCTGCGTTAAATGTGACACCAATCGTCCGATTCATGGCAGCAGACAGTCCGCCCCAGGATGAACTGGCCTTAAGTCAATGGCACTCAAGTGGATTTTAAAAGATGTACAGTTTTGGAGTTAAACCATTGAAATGTTTTTCCTCCCTTTATGTGGCCAGGATTTTCTGGGTGGGGCTAAAATCATGGCTTGATGACACATTTGCAGAAGCACATTTGTCTTGTTTAAAAAAAAAAAAGTCAATGAAATTTGGCTAAAGTGGTTCATAACATATTTCTGTGATGTGGCTACCTCAGATTTTGTTTTTTCACATTTGCAAAGTACATACATGAAAAACAAAGCAAAGCAAAATGTAGTAGTTTCCACTGATATGTGATTGTAGATGTAAGTTGTGGTTTGACCCAAACCACAGCAGCTATTTATGTCTGGTCTTTACCTCTCCATGTAGGATGCAGTGTGCTCTGCTGTGCTGCCCTCATATTAAAACCCTAGCCATTAAACAGCACTCGGCCAAAACATTAGCAGCCGCCCAGCAATTAATTGAAATAAGCTCATGTTGTGATTTGGCATTTATATATACACACACACACACACACACACACACACAGAAAGCCAACACTTCCAACTCCAACTCACTGTCTTCCTTTGCAGTATTGTGCACAATTATATGGTGGAGTTCATGCGCAACATGTGCCATCTTCTATCATAAGGAGAGACCATGTGTGTTTTTCATTGTTGGTACTCTGTACAAACAACATCTAGACTTGACATCAGACATCTTTGTGAAGTTTCTACCATTTGTTCTCTGTTAAAACAAAATAAAAATAAAATAAACTTTACCACATAATATCCAAAATTTGTGTGTGTACCTAATGAAATGTTCTGCTGCAATCTTTTTTAGCCTTTCAAATAGCATTTTGCTCCATATGCTACGGTACTTCGCCATGGACAATTATTGCATCTGGTGGCAGCATAAATTATTTTCTTCTGAAATTGGATATAATATGGAAATTGTACATTTTAAAAGGCCAAGAATATACCACATTTTGTAGGTTCGAACCAGAGGGCGACACCGGGGTCTGTTCAAAGTCCCCATACAGAAGTAACTTAAATTTGCATTCTCCCCAACAGCCGGCAGGGGGCAATACTGGTGGTTTCAAAAAGAAGTCTGTTTGCATTGAAGACTATTGGAAAATTATCATTTCTTTCCTGGTGTATTACCTCTGTAAATACTATAAATATGTGTTTATGGTTTGAATGGATAGTTTAAATAAGATTATAATACATCAGGATGTCGATTTTATTTAAATTACGGAGGCTTGTCTCGAACCAAGATAGCATGCTGGTGTTAGCTTTAGCTGATGACATAGCGATTGCTATGCTAACATTACTGGTACCGTTACCAGGTTGCTAGCGTGTGTCGCATGTGTTAATGTGATGCTAACATTAGCTCCACACTCACGATGAAAAAGTAAGAAGAAGAAGAATTCCTTTATTAGTCCCTCAATGAGGGAAATTTCAAATGGGAACAAATGTCACAACATACAGTATCACTACTCTGAGGAGGATAAGTTCTTCACAGAGAGGAAGGTGGTCAGAGATAGAGATATTTATTACACTGGTACTGTTAGCATAGTAACTGCTATGTTATCAGCTAATGCTAGCACAAGCAAGCTAGCTTAATTGGCAATGAGCCTCCGTGATTCACATAACCAGTGATATTAACTGGAATGCTAATTGTTGCTAACAATATAACGTTACTTACCAGTAAACTGTGCCAGGAATGGTGAAGGAAACATGAGCTGAGAGCGCAGACCATTAGCGCTGCTCCTTTTTGGGATGTAATGACAGCAGAGACCTGTCAATCACACGGTAGCCACGCCCCCAAGATTTATGTGTTATTTTCACCACATATTAGACCATAATTCAGAAAATGGACATCCTGATGTATTGTAACATTACAGAAGTGTGCCTGTATTTGTTTCTACTCTGTGGAAGATTCTCCATCCCCTCAGATGTAGGGCTGCTCGTAAACCTTGAACTTTGAAGTCCTTGTGGAGGGGTCAAGAGTCACCAGACTCACATTATTCCATAACTGTAAACTGTATCATATATATATATATATATATATATATATATATATATATATATATATATATACTCATGCACACAATACATTATCTATAAGTACAGTTTCTCCCACATATGTTATCACCATCTTGTTTGTGAGCTGCTGCAGTTGGAGTGAGCAGAGTTCCCCTCTGATTAACAATCAAGGCAGACCTGCTTATTTCCACGCTTCTATTTGATTCATGATCCACAGGCTGTGAGTCAGTGCAGGGTCACAAAGTCTTTTCATGAGTTATGAGAGTATTTAGTGGGTACTAGAGAGCCATTAGTGCTGGCTAATCACCACAGGTGTGTGTATGAGTCTGCCCTGTGGGTGAGGTTAATTGCAACGTGGAAAAGCCTCAGATTTCAGCAGGGGTCCCAATGAGTGGAGGGGAAGTGGAAGGAAGAAGTAGACAGGGGGTCAAAGGTCAGAGACCTGCTCGTGGCTACTTCTACTGTAACTCATTTTCAGAATAACACACACACACACAGGACAGTATGTACAGAGCTCATCATCAAAAACCAATGCAACAATATACATTTTATACATAACTTTTAAGATAAAACAAGATTGAACTTTATTTTTCTCCAATGATCATGTCCATGATTTCCCATTATTGCACGTTATGTCACATTTGTATAATGAGAAACAACAATCCAAAGAGAAGTTTGAAGTGTGAATGTGTTCTGTGGTGCATCATGGTGGTAGCCACCTACAACCCCAGGCTCCGAACAGTGTCACTGTATCCCCATCAAATCCTGCATCACCTTAAAAATCTGCCTGCTCACTGGCAAATGCCTCCATGCCCTTATTCCTAAATACTAGGGGTGTGACGATACACTCAGCTCAGAGATGTGACAATATTTTCACATTACAGTTTAAGAAAACTAAAATGACGAAATATATGACTGGACACAGTCAACAGTTTATTTAATTCTACCTTTTAAATATATCATAAAAACACACATTAAAACACTCATTTGTGTTGCAGTATCAGCAGCATGTTGTGAGATGTGTCTGAGCTGAATTTGTGGATGCTACAGGTAATAATCTATAAGTTATAGTTATTATATAAGAATATGAGTCTCATAAAATTAAACAATAACTAATAAAAAAAAATCACTTTTAGTCAAAGTCAGTGTCGTACTTTCAGCAGCATGAGGTGAGCATGTGTCTGAGCTGAAGTTGGTGATACTACAGCATATATAATAGGAAGACTTTTCATTTTTGGTTCTCGTGTTGCACTTTGTAGACGGTCCCTGCTCTGCCTCCTCAAAGGCCGGTGCTTATTAGGATCAACTTTTTCCATGGAGCACCGGGGATGCATTGTTTCAGTAAAAATATGGTTGTAGCTCATCATGTTCCTCACCAACATTTCAGAACTGCATCATTTGCATCCTTAGATCCTACTCTATTTGAAGTATTGATCCAGGAAGTTCAAATCTGCCAATAGCTTTCCAAAGCTAATTTCAAACGAACGTGCTGCGCAGGGTAGCGGTATCATCTCCACTTCCTGTTTGACCTCTGTGGCTCATACCGTCTCTTTATATCCTGACAGCAAATCCCATAAGGCTGAATATTACCCACAGGCTGTGTGAGCGCGCCCTCTTGTGCCTGCTGTTGAAAAAAACACTTTGACGTATTTATATATATTATTATTATTATTTATATATATTATTTATATATATCTATGGCATTCAGGTGTTGGATTTTAAATGATGTACAAATGCCTCAATGGCACTCAGAGAATTAACAGCAGTCTTATGATGGTAGACAAAGAATTTGTGAGAAAAATTATAATTTAAGTTGAAATATAGTGAATATTTGTTACAGTCTTAACTTAAAATCCCTATGTAAAGTGACCGTGGGATTTCAGAAAAGCGCAATAGAAATTTGAGTTCTTATTACTGCTGAAAATGCTCCTGTCATTGACCAGCACTTTACTAAGTTGTTGTCCTCCTCTCTGACATCAGCACCAAAGTATCAAGCACCACCCTCAAAGCCAGCCTTACTGATGAGGGAGTAGATTCTACAGGTGTTGACTGCCTTCACTATGCTGCCCTAGCACACCACAGCATTTAAAAAGGCTGCCACAGACTGGGAGAACTCAGCAGGGTCTTGAAGACACTGACTGGACAGAGCCTCAACAGGAAGCTGAGTTCTTAGTTCCTCGTGACCAATAATGTGACTGTCCAAACAGATAGTCTAAATCCAGAACACTGGAGGCATGAATGAATAAGCCTGTCACAGTGCTTCCTGGCAATTTTTATATGCATTTTTTAAACTATTGTCAATATGTAAATTGAAAGTGTCAAGTTTTGAGTTAACATCCAGTACTTGCATTATGCTGTTGGTTTCACTGTGGAGAAAAATTAAGATGCCACAAAGCTAATACGTTTTTGTGGCTTGAAGAGTAGTTTGCAGCAAGAAGGGGAGTGAGATATTAAACGAGGGGTGTAAAACATACGGCCCGAGAGGCCAGACAGGGTCCATCCTGGGCCACTGGTAAAATTACATACAGACTGCGTAACACAAGGCTGACAAGAGAAGGGTTTTCCAACAAAAAATGACCAATTTCTTCTCAGTGTGTTGACTCCACTTTTCAGTGCTCAGTGACGACAGTCCTCACAGCATATATCAGACGACAACAAAAAGAAAAACTCAGGAGAGAAAAGGCGAATGATTTGGTGGCAGGTTTGAGGACATCTCAGGCTGCTCATCATCTGATTTGTAAACAGACTGTTCATTAATTACTAACATTTTCAGAATAAACTTCACACTAAGAGACAAGGAAACATTTGGATGTGTCATTATTGATAGGTTATCGTGCACTGCTGGACCTGGTCCAGCCCACTTGAGATCACATCGGTTTGAATGTGGCCAACATCCCTGTATTAAACAGTAAGACTGGCAGTGCATACGACTAGGAGATTAGCAACTTGATGTCTCTACCATGCAGATGACACAACAATTTAAGTGAAAGTTGATTTTGAGTTAAACCAATTTAGAGGAGGGTTTTTGTCATAAGTGACCTCTCTTCTAACGACTAAAAACTGTGTGGTGACATCGCTGCATACTGCTCAGCGATCTGAGCCCTTGCCTCTCCTGCCTGGTTCCAGCAGTTCCTTGTTGTGTGACTAACTGGCTGACGGAAAAAGTGCTGATTACATGTTATCATCTCCAGTGAGGGTGATTAGTGGAGGTGCAGAGCAGCACAGGAGCCAGGCTTGTCAGGTACCCTCTGAGCAGGATCAAGGGGGACTCCAGGGCTCTACCACCAGTCCCACCATCTCCATCTACCCTCTGGCAAAAAAGCAGATCAACCTCCCATCACCCCTCTGTCTCCTCATAAAGTACCATGCAGAGAGTAAGAAAAGTAGCTTGCATCACAGCAGCAAATCACAACAGAAAGTCTAAGAGCTGATTAATTTCAAGAAGTCCACATCACTGAAACCATAATTATCCACTGAAAACTCACGTCTAAATTAATTTATTTATTTACGAGGGACAGTGAACATAAATTAAAATTTTAGTTTCTACCTCAGTATTTTAGCTACAGAGCTAAAGTTGTGTAGGCTGCTATACATTAAATATACCATCAACAGATGACTCTGGCTGAGACAACTGGTTGCCTAAAATCTGTATTGCACAACACATTCCCCGCTGGTAGTTGATCCTGAAGCTAATATTCCTCTATATTATGAACTGACTGCATGTGGGACGTGCAAGCCCATAAAAAACCTTAAAGATGAGCAGTAAAATGTATATTAAAATTCTATAAAAGTAGTAAATATTCATAGTGTGCATTGTATATGCCTATATATGCAAGAGTCTTTATTTTCATTATACACGCATAACGAAATTTTGTAGCCTCTCGGCTTAAAGACACACATAAATAAGAAAAATAAAGATATAAAAGATATACTCGGACATACAAGTTTCACACAAAAGAGATTTCCTTTGTGTGAAACTTGTATATAAAGCATACAAGAGTGAATGATACATACAATATCCTTATACTTTTTTATCCTGTATGAAATGAATGCAATAGTGGCCACTTTCAAGAGTAAATCATACACTATTCATGAATTTCAGTACGTTTTTTTCAGTTTCTTTTCTGTATGGGAAAACTGGCTCAGGACAAAGGGAAACGCCACTATTTAAACACTAGGAAGGGAGACACAGGTGTTAACAATCAGGTCAGACAATCACCAGACACAGGAAGTAAAATGAGAGGGTACCTAGTTACTACAAAATAAAACAGCAAACAGGAAACATGAATAACATGACATTGACAACTATTTTTGAGACAAACCTCAACTGACTGGTTGTCAGTTTAATGCTTAAATGTTATTATGCATCCCAGCAACAATACATGTTCAAACAAAGGTCATGATTGTTTTACACAGTGAATTTAGTGGAAAACAAAGGTGAACTGCATGAACGCACCACCCTATTTCAACACAATGTTCCAATTTCCTCCACTACAACACTTTTATAAATTACCATTACCATTATTTTGAAAACATTTCAAGGCCCAGTAGTATCAGAGGCTTGGAAATCACTGCTGTAAAGGACAGAGGGTGTTGTATTCTTGTACAGAGTGCAAATTAGTGATTTGTGGTATTGGGATAAACAAATAAAACTGACTTGACTTGACAGATGATGAGAGACTGAGGATGGGAAACTGGGGAGACAGACATTTGAAATAAGAGGAGAGCTTTTGCTGTGCTGAGATTGACAGTGTCCTTTCAAACAACAGAGAGAGTCATAAAAGCAGCTTGCCTGTCTCTAAAAGCATGAGTGTCGTTAAATCAATAATTCATTTACTTTAATGAGATAAGTACTCGCAAAACTAATTGCACACTGCCCCATTTAGCCAAGCCAGTCAGGTCCTTAATGCAAAAGATCTCATTGCTATTGTAGCTTTAGGACAGAAGCAGAATGAAAGGGGAGATGGATGAATGGAGATGGAGGGGTTGAAGAAAGCAACAAAAAAGTGGCGAGAAGGAAAGAAAAATCAAGGAGTGAAAAAAAAACAAAAGCACGACAGAGAAAGTGGAATTGGAAAAGGAGGCGATGGATGGGGATAGTGGTCTGCAAAAGGAAGCAGTATTGACCCGTTCTCTTTCCCAGAGCATCAAATACTGAGGGTTTGTCAGGACCGTTGGTGTGAGGTGGTTCCACCGCACCCTTTAGCACGTCCCCGGCGTTCCATTAACAACAATGTAAAACCCATCTGCTGCAATAACGAACAGGGAAGGTGTCCTGTGTTAACTTTCACTGTTGGGTTTGTGTCATATGTTCACAACTTTATGTTAAGTTTTCACTGTGTGTAAGTATTACTTTAAATACATGCTTAAATCTATTTGAAATTCCAATGCTTTCAAGTGCCACCTTTCATTTAACTCTTTGAGTGCCTTGACGTATCATTTAAAATCCAATATATATATATATATATATATATATATATATATATATATATATATATGTGTGTGTGTGTGTATGTATATATATACATATATACATACACACATATATATGTATATATATATACATATATATGTACTGTATGTATATGTATATATATATATATATATATATATATATGCATATATATATATATGCATATATATATCTATATACACACACACACACACTGTAATGTCAAAAGTATTTGCTCACCTGCCTTGACTCGCATATGAATTTAAGTGACATCCCATTCCTAATCCATAAGGTACAATATGACGTCGATCCACCCTTTGCAGCTATAACAGCTTCAATTCTTCTGGGAAGGCTGTCCACAAGGTTTAGGAGTGTGTTTATGGGAATTTTTGACCATTCTCCCAGAAGTGTATTTGTGAGGTCATACACTGATGTTGGATGAGAAGGCCTGGCTCTCAGTATCTGCTCTAATTCCTCCCAAAGGTGTTCTATCGGGTTTAGGTCAGGACTCTGTGCAGGCCAGTCAAGTTCATCCACACCAGACTCTGTCATCCATGTCTTTATGGACCTTGCTTTGTGCACTGGTGCACAGTCATGTTGGAAGAGGAAGGGGCCAGCTCCAAACTGTTCCCACAAAGTTGGGAGCATGGAATTGTCCAAAATGTCTTGGTATGCTGAAGCATTCAGAGTTCCTTTCACTTGGCACAATGCAGTCCGACAAGTATTGTTCTCCTGACAACCGCCAAACCCAGACTCGTCCATCAGATTGCCAGATGGAGAAGCGTGGTTCATCACTCCAGAGAACACGTCTCCACTGCTCTAGAGTCCAGTGGCGACGTGCTTTACACCACTGCATCCGACACTTTGCATTGCACTTGGTGATGTATGGCTTGGATGCAGCTGCTCGGCCGTGGAAACCCATTCCATGAAGCTCTCTGTGCACTGTTCTTGAGCTAATCTGAAGGCCACATGAAGTTTGGAGGTCTGTAGTGATTGACTCTGCAGTAAGTTGGCGACCTCTTCGCACTATGCGCCTCAGCATCCGCTGACCCCGCTCCATCAGTTGACATGGCCTACCACTTCATGGCTGAGTTGCTGTCGTTCCCAAACACTTCCACGTTCTTATAATACAGCTGACAGTTGACTGTGGAATATTTAGGAGCGAGGAAATTTTACGACTGGATTTGATGCACAGTTCCACGCTGGAATTCACTGAGCTCCTGAGAGCAACCTATTCTTTCACCAAAAAAAAAATAAATAAATAAATAAATAAATATATATATATATATATATATATATATATATATATATATATATATATGAAGAGATCAAAGGGTTTTTTCGGCAGCAGGCACAAGAGGGTGCTCTCACACAGCCTGTGAGAATTGGGGCTTCTGGGAGATGTAGTTGAGACATAAAGATCAAAGCAGGAAATGGAGACGATCAAGATAAGAGAGCAAAACAAACAGAATCTGGACAAAAAGTGATGATTTTGGCTCTACTGTACCTCTGATAAAACAAGAATGGAACAAGGTAAAAACAAACTTTGAAATAGAGAGTCTCTTCTTTCATTTGAGCTATTGAGTGTTTTCAGGGTCATAGTCTTAGAAAATGACTCAAAATGGTCAAAAACACTGGCACAAGGCACTATGGGTTTTATAAAACAGCTGGCACTCAATGATTTAATGAGTTATTGGTTTGACCCAACTAAGAGTGAGTTACTCTTTCCATATATACACATTAGTTTGACCGAAAATTAGACAACTGCAGTCGGATTAAGACCTCAAGATAACTCAGTTGTTAGTCGCACTAGACGTGCTTGTATACAATGAATTGGACTGGGAATTGGACTTTGCGTTCTGAACATTACATTCAGCGATGGCATCTTTTCCTCCATAATCATTGACAAAAGATCACAAAATGTGCCTGGCCAGTGGGAGTTGACCGAGTGCTCACTCAGTGGGTGACTCCAGAGAGCACTTAAGTGGTCATTACTTAAATGGCAGCGCATTCCTGCTTGCTTGTCAGCTGTGTTTTTATTGACAACATACATTTAGCTAACAGTTATTATTTTAGCTGCCTCATTATCTTTGCTTGCCATTTTAGCCCTGTTCATGTAAGTGACACATATGCTAAATGCTAAATGGACTGTACTTGTATAGCACATTGCTAGTCATCCAACCACTCAGAGCACTTACTACATACTGTATACTACATATCACATTCACCCATTCACTCACACATTCATACAGTGATGGGGAGAGGTCATCATGGGAATCTACACAATAATTCAACAGTGCACAGCACTGAGAGCAATTTGGGGGTAAGGTATCTTGCTCAAGGAGACCACCACACATGGAGACAAGACTCAAACCACCAAGCTTCTGACTGGTTTACAGCCTGCTCCACCACTGAGCCACAAATATTTGTAGGTACGTAATTATTTGATGGCTTATTCTGAGATTCAAACAAAATTATAAAATGAGAGCAAAAGTTGCCATGGTGAAATGTTTCCACTAACGTACGAGGTCCACTTATATACACTCTATGGCAGTGGTGTAGTCTGGTTTATTCTAGTGGGTATACTCCGACCTCATGTGTGGCTGCATAAAATATGCAGGGATTTTATCCCCGTGAAAAGAAATGTTACTGGTCCCCCCGTTTGACACTGTTAAACAGAAAACTATGAATTTTAGTGATATTTCCAATATCAGTAAAAAGAACAACATGACAGTTACTTGAATAAATCCAGTGTTTTCTTCAGAAATATGAGCTAATATGGATAGCAAAGTGAGCTAGCTTATAAACTCTGGACAAAGTTAGCAGGCTAATGTTCCAGAACTTTCCATCACATGAACCACTAACAGACCCACCTTACCTATGAAAGAACTGGGTGACAAACTGTCGACCCTTCACTTCTTTCTCCTGTCTGAACTTTTTAACTTTTATTTTTTAACTTCCTGACTTTTGAGGCGTCCTGTCGTCTCCTCCTCCACTCTGTCGGTGAAAAGTTAGCCTTCTGCAGGCTGTCTGATGGAGCAGCTGGACTGAACCATTTTACTAAATACAGAGGGGAGATGAGAAATATTTCCAAGAGAAATGAACTCAGTGTGACCAATACATTGTCATTTTATTACTGATTATCATATTATTTTGTCAGCATTGTAATTGTATAATTGCCAATCATGAACCCCTAGAATCCATGCTGATATGTATATTTGCACATTTCTAGTGGTTATACTGTAATTCGGGACATTTTCCAGTGGGTATGCAGTGTATACCTGTGTATCACATAGACTACACCACTGGTCTGTGGTCTGTAGCCCAAAAAAGTAATGCAGACCTCAAGTGTCATTCCAGGTTAGTTCTTACAAAGCCTTGTGAACAATCTTAAGCAACGTATGTCTTTCAAAGATGAGCCCGTCCAGCATCCTTAATCAGATAAATGACCATCAAACCTCACTGTTTCACTGAAACACCACATTTCCACACTTTGAATACACCTCCATGCATTAGACAGTAATATTTACTGCACCATAACTGCCTCATGATATTTTTTAGTGGTGGGAAAACTCTGGCCAATCAGCTTTTCCCAACCACTTGCAAGGTAAGATAATAATTGTCCGGTTTTCATGTGTGAATAGACTAAACAATAGTTTTTAACATCCACAATTATATACACTTAGGTCGAGAGATATTTGGACAGGGGCATACTGTAGGTTTTATTATTATAGTTCTATAAGTTATAAAGTCAACATGGGCTTTAAGTGCAGACTCTCAGCTACAATTTGAGAGTATTCACAAAGATTTATGAATTACAGCTCTTTAACGCTATGAGTGCCAGTCGTTTTATAAAACATAAAGTGTCTTGTTCCAGCGTTTTTGCCCATTTTGAGTCATATTTCAAGACCCACAGAATATTTTGTGCTATGACTCTGAAAACACTGAATAGCTGAAATGAAAGAAGAGACTCTCTATTCCATCATGAAAAAAATGTTTGTTTTTACCTTGTTCCATTCTTGTTTTATCAGAGGTAGAGTAGAGGACACTTTCACCAAAATCACCACTTTTTGTCCAGATTCTGTTTGTTTTACTCTCTAATCTCGATCGTCTCCACTTCCTGTTTTGATCTCTGTGGTGTATACCGTCTCTTTATGCTCTGATTACAAATCCCAGAAGCCCCAGCATTACTCACAGGCTGTGTGAGAGTAATTTTAAGCGTTACACATTCATTTATACGGAAGGATGAAACTGAATTGGTACAAATAATCAGTTCCATAAATCAGTGGTTATGTGATGGGTAAATGTCTGCAGGCTATGCATCCAACACCTCAACAGTCACCTTGAAGTTTCTCTGTGGATAGTCTACATTTTTAGTCCTCACCATATCAAATTACACAAAAATAACAGATAATTATACAGACATCGTTTGATGAAATCATAGGGGATTATCTCCTGTGGTGTCTCAGCAGGCTTTAAAAATGACATTTCTATTTCTGATACTGAGCAGATATTTTCGAGTAATCAGTCTTCACAAAGATCCACATCTCATAGCTCATTCTGGGTGTCGATGGCTCTGTAATGGATCACGAGGCTCTGCAGCACTGCGCTGACACAGTGAAATTTGACTGTACTGAATATAAACTTTCTGTGTTTTCACTGTTCAGTTTACAATGGCCACAGATTATTTCCTGCATATCAAGATCGTCTCAACCATATAAGACAATCTATGAATCTGAAATGATGCTGACGGGTATTTAAGATGCGTCTTTTGATTTGATTTTAGTATGTATATACAAGGAGTGATGTTAATCACACATTCAGACTTTAAAATGCTTTTCACAACAGTAACACCCACCAAATATGTATGATATCAATACAATAATGTGATTTGGTAACATAGAAATACCTGGTTTCAAGGTTGCTAATTCCTCCAAATTTAGAAATTAACTCTTTGAGTGCTATTGACATATTTATACGTCATTTAAAATTCAATGCTTGAGTGCCATTGCCTTGTATATATATATATATACGTATATATATATATACGTATATATATATATATACGTATATATATATATATATATATACGTCAAATAGTTTTTTCAGCAGCCTGCAAAAAAGAGCGCTCTCTTGGGGGTTTCCGGAATTTGTAGTCGGGATATAAAGAGACTTTTTTTCGGTCTTGATGAAATAAGAGTCTTTTTTTCATTTGAGCTATTCAGTGTTTTCAGAGACATAGTACAAAATATTCTGTGGGTCTTAAAAAAATGACTCAAAATGGGCAAAAACACTGGAACAAGGCACTCTTGGTTTTATAAAATGGCTGGCACTCATTGAGTTAATATGTCTCGATCAGGGGTCGGTAGCAGGCAGACTGATTAATTTATTATTTTTTCTTTACCATATTGGACTGACAGTCTGACATACTGCCATAATGTCTTGTAATGTTAAAAGTGGCATCTCCATTAATCTGGTGATTTGGATGTTACGTTAATCGGCAGGCTGATCTTAAGTTTTTAATATGTCAGTCCTCTCGTGTGTCTTTATCACATTCGTTGACGAGAAGGTTGATTCGCTCTTTTTTTATTGTTATTTTTTATTGATTCTCTGCATCTCCCAATTCAGTGTGTCACAGTTACAACCTCTCAGGTCCTGAAATATTCAAGGACGCACCACAGGGTGCACACTGGAATGTGAAGTGAAACAGATCCCAATCCCAAAGTAATGAAAACTGCCACCGTTGCTTAAATGACAAATCCATGTGATTTGATACTGATGAGGTTTAGCAGTGAATGTGTAGAAGACGGATGCATGCTCTGTGATCTTCAAGTGCTTCTCATTGAGGTCCAGTGCCCTCATCCCCTCTCTGGCATGTATGTCAATAGAAACTGCATTTTTTTTTCTGGAGGTTTCGACAGCCAAACCACAACGCTGATCAATGGGACCACGAGCTGAGCAAATCAGAACCTCATGTGTCTGTTTAGGTATCCAGCTGTCTACTAAAGCATCCTCCATCACAGCGGACAGAGGGATGGCCTGTCACCATGGAAGACGAGTGATACAAGATGCCCACAGATGGGGCCAGAGATACTGAGTGAGGGATGATGGGGATGGATTGATAAAAGAAAGGGATGTTGTCTTTATGGTAGAGTGAGTGATGATGGTGTGTGTGTGTTCAGTTGGCTGTCCTCATGTGTCTAACGTGTTTGTTTGCCTCTTGGCGTGTTGCTGTTTCCAGATCTGCTCATCTGATTGATGAATAGGGCTTAATGACTGATGAAGAGCTTTAAAACGATGAAATTTGTAATCATGACTGTCGCCTTTCACCGAGGTGTCAAGCAACCACTGCAGTCGTGCTGCATAGCCGCTAATGCTGTTAGCTCAGTCTGTGCTGTTCTGTTGATTCACTATTATGTGTGGATGTGTTGGGATGGTGGGAAGGTGGGAAGGCGAGCAGGTCATAGATGATTTAAGGGTGCAGAGACTGGAGAGTTCAACCCTGGGCTGGACTATCAATCAACAGAGAGAGAGAGAGAGAGAGAGGTAGAATCACAGAGGAAAGAACAGTAGGAGTAATAGTAAATGTACACAATATAAAGTAGGGCTGTCGCAGTACAACTTTTTCATTTCCGATGCAATACCGATATTGCAGCATATTATTGGTATTGGCCAATACCGACATTAATCCAATCCCATGTCAGCATTAATCATAAATACTTTTATTAATGTGTTTTTAGAAAAGGCTTGATCAAGTGATATTACTCAGAGGACAACAGCAGCATCTGGGGTGGGGGCGTGCAGTGTTGGGCGGTGGGGCGTTGTTGATGGATGCGCGTTGCTGTGGCGCTGTTGATTTTGTCGGTGGCTAGGGCTCTGGTGCGTTCCTGCTTGGGTAGGTGGACGGGCGTGATTGCCATTGCAGTATGTTGCGTTTGTCCATTGGCTGGTGGATGGTTTCCTGATTGGGGGATTTGGATTGCTTTTTTTCGTGCTCTCGCCCCATGGGCGGGGGGGTCCCTTCGGATTCGTGATGGCACTGGTCACCCACCCCCCAAAAAAAGCTACGTCCAACAGTGTGTGACCTCACAAATACGCTTCTGGAAGAATGGTCAAAAATTCCCATAAATACACTCCTAAACCTTGTGAACAGCCTTCCCAAAACAGTTAAAGCTGTTATAGCTGCAAAGGGTGGACCGACGTCATATTGACCCCTATGGATTAGGAATGGGATGTCACTTAAGTTCATCTGAGATTCAAGGCAGGTGAGCGAATACTTTTGGCAATATAGTGTATAATATTTCACTGCAGATACACACTACATGGTTGTGCCCTGTGTTATCCAAACCTAAACCAAAGACTGGTGAATTTTCTGTGTATAACAACATTTCTAAATGAGTTCATTAAAATTTATATTCCTGGAATGCACAAACCACCTGTTTGTTGATGGGTATGATGACATTTTGGCCAAAATGGCCACTCTGGACACTAAGGTGGTCACCTGAAACTGGCCCACCACCAGTAACTAGTAGTGTATGGAAGTGTATCTGTGCCATCTCATTTTGAATTTGAATTTCTAAAGCTGTTTTTTTTTCTTAGCATCAAAACCAGACTTTGAATGTCAAAACCATAACATTTCTAGCACACATTTTCAGAAATCCAATATAAAAAAATTCAACACCTAAAAAGTTTGTGTAAAAAAAAAAAAACTGCAAAAAAATCACCTAGAAAAAAGTAATTTTAAATTGTCCAAGACAACATCCAGGTAACCAGCGTCTCTTTTTTTCAGTGATTGCAGTTGAATATTTTTCAAGCAGAATTTTTCGATATCAAATATTTTGTACACACAAAATTTCCTTAATTTCTTATAGAAATTCTTATTTAAAACTGAATATTTTGAGACGTTGAATTTTTACACTGGATTTGCTTTGTCATTGAGAAAAAAAGTGTGACAAATGAAAAAATGTGTGCTAGAAATTCGATGGTTTTGAAATTCAGAAAGTCTGATTCTGATGCTGAAAAAAAAATCAACTTTAGAAACTGAAATTCAAAATCAGATGGCACAGATATATTTCCATAGTAGTGTGACTAATTACTTTAAGTCAGGCATTACTTTTTTGTCAAAAGGTAAGCAGCATTCATTGCTATTTTTGAGAGTAACACTGGTTTCTGTCTTTGTTTTAACTGACCCCTGGCTCAGTGTGTGTCTGTATCTGTGCAGTTTGCATGAAATGGCTCTGACTCACAGTTGAAAACCCAATATGTGAAGTCTTGAGATACCCTTTGTGGTAGCTGTCAAACTTGAATCTCTCTCTCCCACTCGTGCACACACACTTTCACACCATTGGGGATGTCTTCCTGTGGGGTAGTGGAGTGTGGATGTAAAATATTCAATAGGTTTTGATACCTTCCCTCCCTGTATCCATCCCGTTATCTGAAAAAAAAAAGACATCTCTGACACGATGAGAAATACATTTGATGGAAATCTCTCTGTCCTCACTGGGAAAACACTGTGTTGCATGGATTGAGCTTGACACTGTCACGATTCAATATTACAGATGTGCATTTTCACACTATGCTTTGTGAACCGTTTACACGGATGAGGTGTCATCAGATGACTGTGCTATCTTCTTATCTGTGGGTGTTTACAAAGATACAATAAATGGCTTATTGTCCCTTGAGAAGGACCGTGTTCTTGATTTTACATATGAAATCATCACTGCTGATGAAGAGCCATTTAGTGTCACAACAACAACATGTGTGGGCAAGAAGGAGAGAGGAGGAACCTCAGGGGAACCGTTTAACACCAGGCTACATATCTATTCCATCATGCATAGACCTTGTGTGGTTGTACTGTATACACTTGTCTGGCTTCCAGATAATACATAATAAATAATACATAATAAATGGAATACATAAATGACACTACACTGAAAAAACTGTTCTCATAAATTAATTACACCTCATCAAAATCAGATTTTGAATTTCAAACCCATCGAACTTCTAGCACGTTTTTATTTAGAACACTTCATTTTTTTCTCAGTGATAAAATAAATTCAATGTAAAAAATTCAGTCTCAAAATATTCTTTTTAAAAAAACACTAAATAAAAAGTTCAGCATCTAAAAATTCTGTGTAAAAAGTATTCAACATCAAAAAATTCAACTGCAAAAAAAATCATAAAAAAGTTTTGATGTTGGATTTCTCTATATTGGATTTTTAAAAACTGAATTTTTTATGCTGAATTTATTTTATCCTTGAGAAAAAAGTGTGATAAATAAAAATCCATGCTAGACATTTGATGGTTTTGAAATTAAAAGTCTGTTTTTATGCTAAAAACAGATTTAAAAATTCAAATTCAAAGCCAGATGCCACAGTTATACTTCCATACATATTCCCATAATGTGTCAGGTATTTTTTATTTGTAGAGACAAATGTCTCTACAAAATAAAAATAGCCTCCAGCAGCAGTGCGAGGGGCTGATCCAAGACAGAAAAAACAGGAATCTGCTATTCTGTAAATAAGTCAGGGTATGACATCAACCCCAAACTCATATTTTGGACATGTTTTCCGCATACATGTGGTGTAACCTTCTTTGGTAAAATAAAACACCTTTTTGATATCAGGACCAAGTTTCTCAAGTCCTGATTCCTACTTCAAGGCCCTCTGGTCAGACTCCTATTGAACTATTGAACTCTGATAGCACTATTGTAATGATGATGAGTTTTGTTTAATCAATCAGCACCATTGAAAATTAAAGGAAATAAATAAAAGAAAAGGAAATTCTAAATTAAATTTCGTGGGCTTCAAAAATCTGGTTGAACCTAATTTCCTTTTTCACTTATCTTTTTATTCATCTGCAATTATTATACAGTAACAACACTTACTTGGCTTGGAGAATGCATGTCCTTTTATTTAATGTATTTTTTTAACTTCTTTTCAATTTTATGTGAGTAGCATAAGCTTTTGACAAAAAGACAAATTCTTTGTGTGTGCAAGCTCACTTTCTTTATATAACAGACTGTTTTTGCTGTTCAAAAGCAGAAGAAAAAACAAAAACGTTGACTCCTCTGAACCTCCATACAAATGCATGTGTGCCTGTGTGTAATAGTAGAGTGAATGGTCCCTCCTCCTCCTCCTCTCTGTGCAGGCAGGCAGGGCTGAAAAGAGAAAATCAATGGTTGGCGTCTCAATGAATGTGGCGAGTGCTGGATTGATCTCAACTCTAAATTGGGTCAACAGGATTGTCTATTTAAAGGGCAAGACCCCTTAATCATCATTTCAGCTGAGATAGACTGTCAGGCACACCATGCTCCTTCACTGACACGCTGTTATCTCCACCCATAGAGCACACACTAACGCGTTGGGATGCATGGCTGCCTGCAGGACATCTGAAGTTCCTTTCAGTGTTCAAACTGAATGATAACACTTTAGACAGTGTTTTCATTCAGCCATTAGATGGCTCATATGTGCTGTCTCTGATGGAACATTTCACTGGTTAGCTACTTGGTTTACTCTCCACAGCCATCAAGTTCAAAAAATCCCTTATTTAAGAAAATGGTAACACTTTCAGCAGCAATGCAATAACAGCACAATGGTGATCCATGCGATTGCGCCACTGTTACTACGAAATAGCAGCAAGGGTAGCGCTTGGATTTGAGCGGGGCAACAGCACCGAGGGCCCCCAAGTGACAGGCCCCTCCTCCTCCTGATATTAAACTCAGACAAAACTAAAGTTATTCTAATTCACCCCCAAAATCTCAGGAATAAATTCAATTGAATGATCTAATGACTTACTTACTGTAGATGGCATTGCCATGCCCTCTAGTGCCACTGTAAGGAATCCAACGTCCACGTGAGACAAACTGCTAGAACTGTTTTTTTCCACTTACGTTACATTGGGAAAATCTGTCATGCTCTGTCTGTTAACTGTTTTTGTCTCATGCCTGAATGTTGTCTTGTCACTTCTTCTTTTACTTTGTTGTAGTCCCGTCTCCCATTTGTCTTTGTGCAATCGTCTTGTCATGTCCTTATTCCAGTCTCTGCCGTTCCAGCTTATTTCTTGTCACCGGTCCCTACTGAGCCATATTTTCTTGATAAGAATTTAGTTTAATCTCCCCACTTTTCAGATTAGGGTAAGCAGCTGGTTTTCTCCCTTTTTACAGTATACACTATATTGCCAAAAGTATTCGCTCACCTGCCTTGACTTGCAGGTGACCATCTTAGTGTCCAGAATGGCCATTTTGGCCAACATGTCATCATACCCATCAACAAACAGGTGGTTTGTGCATTCCAGGGATATAAATTTTAATGAACTCATTTAGAACTGTTGTTATACACAGAAAATTCACCAGTCTTTGGTTTAGGTTTGGATAACACAGGGCACAACCATATGTAGTGTGTTTCTGCAGTGAAATATTATACACTATATTGCCAAAAGTATTCGCTCACCTGCCTTGACTTGCATATGAACTTAAGTGACATCCCATTCCTAATCCATAGGGTTCAATATGACGTCGGTCCACCCTTTGCAGCTATGACAGCTTCAACTCTTCTCGGAAGGCTGTCCACAAGGTTTAGGAGTGTGTTTATGGGAATTTTTGACCATTCTTCTAGAAGTGTATTTGTGAGGTCACACACTGATGTTGGACGAGAAGGCCTGGCTCTCAGTCTCTGCTCTAATTCATCCCAAAGGTGTTCTATCGGGTTGAGGTCAGGACTCTGTGCAGGCCAGTCAAGTTCATCCACACCAGACTCTGTCATCCATGTCTTTATGGACCTTGCTTTGTGCACTGGTGCACAGTCATGTTGGAAGAGGAAGGGCCCAGCTCCAAACTGTTCCCACAAAGTTGGGAGCATGGAATTGTCCAAAATGTCTTGGTGTTGTGGAAAATATTGACTAGTCAATGAGGAAAGAATGGATGCACCCAGGAGCCTCCCACGGTTGATTGAAGAAGTAACATTTATTGAAGATTCTGATATATCAGGAGGAATATGAACTTTGTCGTGGACAACCATACAGCTGCCAGAGTCCGCCACATATTCCTACCTTTCCCTATGGTGCTCAGCCTTATAAACTAACACCCAGTTAAATACAAGTATATTACCTTATATTACTCTTGAGTAGCGTTACAGTCAGGGCATACTCATTCTAAGCTCTGAACTAACAGTGGCGCCTGTTGTCTTGCTGACGCTCAGCCATCGGCCTTATCAAACGGCCAACGCTGGCAGACTACTCTGACCTTGGTTACCTAGTCAACTTAGAGATAACTAGCCATCTGTTTTCCTTGAGGCACTGTGCATCAACCCTGCATTCTGGAGAGACAGTTTAAGGATTTACTGCTGTAAAAAAAAGGACACTAGCCAACCCTAGGAACCCCTAAATTTAGAAAAAATCCATAACACTTGGTGTGCTGAAGCATTCAGCGTTCCTTTCACTGGAACTAAGGAGCCAAGCCCAGCTCCTGAAAAACAACCCCACACCGGGGGGAGCGAGGAAATTTCACGACTGGATTTGTTGCACAGGTGGCATCCTATCACAGTTCCATGCTGGAATTCCCTGAGCTCCTGATAGCGACCCATTCTTTCAGAAATGTTTGTGAAAGATGCGTTGGATCCAAATGCGTTGGATTTTAAATGCGGTACAAACACATCAACGGCACTCAAAGAGTTAAAACTGAGATACAATGTACTCCATGTACTTGCTCTATACAGCATTTTTGCACTATTCTGCAGTGTATGTATTATGGATGTATATTTGTATGTATTTTTAAAAAATCTCGTTACTTTTCTGACTGTATGGCAACTGTTGTGAAAGAATTTCCTTAGGGATGAATAAAGTTCGATCTGATCTCATCTCATTTTAAACCTTAAAAAAGCTCTGTGTTGTTATGAGACAAACCACACACTCTTTCCCCCGTTGTACTTGGATCTGCCCAGTGACCTGTCCCCTCTGAGACATTCAATGCCATGGACAGTAGAAATACGGTAAGGCAGCAGAAGGCAGTAACAGACCTGTTTATTTAGTCTAAAATGGTTTTCCGTAACAGACCCCCCAAGGGAGCAGAAAAAAACCACTGTATCAGCAGCTTTCACCCCCATCGCCCTAAGGCTCCATGTTTATGTGTGCATGGTTGTACTAAATATGTGTGTTGTTAGGCTGTGGTTGTGAGGTAAGCTGAACGTACATGTACACGTGTGGCATGTACAGAGTCAGTGGTCCATTTCCTCACACAACTAATCCAGTCCTGACAGGCTTTCTACAACATCACAGCTTCTTTCTTTTTTCCATTCCTCTCCTTCCTGGTACCTCATATATATATAGCTGACTCTGATCCCAAGCCAGACAGACAAAATTTGCATTCTGGCAAATCAATTAATTGCAACATTCAGTTACTGATAAGTCGATTTATGAGAGTGTTTTTCATGGGCAAGCTGACATATAATCAGAGGCCGGTTTTAACAGGAAACTGCTCGAGCTGCTGATTGCCACCTGATTCAATGCATTATCCACAGTAAGGATAGCGTGTGTGAGCGCTGCAAAAAAGTGGGCTCTAAAACCAACCAAAAACAAGTAATTTGTGGTATTACAGCACAGAAAAGAGATCTGCTGTTTGTCTTCAATTTGTAATCCATTACCTTCTTCGAATAACTACTCCTACACTAGTGCTCTCACATCCCCGCCCATTCTAGAAGATCTGGTCATGATGGTGATGATGATATAAATAGTGCTCTGTGCATGTGTGTGATGCAGCAGCAAAGGCAGAAAACAAAAATGAAAGAATATTACATACAATCACAGCAATAGAAACATGATTGCATGAACCATCGGCTGCAAAACAGACAAATAAAGATCAAGTATCTCCGTTGGCACTGCTCACTAAAGCTTGGTGGAAGGTGTGTCGACTTTGAAGTCTTTGCTGTGAGAATGTAAAGTAATAAACTCCATCCTCTTCGCCTCATAAATCAGGAAGTGTTGTCAGCAATTGCAGTGAGACTCCATATTATAAGCTAAGATGAGGAGGTGTGTTCGTTACCTGATGCGACTCGATGCAGGGGAACGCTGGTGATTTAGGGTATGGAGGTTTGTTGTCTGATGATTTAATGAGGCGCACACACAAACACACACACACACACACACCTCTTTATAATGTATGTGAGTCCAGAGCAGCAGGGCGAACAGAAGCTTGATGAGAGACAGAGGAAGTCAAAGAGCAGGATGGGGAAATGACAATCCAACCGCGCCCAGGTCCGGGTGCCTCTGAAATACACGCCATCACGTTGATGCCATGCAGATGGTGCGACGTCATCATAAATTTGGCCATGTTGTTGCTGGGGACGCTTTTGTTGTTGTATGGAAACACCATGGGAAACACTGGAATATACAGGACTTCTCCAACTGCATAATATGATATCCATCTACGTAACCACGGAGACCCCTCTAGCCCTCACAGTTCTCCGTCGTGATGCGTGTTGTGCAGCCCTGCCGTGAAATGCACCCCCTTGCAATTTGCCTTAATATCACAGACAAACGCAGGGGAAAATACAATGATTTAATTATTTGTAAGGGAGATAGAAGAGAAGAACACTGGTTGCTTACAGTCTTTAAAGCTCCACTAAAATGAGCAAATAACAGATATTCTTCTCGGATAATAGCAAACGCAAACCAACACCTTTCAGTATGCTCTGTGGAAATATACCCCAGCCATAATTACTAAATGAATTAAATGGATTTTTGTTGAATGTATGATGTATTGAATGTTGAATGTATTTGAATAGCATTTTACAAGGCTAATCAATACTTTAATTCCTGTCCACTCACTGCAGCTGTGCGCACGTGTGACCAAGCATGCCGTGTTCAGGCCCACCTCTTCCAGTCAGGCCAAATTGGGGATCCGTGCTGCGCCCAGGCACGGCTCGAATGCACTCATACAACCCATAGAATCTGGACTTTTGCAGCAAACGGGCCTGGGCACGGTACGATGGCCCCAGTGTGAGTGCGCCCTTAGTTGCACAGATATGAACTGGTCAGTCTAGGTATAATAGAATATTCACAATAATTATGAATATCTATCTCTCTGCAGGTACTCCGGCTTCCTCCCACCATCCAAAACATGCATGGGGATTAGGTTAATTGGCTAATTTAATTTGTCCATAGGTGTGAATGTAAGTGTGAGTGATTGTCTCTGTGTCCTGCGATGAGGTGGCGACTTGTCCAGGGTGTACCCTGCCTTTCACCCTGGAAGACAGCTGGGTTAGGTTTCAGTGATGGAAAATGGATGGATGTATGAATATCTATCAGTAATAACCTAGCATCAATTTGCATTGCTAGCTTATCTCAAAAAGGCATTAGAATGGCTATGAATGTCAATCAATCAGTAATCAGTAAAAACAATGATTTAATGTATTGGAAATCATCCACAGGGCACCACTCTTTGAAGCATGGAGAAATAGTCTGATGAAATTCTTTCAATAGTATAGTTGATGATGATCTCTGATCAGAGTAGAGGCTGGTGCATGGTAGAGGGTGTGGTCTGCACGGTAGAGGGTGTGGCCTGCACGGTAGAGGGTGTGGCATGCATGGTAGAAGGTGTGGTCTGCATGGTAGAGGGTGTGGTCTGCACGGTAGAGGGTGTGGCCTGCACGGTAGAGGGTGTGGCATGCATGGTAGAAGGTGTGGTCTGCATGGTAGAGGGTGTGGTCTGCACGGTAGAGGGTGTGGCCTGCACGGTAGAGGGTGTGACATGCATGGTAGAAGGTGTGGCCAGCATGGTAGAGGGTGTGGCATGCATGGTAGAGGGTGTGGTCTGTATGGTAGAGGGTGTGGCCAGCATGGTAGCAGGTGTGGTCTGCATGGTAGAGGGTGTGGTCTGTATGGTAGCGGGTGTGGCCTGCATGGTAGAGGATGTGGTCTGTATGGTAGAGGGTGTGGTCTGTATGGTAGAGGGTGTGGCCAGCATGGTAGCAGGTGTGGTCTACATGGTAGAGGGTGTGGCCAGCATGGTAGCAGGTGTGGTCTGCATGGTAGAGGGTGTGGCCAGCATGGTAGCAGGTGTGGTCTGCATGGTAGAGGGTGTGGCATGCATGGTAGAAGGTGTGGTCTGCATGGTAGAGGATGTGGCCAGCGTGGTAGCAGATGTGGTCTGCATGGTAGAGGGTGTGGCATGAATGGTAGAGGGTGTGGCCTGCATGTAGCAGGTGTGGTCTGCATGGTAGAGGGTGTGGCCAGCATGGTAGCAGGTGTGGTCTGCATGGTAGAGGGTGTGGCCAGCATGGTAGCAGGCGTGGTCTGCATGGTAGAGGGTGTGGCCAGCATGGTAGCAGGTGTGGTCTGCATGGTAGAGGGTGTGGCCAGCATGGTAGCAGGTGTGGTCTGCATGGTAGAGGGTGTGGCCTGCATGGTGGAGGGTGTGGTCTGCATGGTAGAGGATGTGGCCTGCATGCCACATTAGAAATCATTTGCAGATTATACAGACAAACAAGTTCAGCATTGACCCAACAAAACTTAACAGTCTGACACCAACTGAGCAATATCAGACTTTTCAGACTTTTAATAAAAAAAGCCAGTAGTAACTAAGTTGGGTATTGATCTAACACTACTTTTGAGACAATATGAAAAAATAGCTTCACTCAAGCTTCATACTGCCATACACGCAGATGAATAGGACAACATGGTGGAGGCCAAACAGATGGACGGACAGAAAGACAGGCCTAACTCAAACCATACACACATTTCATTCCACCTTGACAGCTTGGTTGCCTGATAAAGAAAGTCCTTAATGACCAGTGTGTGGCGAGGCAATCAGAAACAAGCGACCCTTCCCATCGAGCCACTGGGAATATACTGAAAGGATTCAATTAAGGATGTGGGGTTGGATGGATGGATCTAGGAGGGCTGCCAGTCAGACTAGTTCCAGTGCACACAGATGGAAAGTTGTCAACTATTGGGAGAGGTGAGCTGGTGGAAGCAAAAGGTAAAGTGAAAGGGTGGACAGTGATGGGGGAGAAAGACGCTATGGAGCTGCTATCAATCATCCCACATCAGCCACTGAATCAAATGAGCTTCATGGCGATAAAAGGAACAGTAAGCAGGTTATAATGGTGAGAAAAACAGCCCACAGAGATGTACGTGATAACACAACAGTCTGGTTATCACAAAGATAATGGCTGCAGGTTTACAATGGCCTGTTCTCAATCCAAGGGTATTGGCACATACACAGAGGCGTTGTCACAGCTGTTGGCACCCATTCAAACACAGCTCTTCGATTCTGATATCAACCGATACTGGTGTGTGCAGACTTTTTACACCAAAACTACATCTCCTGTTGTGGAATTAACACATTGTGACTGAATCTATTGTGTTGCCCTACTGAATGAATTCATAAATCCAACATGGCTCCAAATGAAAACATTTTCTGTGCAAAAGACATCAACCTCATCTTGAGTTACGGGAAAACTGACATTTTTTTTAAGTGCATTATTTTACTGACTGGGAAACTGAATAGGCATATTGAACATATTCTTTTGTTCTTACAGGTTTTGTGTACTGTTATATTGTTTATATTCTGCACTATATTGTATTTTGCACTATTCTGCACTGTATATACTTTTATAAGCCTTTTTAAGTCTCTTTAAATCTCCTTACTTTTCCTACTGTATATCACAACTGCTGTGAAAGAATTTCCCTCAGGATGAAAAAAGTTTTATCTTATATCTTATGACTGGCCCTGACTTGGTAAATAATACAATCATTAAATTATAAACTGGGCTTAGTCCACCCTGCTCTTTCGTATGACTAAGAAAATAAAGCAACTAAAACCAGGAAGGTTACCCTACCCCTCCTTTAAGGTTTAACAAATGAAGCTCCAAACTGGTAGTGCTGGGGCTCTATGACTGCCAAAACGTGTCCTCATGTTTGATGGTACATTTACCATCCTCAGGAAACACTTGAAATAAATCCAAATCAGAGACATAACGTTAGTCAGGCACCGGATGAGCTAGTGTGTTAGCCACGGCTAGTGAGCCACTTGTTGTTGTCGTAATACGTCATCAAACGTGTGCCGGGACATTGCATGCTGCGTTCAGGGAGGCTCGGAAATGCTGAAGCTGCCAGCAGTTGAAAATTAGTTATAAAACCTTGAAACCGATATGTCCCAATATTAACTCTTTGAGTGCCATTGACATATCTATACGTCATTTAAAATCTGATGCTTCAGTGACATAGACCTATGTATTGTATATATACGTATATATAGTGTTTTTTCAGCAGCAGGTCACCGATCGTGGTCTCCCGCAGCCTGTTAGTGTGAGTGAGTGTGAGGGCTTCTGGGAGATGTAGTCAGAGCATAAAGAGACGGTATACACCACAGAGATCAAAACAGGAAGTGGAGACGATCGAGATTAGAAAGCAAAACAAACAGAATGTGGACAAAAAGTGGTGATTTTGGTGAAAGTGTCCTCTACTCTACCTCTGATAAAACAAGAATGGAACAAGGTAAAAACAAACTTTTTTTCAGGATGAAATAGAGAGTCTCTTCTTTCATTTGAGCTATTCAGTGTTTTCACAGACATAGTACAAAATATTCTGTGGGTCTAGAAAGATGACTCAAAATGGCCAAAAACGCTGGCACATGGCATGAGTTAATTTTTTGTCTTAATATCGGCTGATAATATCGGAGAGCCGATATTACTGTACATTCCTAATTGAAAATAAACAAACAGAATTGATAAAGTAAGAGACAGAATGCTCAATGAGAAAATCATGCCTCCATCTGACTCTCAGGAGGTGTACTCAAAATGAACAGTGCTGGATCTATTGTGAATTTGATGTCCAGAATCTGCTTAACCTCACTCCAGAAGTTTTGTCAGTTTTTAGCAATCCCAAAATATAGTATGTGTGGAGTCTGATATTTTCCTTGTGTGTCTTAATTGTACATTTTCATAGAAATCATGGGATCATAACTTGAATTCCTTAAAATCAGATTAGTTCATTATTTGTCCTCTATATTTATGATAAATAATGACCTCCATTAAAGGTGCACCCACTCTATTAATGTGACCTTGGATCCCTGTGAATCCAGCCTGCGTATATCTATGCAAGCATGTGAAACAAGCCCTAATCTCTGAGCATACACAGTCATATGGAGCTCAACACTCTGCCACCTGAAACACACATTCTATGGGTTATACATATTTCAGAGTAATCATACATATTTCAGTGTTTTCTATACCATTTTTTTCAGTCCAGATACAGGATACACAGTAATGTTTACAGCAGAATGGGTGGATCTGGATTAGGAAACTTCCTGGTATGGAGGTATTCCAGGTGCATCAACTGGGATGAAGGGACTAGATACCACAACTGGCCTGGGAACAATTTAAAGGTGCACCCTCTTTAACTCACTGAGTGTCAGCCATTATAAACAAAAAAATAATAAAACCAAAAGTGCTGTGTTCCAGTGTTTTCTGCCATTTTGAGTCATATTTCTAGACCCACAGAATATTTTGTACTATGTCTCTGAAAACACTGAATAGTTCAAATGAAAGAAGAAACTCTCTATTTCATCATGAAAAAAAAATGTTTGTTTTTACCTTGTTCCATTCTTGTTTTATCAGAGGTAGAGTAGAGGCCACTTTCACCAAAATCACCACTTTTTGTCCACATTCTGTTTGTTCTGCTCTCTAATCTCGATCGTCTCCACTTCCTGTTTTGATCTCTGTGGTGTATACCATCTCTTTATGCTCTGACTACATCTCCCAGAAGCCTCAACATTACTCACAGGCTGTGTGAGAGCGCCCTCTTGTGCCAACTGCACAAGAACATATATACTATATACGTTTATGGCACTCAAGCGTTGTATTTTAAAAGACGTACAAATACGTCTTTGGTATTCCAAGAGTTAATTAAGAAGCACAGCTCACTCTCTTAATGTGACTACATGCTGTTGATCCCTATAAATCCAGCCTGTGTGTACATTATGTCTTTCACTGAAGGCAAGAACGAAAAAGAAATCAGGAAAATGGAAGCGCTAATCTCTGAGAATGTACAGCCATGTGGGGCACAACGCTCTCCCTGCTAAAACCCACATGGGTTACACGTTACACAGTATACATACATGATCATGGGAGCACTGAACTGCATCTACTCATACAGGTTATGATTGGATAGAGGGAGTCAGTGCACACAGACACACACACACACACAAATGCAAATTGAGTCAGAAAATATAAATGCTGCCAAGTCTGAAATGCACAGCAACAAAAGACAAAGAAATGGCTAATTAAACACAGAGAGGATGATCAGATCGAAGAGTTTTTAATATCTAAAAATGAGAAGCACTGATTTCTTCTCTCTGCATCCAAACAAGCTGCTGTTTAAAATGGAATTCTTTCTAATTCGGGCTCTGTTTCCTCCGCCTGGACTCCAATCCCCCATGGGACTCCAATAGGAATCTAATTAACTAAGATCAATATTAACACCATCTTCTTCTCTCGCTCCCTCTCCGCTCTCCGCCTATATTTTTCCATACCTGCATTTGAACAAGAGGGGAAATTCATTTCTCCACCCCAGTGATGCCGCCACAAGGGAGGAGGAGAGCAGAATGATAGGGATCACAAAACACAAGGAATGAGCAGGGCGAGATGGAAAGGGAAGAAAATGGAAGAAGGACAGGTGGTGAAGGAAAAAAAAACAAAGGAAAAGAGAAATTACAAGAAATTATAAGAACAAGCAAAGGAGGGACGTGAAAGAGAAAAGCTGCAGACAGAAACAGTGATAGGAATCGATACGCATTAAGGGGCCCAGTCTGTAAATGTCTCTTTCTTTTGTTTCCCTGCTTGCAGAAGGCTTCAATATACAAAAGCAAATGCCGGTAACTGAATCACCAGATTGATGGTGTTTGAGGGCAAACAAGCAGTCGGCATAAAGCCAGACATGGAGGGCTGGGTTATTTTGCAGCAGCCTGCTTGCTCACATATTCATGTCTTTTGATTGCTGGTGTCTGAGTACAAAAGCTGCTTTGTAGAGATGTTGTGGGTCTGAATTGGAGGGAGATGTATTCTCTTGATTTTGAATGGGCAGACCAACAGACAAGTGTCTGTTGCAAATAGAGTAGGCTATAGTTACTTGGTTGTGCCTCTCCATAGACGCTGATCCAGCTAGCATCTTACATCCCGCTACTATGTTCTGGACTGTCTCTGGGGCCTCCTTACAAAGCCTGCACTCTGGCTCTGATCTACTGTCGCATCCTTTGAGTAATTTTGAGGCTCCTAGGATACGTAGTCAGAACATAAAGAGACAGTATAAGCCACATAGCGGAGTACTAGAAAAAGGTGGTCTTTTTGGTGATACTAGCCTCAACTTCAGATAAAACAAGAATGGAACAAAGAGTCTCTTCTTTCATTTGAGCTATTCAATGTTTTCAGAGTCATAGTACAAAATATTCTGTGGGTCTAGAAATATGACTCAAAATGGGCAAAAACGCTGGAATAAGGCACTTTCTGTTTTAGAAAAACACTGACACTCAATGAGTTAAGCTTCAGCCTGTTTTGTTAGCACAGATAGCATATTGTTTTGTGACATAATCCTCGTTAGTTAATGCCTTTTTCTTGCCATGTCAGCCATAGTTGCCATTGCGTCTTTGTGAGTTATTTTTAGTCTGTTTTTCTAGTTAATCACAGTTATATTGTCCTTGCTTTGTCATTTCTTTGTCATTTGTGATTTCTCATTGGGCAATACGAAACAACAAATTCACATTGTACATGACAGATATGATGGAGAGGGTGACTGACTCGACCAGAACCAAACAAATTCAGACCACCTGCTGTATTTGTCTCAAAGAGCAGCCAGCATCTTGAAGAGCTTTAACTCTTAACTCGCTCTCTTTCTCAGTGAGTTCTGTACTCGTCACCATTTCGAACTGAATTCATCTTTTATACCCAAATTTGAGCCAGCACTTTGTTTGAGTGTACAAGCTGGGTAATTACTATTTACATCATCCATTGTTCCTTATTTTACAGGACTGACCTGAGGTCAGTTTAACAGACAATGCAGCCCCTTATACTTTAAATGTGAGAGTGGACTGGTTAAAAAAGAGCCTCACCAGAATGGTGTGAGCTATGTAGTTAGTATGTCTTGTTGTTCAGGCTTTATTTTTGATTCATTCTGGGTTTTTTTTTTTTTTTTTGCTTGTTTGCTTTTTCTACTGATTTTGGAGGCTTAAAGCTATAGTCTGTCATTCTGTTCAGAAGCACTTTTTGTTCTCCTGGGTGAAATGGTCCTTCCATCCTGAGAGCAGTCAATGCATTATGTGTTTAGGAAAAGGAATGAAAATAATCAGATCTCTGTGGCAACAGGACTGTAAAAACTCTGACCAATCAACTGCCATTCAGTCTGAAAGGAAAGAACCAATCAGATGCCTTCATGTCTCGTCCTGACCACGCCCCCCTCTGTTTCTGCCTCCCTCTGAAAAACAGTTATTAGGAGTTATTATTTTCATGAAATATGTAATGTTTGCTAACTTAGCTACTTTTGTAGCACGTATTAGCCTGATGCTAATGTTTTTCTGTGGGTGTAAGCTGCTTGTATTGAGTATAGGATATGACATTTTGACCATATTGCACAGCCATAGTCTCCAGTGTCTGCGTTATAAAGGTGATAAAATGACGTTGATATATTGGCTTTGAACGGGACATTTTACAACTGTGGTGATGTAGCATTAATGGCTCTCCTCTCCCTGCTGAATCCTACTGTCAGATGTTCAAGTTTGAGGGGGTGTGGCTTTGGAGGAGGGGGTGGGGCTTAGAGGAGGCTGAGAGGAGGTGCCACTTTCAAATATAGTTGGGGTCTTGTTATAGTTGGGGGCGGGGCATTTCGAGGGGAAAACAGTCCTTTCCCCCTCGCCCAGAGCATTGTAAATGTGCAGATTTCAAATTTTGATATTAAGGCTTAACGAACGTTATACATTGACTCACTGCAGCTCATTGACAGGGATAGATACTGTATGTTAAAAAATAACTTTGATAGGATCGGATTCTTGTCCGTAGCTTATTAAAGAGCGGACAAATGATCCGACTGAATGGCCTGAAGTTTCATATTTTGATATCTTCTGCTACCTGGTTGAATCACCCAGGAAGAGGCAAAATCACGTTAACTGATGAATTAAACCTCACATAATTCCTATGTCCAACAAGGAAATTAGCACGTTTTAGTGAATTTGTTCACCACACAATGGTTGTTATTGCACAATAGCCATCATGAGCTGCATACATATTGGTTATTGACGATTCGGAATATCACGCAGGGATTTACACACACAGCAGCCTAAAGGACTATCGGTCCCTGGAGGCATAAAACTTTTTTTCCAGTGGCTTTGTTGGAGTTGTGCTTCATCATTAACTACCTTCAAGGAAGTACAGCGAGGGTATGTAGTCTGGGTGGGCTATGTCCTCGTTTTTTAAGCCTGGGGCAAGACAGTTCACTAGGGAAATGAGAAGGGGATAGAAGAGGAGAGTGCTGAAAGAAATTTAAACGCAGAAAGCCCTGAAGTTGCCACCAGTTTGTTAGCATAGCATTTTGTATACTCATTAGCTTTTGTAATGTGGCAATGTAGCCCACATAACATAGTTAACTTCTATTAAAACTAGTAATTGAACAGTCATTTTAACTATGATAAATCTACCACTGTTATTGTGTGAATAACGTTGTCATATCTGTATTTAAATGCTGACTACAGATATACACATTTTGGATCCCACAGGTAGCCAAACGGATCGCTTGAAGCCACCGGGTTCTTCTCCTGGCTCTGTGCTTCAATTTGGCATAATATAAAACTTTAGATTTTTATTTAATTTTTTTTATCTTATTTGTTGTGCAAAAGGGCACACAGCAGCTCCGGAGCATTGTGCAAACTGGTTTGTTTTCCCCTTCGGTGCAAATCGGATGTGACGTTTTGTGGGCGTTCCCTTGCTTGCCGACTGTATCTAGCTTGCTAGCAAGAGTGCTAGACACAATTTCACAAGTTACATCAGAAATATGTCAAACAGTCTGTTGCAAAGTCCATATGGATTTGTGTCTGGCCTGCCATCAAATAGGTTAAAAAAAATAACCTGAGGCCAAACATAATTGCAGACCCCTCTTCTACGTACTTTAAAACTGTCATGCTGTAATGTTGCAGGTATAATGTCATTATTTCAAATGTTAAATTCTGATGAAGTTCATGAGATCAGAGTGAGAGAGAGTTTTTTTTCCCCCTCACCATTAAATCAGAGGTCAGTTACCATAAATCAAAGTTAGAATAATAAGCCCATCAAAGTCTTGTTCAGTCGTTGGCCTCTCTTGTCTTATCACACAGCTTCATCATGTTTTATGTTCACTATTTCACATTGTGGAGTTGCAGCATGGATCCTCAGAGGACCTCACTTTAGTGATTGCTCTTTCTTTCTTTCTTTCTTTCTTCCTTTCTTTCTTTAATTAGGGTTCCAATAGTTCCTGAAAAAGTCTTAAAAATTAAATCCAGCTAATTAAAGTCTTAAATTGTCTTAAAATTAATATCACTTTGCTGTAGATATTACATTTTCAGATGATGCGTTTAATGCAAATAGGGAAACACAGCATTCAGAGATTCACTGCAATTTTGCACGTTATTTTGTTCACAAAGTTCACTTCTTTGTTGTTGAAAGTTGTGACATTAAAGTTGAACAAAAAAGTATATATATATATATATATATATATATATATATATATATATATATATATACACACACACATATATCTTAAAATGTATTAAATTTGACTTTTAAAATGGTGCAAGAACCCAGTTCTTTCTTTCTTTCTTTCTCTCTGAATATGTTTTCAGATTTGATCCAGCATTAACATGTTAAAGCTTTTGGGGAAAATCGCAGTTTAATATCTAATATAGTCTGGTCAAAATAATTTTCAGTACTCTATGATCTCACTTTGTGGAAAGAAAACTATACAAAAAAACCTAAACAGTCTTAACAATTTTTGAATTTTAAGAGTATTATGCTAATATAAGAAAAAAAATTATCTGAGGTCATATACAGTTTATGATCTGGTCCCAACTCTTCATGTACAGATTGCATGGCATCACTTAACTTTATGTAACAAAAGTACAGTACAGAGAATAGATTCAAACAGCGAGCAGCCATGACAGTGCCATGTCCAAAAGTGAGTTTTAGGTCGCTTTCACACCTAACCAAGCGGACTCGGTTCGCTTGGGGGGGCTGAAAGTTACAACATTGTTGCATTTATCACTTGGTTCGGTTCTGCTTTCACACTGCAACTCCTGAACCGCACCAAACTTTCTGAGCATCAACAGTCAGCGTCACAACGGTTGAAACAGCCACTTGTGGATTGGACAAAGTAGGAGAGAAAATAACTCCCAAAACTAGAGGAAAAGATGAGGAATGATGAATGATGACGAGTTGTTGATGTTGCTGCTACACAGATGGTGGGTAAGGTATGTAACCTCACAGACTACAAACAGGGTGGACTGGCAATCTTGTATTGTGCTTCATTACATTATTTGGGGGAATGCTACAAAGTTTACGTTGCCTACCTATATACTAGTGAATGCAACCATCACTAATGCTAACATAGCTCCTCAGGGATTGAAGCTGTTAATTTTGGTCCGCACCAGAGTTCGTATGAGCTTTCACACCTGCCCAAACAACGCGGACTATCTAAGGAAACAAACTCTGGTCCGTTTAAAATGGACCAAATTTGAAAGCGACCTTAGTAAAATCCTGTGGTTTAGGTTGAAAGAGCATCCTATGTGTTCTCCTGTGTATCTCTTCAGTCTGGTAGCCAGAGCTGTAAGCCTTTGGTTGGCTGTCTCCAGTGTCCAGGTATGGTCAGTTTGTTGTCCTTCTCGTTCATCCCTATATCTTTCTATAGCTCTGACAGTCAGCTAACTTTCCTCAGTTGCCTAGATCTTAGCCCCCTCCCTTGTCCTCCATGGGAGGTGGTACTTATGGAGGAGGTAGTGCTGCTTCTTGTGGAGGAGGTAGTGCTCCTTCTTGTGGAGGAGGTGGTACTCGTTCTTGTGGAGGAAGTAATGCTCCTTCTTGTGGAGGAGGTGGTACTCGTTCTTGTGGAGGAGGTGGTACTCGTTCTTGTGGAGGAAGTAGTGCTCCTTCTTGTGGAGGAGGTGGTACTCCTTTCTATTGGAGGAAGTAGTACTCCTTCTTGTGGAGGAAGTCATACTCCTTCTTGTGAAGGAGGTGGTACTCCTTCTTGTGGAGGAAGTAGTGCTTCTTCTTGTGGAGGAGATAGTGTTCCTTTTTGTGGAGGAGGTGGTACTCCTTCTTGTGGAGGAAGTAGTACTCCTTCTTGTGGAGGAGGTGGTACTCCTTCTTGTGGAGGAGGTAGTGTTCCTTCTTGTGGATATGGTAGTATTTCTTGCTTACATTGTGTACCATCTCTCCAGTGGTTCCCAGCTTTCAGATGATGCACCATCTCTTCTATATGGGATCTATTATCTTTTGATCACGTCACTAGCCCAAATGATCAATATATCATTCAATATTTTATTGAATGAAAGTGGCTTCATCAAGAAGTAGATGAACACAACAGCATACAACCAGGAAGACTGACTGTCATGTTGAGCTCTTTTTGGTTTTGTTCATAACTCATAAAATGAGATTATATGGAGCCAGCAGTACAGGTGAAATGATGCCTCCAATTTCTCCTGAACATGTGGCCAGACTGAGAGTTGAAGACCAAGGTTGAACCTCAGATTATATTTCACATAGTAAATCATTTTAAGTTCTTAACATAAAAGGATCTGTGGTCATATTGTTAGTGTAGATGCGCCTTGTAGAGTACGTCTTCTGCTATCTGCCCTTCAAGACTCATTGATTCAGAACTACACAGTCCCTTTGTCTGCCAGTTTCCATTAAAAAGGCTCATCTTGGCCTGACAGTGTCACATGTTCTGTAATATCTTTCAAGTATATGCTCTTCAGATGTACTTTGCTCTGACTTGCGCACTGTGTGCGTGCATCAGTGTTTACTCAAACAGTAACAGGCTGTATGGTGCATTGCTAGTATGTTAAAACATAATGTCTTACTTAATAAATGGAACACATGGTAATTCACCTGCCAAATAATCCTTTTTCTAATAAAAGGAGGATGCATGTTACAAAGTTCATGCCTCTTCATGACAGACATTATTCTGAGATAACTGCATTAAAATCTTATAAGTATTTTTTGTTGACACGTTAGCGACCAGCTAGCAGAGCTCATTGTAGTTTCAGTTGTAAAACATTCCTTTCTCTGCAGCTCTTTGCTCTAGCTTTTCCTCCCTCTCCTTCTACTTCGGTCAAACACTGCTCATGTATTGGACAATAGACTTTCCATTAAAACCTTTTGTGTAACCCTCAAAGTGTTGCATGGCAGACTACACGTTGAGCAAATTTTCAATATGACCTTTTCCACAGGCCACAAATACTAATTTCCTGTTGATCTAATTAGCACCTGGAGGAATTTGTCCTCATCAATTATTGAGTAAAAACAGAAGAAACTCTATGATCTGTAATTGATTTGTCGTGGGTCCAGTGTGTGTGTTTAGGAGTGTGAGGTGTGGCTGGTTATTATTTATTAAGCAGTTCTTTAATTGCGCTCAAACTACCTGCTGATGTGTGCAACACTAAAGGAGGGGCTATATATTCTCCTCTAAGCTTACACAGGGTGGGATGGCTTGTAAATAATGTTATTTTACTTTGATCAGTCTTATCTTGGGTCTATGTTCTCTCATGAATGTGTCCACCATTACCTCATGTATCTGCTTCACAGCCAGAGGGTCTCAGGTTCGAAGCTCATGTGATCCTTCGGTGTGAGGTCTGCATGTTTATCTCTCTCTGGGATTCTACAAGTGTGTAAATCTGCATTTGCATCTGCAAATTACAACCAGTGACATCAGTAAATCAAGTTAAGTCAGTTTTATCTGTATAGCCCAATATCACAAATTATGAATTTGCCTCAGAGGGCTTTATAATCTGTGCAGGATATGACCCTCTGTCCTTTACAAATGTCCCTCACATCGACAGAGTTGGACTGCAACAGAGGAGAAATCCCTCTTCAGGGATGGACAGACGTGTAGTAGATGCCATTTGTACACAATAACAACAATGAAAAACACATTAGCACTCAACTGTTATATACTCATATAACAGTTGGCAAGGTGATTAACTCATTGAGTGCCATCCGTTTTATCAAACCGAAAGTGCCTTGTTCCAGTGTTTTTGTCCATTTTGAGTCATATTTCTAGACTCACAGAATATTTTGTCTATGTCTCTTTGTACTATGTCTCTGAAAACACTGGCTAGATCAAATGAAAGAAGAGACTCTCTATTTCATCATGAAAAAATGTTTGTTTTTACCTTGTTCCATTCTTGTTTTATCAGAGGTAGAGTAGAGGACACTTTCACCAAAATCACCACTTTTTTTCCAGATTCTGTTTGTTTTGCTCTCTAATCTCGATCGTCTCCACTTCCTGTTTTGATCCCTGTGGTGTATGGTCTCTTTATGCTCTGACTACATCTCCCAGAAGTCCCAATATTATTCACAGGATATATATATATATATATATATATATATATATATATATATATATATATTTATATTTTTTTTTTTTTTTTTTTTTTTTTTTTAATGGCGTAATTACATCAATGCCACTCAAAGAGTTAAAAAAAACTACCTGGACTTCAAAGTTAGTTTAATTTTCAGTTTAGTGTTGCAAGCTTATACACATTTATCCATTCTGCTGCAATGATAGCTCCATGCTAGTGTCACATCTAAGTACAGAATGTCCTGGATGTCATTTTATTTCTTTTATTTATTTAACTTAATCACTGCCAGTGGGTAGAGAGCAGAGCATAAAAAGAACATGCACAACATGCATGCTGTACATGCACACACTAGATCTGTGCACACACTGCAGCAGAGTATAAGTCGAGGCTACAGAGGAAGTGATGAAGCAGCAGAACCACGCTGGCGTCAATAAGGATCCAACCTGACATTTATTAAAGCGCTCTTCCTCTCATGCTGCAACACTGGGACATGAAGCCAGTGGACGAGGCATAATTAAAAAGGTAATGGTGCTGGCAGTGGCCCGGCTGGCATGGCACGGGGGCCTGCCCACAACTTTCAGCCTGACTTTCCACAACTTCACTTCAGTCTTTAATAAAGATGAAGTGAATCCTGACAAAGCCTTATCAACATGTCTGAAGAGGAGACAAAAGGTCTGATCAGGGTGGACTTCTCTCAAAACTGGACATGTAAGCTTCTACTTCTACAAAATCAGAGATAATAACGTAGAACACCTGCACAGCACAGATGAAGATGCTAATAAACGTATAAACTCATAAACCATACACACCAATCCCTGCTTCATCTGCAGACAGCTGGATGCTGCTCATCATCCCCTTGGAGATACTCTCTCCATACAGTGTCATATGACATGTATCGAATGTTGTCATCTGGAGTCTCTATGTGTGTTTTTCATTGTTGTTACTCAATGCGCACAACATCTGTCCACCATCTGTTTCTCTTTCTGAGGTTTCAACCATTTCTTTTCCCAATTAAAGGGTATTTTGGGAGTTTTTCCACAGTCAATGTGAGGGTCATTTCTAAAGGACAGAGGGTGTTGTATTCAATTATTTTTTCATTTTTATATAATCATATTAATGGTATATATAAACCTGGCACAGTGTCTATATCACTGCGGAAGCTGCCTGTTGATCCCCCGCTCCATTCCTCTTTCTCTCAAGAACAAGACCCCAAGATTCTTAAACTCTGACCTGGAGAAGGCACTCCACCCTATTCCAACTGAGGACCATGACCTCAGGTTTGGAGGTGCTGATTTTCATTATTTCTGACACTTAATTTTTCTCAACTGATAAAATAATTCAGTGAAAAAAAAGTCTCATAATGTCTCAGTTTTTTTTTAATTCAATATAAAGAAATCCAACATCTAAAAATAATCCATATCAAAAATTCCACCTTAAAAAAAAATTCAGCATCAAAATATTCAACTGCAAAAAAAATCGGAGTAAAAAGAAACCGAGACAGTGATCCAGAATTTTTTTTAAAGCCGGCATTTTTTATTTGAAATTTTTTATATTATCATTAAGAAAAAAGCTTGTCAGAAATAAAATTATGTGCTAAAAATACAGTGGTTTTGAAATTCAAAGTCTGATTTTGCTAAAAAAAAAAAAAAAAAAGTCTGATTTTGAGATTCAAATTCAAAATCAGATGGCACAGAGGTTGAGCTCTAAAGTCAAGTCATCAAGTCGTCAATGAATGTTGACCAAAGAGGAAAAGAGGTGTTTGATTTGTTTCTCTGTCTTCCTGTAATGCAGATAGCTGAGGGACGTAAAGTGACGCCATTTTTTGATTAGTAACAGTAAGGCAGGACATCACTGTGCTGTTTGAGATGGAACGGGAGGTTGTGTGTTGCTTATTGGCATCAGAAGGCTAGGAGAAGCAATATTGGCATGGAAATGACATGCTGGGAAAGTATACTTTATGTTTTAAACATGCACACACACACACCTTTCCACAAATGCTGCATTCACACCATATCATGGCTAAGTGGATGTGACACACGGAGAGAGATGAAGAGCATTCTTTTTATTTGTATAACACTGTGTGTGTGTGTGTGTGTGTGTGTGTTTCTTATCCTGCCTTCTTCTGTTTTTCTGTGATATGAGTTTTGGAGTGATAACATCGGCAAAATTGCTTCTGTAGGAAGCTATATATGAAGTTTAAGGCAACAAATAGGAATCAATTCACTAATAACTGGCAACGCTGCATCTGCAGCCAAATCCCATATGGCTCTTCATATGTAAAGTGCTTTCCACTGAGCAGAAATGATTCAAATCTGCCCTCCTCGCACACACACACACACACACACACACATACACACACACACACACACATTTCTAGATGCCCAAAAGGGACGAGGGAGGGAGAGAGAGAGACACAGAGAAAAGCTGACTAAAACATTTTTCTCTATTTCACAAAAGTAGCCATGCTCTTGTCAACATGATGAATGAGAGGATAAAAAGAGAGAGAGACATAGAAAGAAAGGAGAGAGAGAGAGAGAGGTCGGGGAGAAGAAGGGGGGAGGTGGAAGTGTCTGACCTGAAGACAACAGCTGTTGAACATTTTCATTGTAATATTTTTTTAAGTAATTTCAAGTGTTGCTGTTTTATCACTGTGATGGAAACTACTGTAAATTGTGAGTGTGTGTGTGTGTGTGTGTGTGTGTGCAGGAAAATGACGGTGTATGCAAACATGCCCTTTTACTCATTTAATGATTAGACAGTCAGCACAATTGTAGGTGTGTGTGTGTACTAATATGCATGGAGACAAATGCGCACACACACAAACACACATATATTTATGACCCCATTCTACTGCTCGTCATTAGACAGGTGAGAACTACTCTAACAAGCAGAAAGAGTGTGTGTGTGTGTGTGTGTGCATAATTAACTGAGAAATGTAGAGCACATGGTGTCAAATGGCTGTTTATGGGTGTGTTTTTATTGTCTGGTATCTCTTTACAGAGGGGAGGGAGGAAAACAGGAAATGTCCAGGGTGTGTGGTGTCCTTTCTATTGCCCCCTCTTTCACCAAATATCATTTTTAAGGTGCTTTAAGGAAAAGACCAAACTCGTATGAAGAGAAGAATAATGTGTAGCGTGAATGAGTGGGTTAAAATGAATGAAACAGAACTACGCAGGTCATACTGTACAGTTATGCCAGCATTGTTGGCAGTGAATAATTGAACCCTATTTTTCCCTGAGACCTTCCTTTTTTGGATTTATCCAGGGTTAACTTACCGAGGGTTCAGAAACTCGAAATTAGGTTTTCAGATTTGGAAGAATAAATCAGCTAAATTGCTAAAATATTGGAAAAACAGTAGCTTGAAGGGCATTTTTAAAAAGAAAAAAAAAATGACATGGCAGCTGTTTCTTAAGTCAAATCCCTTTGCTTTCTAGTTTCTAGTTACGCTCATTCTATTATTTCATTGCTGTTGTCTGTTGTTTCTCTATTACTGTAACTTGTGTATGCTGCTGCAGAGGGTGACATTAAAAAACTATTCTATTCCCTGTTGAGCCTTACCACTAATTTCCACTGGATGCGGAACAACGCTGACGTCCGTCGAAGTCCGACATCTATCATCTGGCAATTGCACGGACAGCTGGAATCACGCGAACAAGATCTCGCTGATTAACAAGATCTCACAAATTCACGTATAATCGTGCAATATAGCACGTTATAGCAGAGTGTCAGTGAAAGAGAACAACCCTGTGTCCACTGAGGAGAAGGAAATCCATCATACGATCCGCCAGGAACACAGATTATTTGATTTTGAAAATAAACTGGTCTGTTCACGACTTCCTGTCGATGTCTGAGAAAAATAGCTCTGTCGGCGACATTCTGCGTTCAGTGTAAACTGACACATTGATTTGAATCGAAAACGTGCCGGGTCCGACAAAACGTCGGTGTTGTTCCGTATCCAGTGGAAATTAGGGGTAAACCTGCTCTGCCTTCAAAGTTTTCTCTGATGCTTTCTTAAAGGGGAAGTTCTGTTTTTTTTAAAAAAAAATTACAAATATCCTTATTTCTAAGATAAAATACTGCCATTTACTCACTTGTATCACTCTGGAGTCATTTGGAGTATTTCCGATGATATTTGGATTTGATGACATCCATTTAACAGGGGTGAATGGGGCATAGAAATGCAGCCGGTAAATGACACAAACGTGACCATTTCTCAAATAACAGACATTTAATAAGATGTACTACACTATTAATATTCTCATTTGAGTCCAAAGTTAAGTAATTTAAGAAAATTCAGTCTGTAAACAGACTCTACTTCCTGGGACCCCTAAGGATCCCTAGTGCCCACGTATGTGTCCTTCACAGTGCCTGACCTAAAACAAAGCATGTATGCGTATGTGACAACATCACAAATAAGTATTTTAGTTCGGGCACTATGAAGGATGCACTAGGGGTCCTTAGTAAACTATAATACAGAATATGACAGTGTTTTATCCAAGAAATAAGGTCCAATTTGTAAAAAACGTTAATCCCCCTTTAAGATCACTGACAACAAGTAAAGACTGATGTAAGGACATTATAAAGGCAGGTATACCAATCCATCTTGCCTTCTGGCTTCACGTATGCCGCTTGCAGTCAGACACGCTTAATATGACCAAAAACATATGAAGAAAAAAGAAAAGGATCCCTAAGGAATTGTATACCAGTAAAACCAAAGCAACATGGGAAATGATGTCAGGCAGCTCACCATGATCAATTATTCCAATATTAATAACAATTAATATTAATCAACACAAGAAATCAACCTTTACTCGAGCAAAAAGAAACAATTTCCATGAAACAAAAAATGAATCAAGCCACAAATGTCCAAACCGGAAGTCTACAGGCATTTCATTTTCATTTTTATCTGTTTCAACGCATCATTTTTCAACAATTTTGAAACAACGACACCCTTCAAAGTCTGAGAGAGCGGTGCAATGACAAAGAATTTTAAATATCTGGTACCACCTGCTGGTCAGAGTCAGAGGAGATGAAACAGCAACACACTGACACACACATTTTTCCTGTGAACTCAGGAGATACAAATATAGAACTGAGCTGAAACAAGCAGAGATATGATGTGGAGTTTTGAACAGCAACTCTGAGCTGTGATGGTGAAGGGCATTGAGGATTCTCTAGTAAAACAACATGAATATTCAATGTGAAAAACCAGTTTTCTCCGGCTGGCCCAGAGGACTCGCTGGCTGATTGTGATCCATGGTAACTGACAACGGGCCCATTGCAGAGGGCCATAACCCGGTGCTTGTGTGCTGATGACAGTGCAAGGCGGCGGCCTCAAACGGAGCAGTAATTGGACATTACTCCTGCAGAGAGAGGCTAAAAGCATCTCTGCCACTCTTTGTGCTGACATCCCTCTTTTACTCTCATCACACTCTTCTCCATTTCCCTTCTCTCTGGCCAGCGCTCCTTTAATTGTAATGGCTTTTCCAGGGGTGTTAAAAGCAGCTCCGAGACTCTGGACATCATTTTAACAAATACAAACAGAACCTTCATCATTTACACTCTCTGTGTGTGTTTTTGCCTTCACAATGAAAGCCAATTAATCCACACCCATCAAAGCATTGATTGAGCCTTTTCACCATTTTATGCCACTGAGTATTTCCACATATATGACACCTGGGACTGAATTGGATACATTTATAGTGTATATAGCCTCCGTTAAATCATTATCACAGAGATCTTTCCTCTTTAGCCCCTGATGCTACACTTCATCTCTGTTAATAATGTAAGGGTGCCTTTAACAGCTCACCAGTTGCTTTGTGCTATCACCATTAAGGCCGAGCTTTCATTTTTAATGAGGAGGAAACAAAGTCTTACAGCCGTACCGACACCAATAAATGACAACCAGTGTCACAGGTACAGGTTGGATTAGTGTGTGTGTCTGTGGTTGGATCAATTCACTGTCACTTAGGGGTGGGTATTGGCAAGGACTTAACAATATTGTGATATATATACACTATATTGCCAAAAGTGTTCGCTCACCCATCCAAATAATCAGAATCAGGTGTTCCAATCACTTCCATGGTCACAGGTCTATAAAATCAAGCATCTAGGCATGCAGACTGCTTTTACAAACATCTGTGAAAGAATGGGTCGCTCTCAGGAGCTCAGTGAATTCCAGTGTGGAACTGTGATAGGATGCCACCTGTGCAACGTGAAATTTCCTCGCTCCTAAATATTCCACAGTCAACTGTCAGCTGTATTATAAGAACGTGGAAATGTTTGGGAACAACAGCAACTCAGCCACGAAGTGGTAGACCACGTAAACTGATGGAGCGGGCTCAGCAGATGCTGAGGCGCATAGTGCGAAGAGGTCGCCAACTTACTGCAGAGTCAATCACTACAGACCTCCAGACTTCATGGAATGGGTTTCCATGGCCGAGCAGCTGCATCCAAGCCATACATCACCAAGTGCAATGCAAAGCGTCGGATGCAGTGGTGTAAAGCACGCCACCTCTTGACTCTAGAGCAGTGGAGATGTGTTCTCTGGAGTGACGAATCACGCTTCTCCATCTGGCAATCTGATGGACGAGTCTGGGTTTGGCGGTTGCCAGTAGAATGATACTTGTCGGACTACATTGTGCCAAGTGTAAAGTTTGGTGGAGGGGGGATTATGGTGTGGGGTTGTTTTTCAGGAGCTGGGCTTGGCCCCTTAGTTCCAGTGAAAGGAACTCTGAATGCTTCAGCATACCAAGACATTTTGGACAATTCCATGCTCCCAACTTTGTAGAAACAGTTTGGAGCTGGCCCCTTCCTCTTCCAACATGACTGTGTACCAACCTGATAGAACACCTTTGGGATGAATTAGAGCAGAGACTGAGAGCCAGGCCTTCTCGTCCAACATCAGTGTGTGACCTCACAAATACACTTCTGGAAGAATGGTCAAAAATTCCCATAAACACACTCCTAAACCTTGTGGACAGCCTTCCCAGAAGAGTTGAAGCTGTTACAGCTGCAAAGAGTGGACCGACGTCATATTGAACCCTATGGATTAGGAACGGGATGTCACTTAAGTTCATATGCAAGTCAAGGCAGGTGAGCGAATACTTTTGGCAATATGGTGTATGTCTAAACCTAACCAACCCAACCAACAAAGTGCCAACCGGTACTAGCCAAACTGTCTGTCATGGGATGCTGGAAAGCACAATAAATGTTATAGTCAGATTTTATCATCTGAGGATGATGCATAACTATGTTCTATAGGCCTGACCCATCTGCTTCTGACTGATGGCAAATACTGTATGTGACAACTGTAAAATGATCATGTAGGAGTGAGATTCATTCCGTGACTACAGGAACAACAAGAGCTTCGATTAACCTTTGGGCAGCAGAAAAGCCTCAACTTAATTGCATAATTTTGAGAGGACATGTTCCATGAAGCTTTACAGGGTGCTAGAGAAAGTCTTTTGTTTAGGAAACTCAGTACTCAGTACATCAGAGTTGATGATTTTAGATAGAAAGGGAACACTGTTAACTCTTTGAGTGCCATTGACATGTTTGTATGTCATTTAAAATCCAACACTTGCGTGCCAGCGACGTATAAATATGTCAAAGTGGTTTTTTGGCAGCTGGCACAAGAGGACCCTTATACAGCCTGTGAGTAATATTGGGGCTTCTGGGATTTGTAGTTTGGACATAAAGAGACGGTATACGCCACAGAGATCAAAGCAGGAAATGGAGACGATCGAGATTAGAGAACAAAACAAACAGAATCTGGACAAAAAGTGGTGATTTTGGTGAAAGTGTCCTCTACTCTACCTCTGATAAAACCAGAATGGAACAAGGTAAAAACAAACATTTTTTTTCATGATGAACTAGAGAGTCTCTTCTTTCATTTGAGCTATTCAATGTTTCTGTTATCTGTGTTTAGCCTTACTACTGTATTTTTTTCCTTATTTCTTACATAACTTTATGTCATTTCTATTTTATTTTTAAGCTGACTATTTTGGACTCCATTTTTTACATTTGACCATGTGGAGCAACACTCCTATTTTGGTTGTATGCACTGTCATATAATGACAATAAAGGTTTTTTGAGTTGATTGATGAATCAATGTATTAATAATCAATACACACACACACACTTTTATGAATGTAAGCCCACACATCTGTATCAACAGGACTGCTTGGAACATTGTAGGTAGTAATTTGGTGGGAAGTCATTGAGAGGTCACACCTGCCTCATTACAACCCTGCATCTGGCTGTGAGGTCTTCGGTGGAAACTGCACTCTTTGGGTGAAGCTGCTCACTAATGAATGATGTATTACATGAATACAATATCACCTCGCTATATCAGTCAGGAACCCATCCATCCATCCATCCATTATCTGCCGCTTATCCACAGGGTCGTGGGGGGGCTGGAGCCTATCCCAGCTGTCTCAGGGTGGCAGGATACACCCTGGACAAGTCTCCAGTTCATCACAGGACACATAGAGACAGACAACCACTCACACTCACATTCACACCTACGATCAATTTAAAATTAACCAATTAACCTAATCCCCATGCATGTTTTTGGATGGTGGGAGGAAGCCACGCAGACACGGGAAGAACATGCAAACTCAAAAAAAAAAAAAGTGCAGTAACTGAGCATCAAAAACTTGTTAATCAAAAATGTGAAATAACTGTGTGATAACTGGGAATATAAACAACTTATGAATCAATAACTAAATAGCAATAACTTAATATTGGTGTGCAATAATATATAATATCATTTTTTTTGCTCTTGACTGATGCTTGTTAATGTGTTGTAAAGAACCAAATTTCGTTCTCTGCACTATTATACCATTCTGGAAGTATATCTGTGCCATTTGATATTAAATTTGAATTCTTAAATCAGATTTCCTTTATCAAAATCAGACTTTGAATTCCAAAAACATTGAATTTCTAGCACACTTTATTTCTGACAGTTATGCTTTTCTCAATGATAATGTCAGTTCAGTTTTTAAAAAAAAAATGTAAAAAAAAAATCAGCATCAATATATTAATTGCAAAAAAATCACCTGCAAAAATTCAGAGTAAAAAGAGAGAGAGAGACAATGATGCAGAATTTTTTATGCTGATTTTTTTACGTCAATTATTTTGATTGTCTTTATATTGAATTTAAAAAAAATAAATATTTTGAGACATTGTTTTTTTAACTGAATTTATTTCATCATTGAAAAACATAAGTGTCAGAAAAAAAAAATGTGTGATAGAAATTAGATGGTTTTGAAATTCAAAGTCTGATTCTGATACTAAAAATAATCAGCTTTAGAATTTCAATTTATAAATCAGATGGCACAGATATACTTCCATATACAATGACAATAAAGGCTTTTCTTTTTGATTGATTGGGAGAATATATATTTTTTTCAACTAACTTCACCACAGAAAAACAACCAAACTTGATTCAAAGGATGGCGAAGAGGTTTATTGAGACAAAGACTCACAAAGCTGTGACTGGCAGCATCAATATGCATACATGAAAGTAAAAAAATACAATCAAACATTTATCCATATAAATCTATCCAAACACAGGTTGTATAAAAATACCAATGAATGAGGCTTTTCCTGAAAAAAAGACCAATATCGATGCCACATCAAACACAATTTTAACTACAACAGCTCCACCACTACAGTACATCACAACTCATCTTGAATCTTCAAAGGAACTCTCTCCAACAATGATCCTTGCACAACTTTCCAATTAGCTTCCATGTCAGTGTGATTGGGCTGCAGAGCCTTGATTAGGCCTGGAGGCCTGTTGACGAACACTGATAGAGGCTAAACCAGGCCAAGCTTTAATTGATATTATGAAGAGGGAGGAGGATCTGTGTGTGTGTGTGTGTGTGTGTGTGTGTACTCCCTTTCATTGTGTGTATTATAAATTCCAGTCACTCCTTTATAATATTAGTATGTAGCTACACTGTAGTGTGCTACAAGTTTCCTCTAAGATGTCAAATAGCTACTCCTAATATTAACTGAATAAATGCATGCATATAATACCTCATCCTTTTTGTCTGAACGGTAATTTCTGGTATAGCAAAAATGTAATTGATACAATGTCAAACACTGTATTATGGACTCTATGGAATGATGCAGAGGATTCTGAGGAGCCACATGGACTGGGTTGAAGTGGTTGTAGTTGATATTTCCTGCTATTAGATTGATATTGATGTGCCAGCAGGACAGAAGGTCACACCTACAGTCAGGGTCATGCATCAGAAGCTCAAATTTAATCTAAATAATGACACTTTTTTTTATCAAACTGCATGGAGGTTTTCAAAGCGAGAGCTGAGTTGCAGGGAGTGTGCAGGATTCAGGGTAGGACTGAGGGTTTACAGCCGGCACTTATGAGCCTGCACTAAAACACACCATGCATGCAGTAGAAACTGGGAAACATAACAGCAAATGCTTTGCGTGTAAGATCCAAGAGCTACCAACTCACCCATCACAAGGCTTGCTCTTCAACAGATGTTTGAGTCATCAATTCTTTCAAAATGTCTCTGCATGATCAACAGCTGCCTCTACATCTCCTTAATTGTCTAATTCTTCCTCCCTTTCAACAGCGTTGTAGCCTTTCGCAATCCAACCTTCCTCTAATCGATGACATGAACACAGATCAAAAGGCCAGCGTTACTCGCTGTAAATAATTTCAACTATGTCAGTGCTGCATAACAGATGTCAGGGTCTTAACTGTGGATGTATCCACTCGAACAGACCTGAGGGTCTCTTTTCCTCTATTTCATTATTGCAGAGGAAGGGAGAGAGAAGAAGAGAGGGATGGAAGATAAGAGAAAAAAGCAAAAGAAAAAGGATACAGAGACAGAGGGAGAGAGTGTGCAACAGTGTGGCAGAGGCAGGCGGCATTAAAGAGGCTTTTTTGTGACGTTTAATATCCATTCATTGGTTGGACTGCTGACACAGTGAGAGCACTGCGCTCAGGATTTATAGCCACTTCTAATGGGCATGCCCAGACCAAAGCACTGCAGTCAGCACATTCTCCCTCTGTGCGCACACAAAGACAAGCCCACTGAACACACACACACACACACACACACACACACACACACGTAGCCATGCTGTAAATGTCTGAGCACATCTACCAGGAAACCAACCCAGTCACCAAGAAAAAACAAAACGGGTATTTCAGCAGGGATACGTTGGACATGAACATTTTTGTATTTGTTCAGAGAACCTGCTGTAGTTTAAAGAGCGAAAACTGATGGAAGGAGGGTGGGTCCAAACACCCAGGTCTTGCCTCAACCATAAGGTCATGGGTTTGATCCCTTGGCTCCTACTGTTTTTCCATTTTGTTACGTCCTTGAGCTAAACACTGAACCTCCAGCTCTGTGTAGAGTCTGCATGTTTCCCCATGGTGTTGTGGGTTCTCTTTGGGTTCTCCAGTGTCCTCCTAGGTCAGGTTAACTGGTGACTCTAAACTGGTCATAGGGGTGAGTGTGAGTGTAAATGGTTTTTTGTCTCTATTGCTGCGTTTCATTTGGACTCAGAAGTCAGAATTTACGAGTTCTGAGTCTGAACTTTCGATGGGGAGACCTCCCGAAGTCGGATTTCCGATTCAGAAAGTCCGACGACCCTCACCAACCCTGACTTGACCTCAACGTCATAATCCAAGATGGCAGCGCCGTGGGTTAGCAACGTGTAGCGTTACATGTTTCAGCCTACAGTCGAGTCAACTTTTCATAGGAGGCGTCCATCTTGGTTTTCCAACTTGTTTATTGGAATGTCGTCCACTCGGTGTGACGACATCCCTGTGATGGTCTACACAGCAGCCCACTGCTCCTAAAAGGCTAAGCCTCAGGATTGGTTCAGTTCAGTAGAAGCAGGATCAATACTTCAGCCTAATTGACACCGTCCACATTACTGCAGTGCAGCGTTTTTCGAGCGTATCACTGCAACATCAATTTAGACCGGGAGCGTTTTACAGCATAGCGCTGCATGCGAGACTGCTCCACACTGTGGCAAGATCTATCTTGTGAAATACCACGTAACCAAGTGGCTTTCAAAATGAAACAATTTGAAAATGAATCAGACATTTATTTTTTCCATTTCAAGTACTTTAATTACGTATTGGCAAGTTTTTGAAAACTCATTCAATTGCACACATAGCTGCAGTTCATCTCCATGCATTCTCTTTTCTGTTGCTGTCTTTATAAAGTCCATGTTGGACATCGTAAATAATGCTGTGTTTTTCCACTTCGATGATAAATATTTCCTTGTTCATTATTTGGCCTTTTGCCGGTTGTGCTGCTAAAATCAAGTAGCCAGAGTTCACATATGATATTTTATTTTGAAAATCCACTAGAAACTCTTTTATTCTGGTGCCTGACTTCCTGTCTGCTTGATCTACACTCAACAAAAATATAAACGCAACACTTTTACATTCTGCATCACTTCCACTACCGGAGAGCACTGATTCCATCCTGTATCACCTCCACCTACCGGAGAGCACTCATTCCATCCTGTATCACCTCCACCTACCGGAGAGCACTCATTCCATCCTGTATCACCTCCACCTACTGGAGAGCACTCATTCCATCCTGTATCACCTCCACCTACCGGAGAGCGCTCATTCCATCCTGTATCACCTCCACCTACCGGAGAGCACTCATTCTGTCCTGCATTAGCTCCACCTAGAAAGCACTGGAATCCGTTTTTCTCTCTAATTGTGATCGTCTCCACTTCCTGCTTTGATCGTTGTGGCATATATTGTCTATTTACAGTCCGACTACATCTCCCAGAAGCCCCAACATTACTCACAGGCTGCGGGAGACCACGACCTGCTGCCAAAAAAAACACTTGGTGGTACTCAAGCTTCAGATTTTAAATCACGTCGAAATATGTCAATGGCACTCAGAGTTAAAAATGACTACAATTAATAGCTGGGGTGAAGTTGGGTGACACAGGAGGATAATGAAAGAGGAAGGATATAGGACAAGGTATAGAATGTAAAGATTGGACAGTGGGGACAGGACAGTAAGGAAGGATGATAAGACAACAAAGTGAAGGTTAGAAGAAATGAAGCTAGTGAGAAAGAATGAATCAGCTTGAAGTGGCTGTTGGTTGTGTGTGTGTATGTGTGTGTGTGTGTGTGTGTGTGTGTGAAGGAGAAACAGCCAGTACAACCATAGAGGGAATTGATTCAGCTTTTCAGGAAAGTGGACCAAAGAATAAAAGAATCACCTTCTCTTCTCACTGCCATTTCTACAAAGTGTTTTTGTGTAGGAGACAGTGACCTTCTGTTAAACAGCAGTTTTCTTTAATATGATAGGTATGATCAGTGTTGGGGTAGTTAGTAAAAATAACTCAATTCTTTGAGTTACATAGGACAAATGAAGCTTCATGAAGCTGTTGTGATATTTTTTACACTTCTAGATGGCGCTCTTGGTTTACAGAAAAAGGAATTTCTAATGACCTGCATGGCAGACTTTTCCTCATGGAGGCTTACGAGGAGGTAAAGGACCAAATCAAAAAGAAAGGAAACACCACCACAGTTATAAAACAAAGAGAGAAATATGTGACAAAGTACTACACACCATCTTAATGAGTAAATAGTGCACAAACACACACTCACTGCTCACTGAAACATCACAATTACAATCCAAATAGGTCATTAACATCTCCAATAACCTAGCTGTACTCTGATTATGAAACAGTTGGAACAACTTTTTGATATTGTCAATTAATGATCACTGTGCATTGCTTGTAATGTACATTGACTGGTTTATTAGGCTTCGTCTTATGATTTCGGAAGGTTCTGCAATACTGTCTCATCAGCAACGTGGCAAAGTGGCCTGGCTCAGTCTATGGCTTTCAGACCTCTGGTTCACACAGGTGAACCACACAACCTCTAGTGTTTGTTTGTTTGTTTGTTTATTTAGATCTCCATTAGCTTCAGCAATGCTGCAGCTATTCTTCCTGGAATCTACTCAATTTCACATGACCATACAAAACAACCATGTCACAATAACAAAATACACACACACACACACACACGCACAACACATATATATTACAAGACAGACTCCCGTACCAGTATATGTTTACCTCTCTGTCTTTTATTTATAGATCTATACAAGCATGGGTACATACCTACACACTATAATAAGGACACATTAAAGCTCCTCCTTATATATCTGTAGATTTCTAAAAATGTCATTACAACCAAACCATGATGATGCACATTAGTTTGCTCTGAACATCACCGTTCGTTGCCCAGCTGTTTTAAATTTCGGTAAAGTAAAACAACCTCTGGTAGCATGCCTTGTTGCATAATTATGTGTTACTGCGCTAAAAGACAAATTTCGGTTGTGATAACATTTTTCATGAAAACCATCATCAAAATATTTTAGTCTATTTTTTTACATCCAGCCACACAAGGTATTCATGCATTTTATTCACATTTGTCCTGAATAATCACTTTTTACATCATGGATGTGTCAAGAATGTCACTCTATTTCTGAGGTTGTGATGATGAGATTTTTTTTTTTACAGATGAATCCTCTGGTCTGTTGCTGTCTGCCAGCATTTTCTCCTGACACCATACACAGAACCCCAGGAAGCACAACAATCATGCCAGGACAAGGGCCAGGGCGGAAATGACATTTGGCCTCCTGAAGACTTTCACCATCTTCAGGATGGGACAATCCTGCCATCTTCCCTGATGATGACAGTGATTGGCTGGGCAGACACCAGTATGTGTTAAATTATTACAGCTGACATGCATCCTTGAAATTTCAGTTAGATAGGCCTGTATTAGCAGAGGATGTAATGCTTAGCCCGTCTGGTGTCATGGCAGAGTGAACGTCCATCGGGCTCTGACCTTTACTGGATTCTATGACTACAGTTGGAGGAGTTAGGGTAAATTAGGATGAAGATTACGACATTGTAACCACAGTTCTACGTACAGGCATAGGCAGAGCCTTCTACCAATCTCAGTTGTGTATGTGTGCACATAATTTGAGGTAAGTATTCTCATAGAGTCCAGTAGAGGAATTAGGATTACAATTTTGTAACCTTTGTTTCTATAGCGATGGGTGGCTGCTAAGGCTGTGCTTTATTAGATTAATTTGTAGAAGTATCAGAAGCACGAGCAAATTGAGCATTTGTCACAATACTGTAAAATTGCTGCACAAAAAGTTACTAAATTGAAGTGAAGCTTATGACCAAAGTCACATGAAAAACCTTTTTCACAGGATAACTTTATTAATCCCAAAGGAAATTCTTTCCCAACAGTTGCCATTCACAGTAGGAAAAAGTAACAAGATTAAAGCTTTTTTTTAAATACATACAGTGCAGAATAATGCAAAATGCAGTATTAGTGCAAAATAAACAAACAGTCTAAACAAAACAATATGCAGAAATCTACAACATTAAAGAGCATAGATATGTAAAGTATACAAACATAAGTATACAGTAAGCTGCCAAGTAGTTTTAAAGTGACATAAAATGATGAGAGCGATGGATGAGGACTGGACCCAAATCTTATGAAGGCACTAAGGCTTTTCCATTCTGCACTGGAGAATGAAAACACTGAATAGCTCAAATGAAAGAAGAGTCTCTCTATTTCATCATGACAAAAATGTTTGTTTTTACCTTGTTCCATTCTTGTTTTATCAGAGGTAGAGTAGAGGCCACTTTCACCACTTTTTTTGTCCAGATTCTGCTTGTTTTCCTCTCTAATCTCGATCATCTCCACTTCCTGCTTTGATTTCCGTGGCATATACTCTCTCTTTATGCTCCGAGTACATCTCTCAGAAGCTCCAACATTACTCACAGGCTGTGTGAGAGTGCTCTTTTGTCCCTGCTGACGAAAAAAAACACTTTCACGTATTCATACATCAATGGCACTCAAGCTTTGGATTTTAAATTACGTATAAATATGTCAATGGCACTCAGAGAATTAATAGAGGAATGCACCATAATTGGTAGAAAAGAAAGGTCAGTCAGTGGTCATAAACACCTTTTGTCGTCTAAAACCCACAAGTTAAACCCTGTATTTTCACTACGAAGTCTCTGTGGCAATTCTCCTTGCAGGTGAACCACAGTCCTGCAAATGCTTCTACTGGGGTGAGATGAATGATTTCAGTGCCTTGATCTATCTCAACACCTTTGCAAAACCACATGTAGCAAATGTTAATGAGAGCTCCCAAATGCCAGCGAACAACGGAGAAAGGCCTGTTAAACACAATCACTGATGAATAACGAGTACAGCTATGAGAGCATATGTGGCGAAAGAGGAGAGGATATAAGGGAAAAAAGAAAGCATGCTCAACCTGTGGGGTATGGCATGGGTGAGAGCGGGAAAAGGAAAATTAAGGAATTGCATTAGAAACAGGAAACAGAAAGATGGAGGACTGCACGTGGATATTAAAAGATATGACAAAACTGAAAGTTTAAGTGGATGGAGATCAAATGCAGAGTGTAGAGTGAGGAGAAACATGCATACAAATTAAATTGATTTAACAAAATATTGATTTAAGAAAATGTATGGGCACGTTTTATGTTATTTATTTTAATTCAAGTGTGGTTTTCTAAAGTCAAAATAAGCAAAAAGGTTTGTAAGATTTCCAGGGTAACCAGCAGGAGGTGGTGTAGTGCTCCACTTCTCCCTTAGACTAAATTTACCTGTGATTTTTTTGACTGTTTACTTCCTTATTCACATGTTCATTACAGTTTAAACTGATGTGCTTTTTTTCCATTTAATGACATGAATCATATATTAAAATGTAAGTTTGTGAGTATTTGGAAAAGTACAACCCTGTGTTTTGCGAACTAAAGATGTTTATTTTGTTTTCTTACCTAAGTAAGTCAAGAGATACTGTAATACGGCTTTGGCTCCAGCACATTTCAGTTTTTTGTTGTTTTATCTGTGTTCGAGTTTCAGGTATTTTTTGAGCTCAAATCTTATAGCCATGTTATGTAGCTGTGTGCTAATTTTTTTGATTGACAATCTGGTGTTGTTAATTTAAGGGTAAATGAATTATTAATTTAAATTGAGGGTAAAGAGTCTACTTTGCACAAATGTTTGTTGTGTTAAGCAAAGTGAATTAAATTGCTGTTCAATGAAGCCCACACGGAAGTAACTTAAACTAGCATTCTCTCCACCAGCCAGCAGGGGGCGATACCGGTGGTTTGCATTGAAGTGTATGGGAAAATGACCTTTTTCTCCCCTACTGTATTACCTCTGTAAACACTATATATGAAATATTTAGTTTAAATACTGTTTTAATACATCAGGATGTCCATTTACTGAGTTATGGTCAAATATGTGGTGACATATCACATAAATTCCTCCCACCATCCAAAAACATGCATGTGGATTAGGTTAATTGGCTAATTTTAAATTGACTGTAGGTGTGAATGTGAGTGTGAGTGGTTGTCTGTCTCCTGCAATGAGGTGATTTGACCATAGTTCATTAAATCCACACTCTGGTGTATTTTAACTTTATTTAAACTAACCATTGAGACCAAAAACACATATTTATAGTGTTTTCAGAGGTAATACAAGAGTAATTTTCCATAGACATCAATACAAATGGACTTCTTTTTGAATCCACCAGTATCGCCCCCTGCTGACTGGTGGAGAGAATGAAGTTTAGTTACTTCCGTATGGGCTTCATTGCCATTGTTCACAAACCAACGGGTGAGATAACTCCGTCCACTCTTTAATGTATATACAGTCTATGGATTTATTACAGTATTGTACTGAGAATTATTTCAATAGAAACTCTGTTGGATATGAGTTAGAGAATGGTTACAATTAATTGATGAAATAATTAAAATTGATACAAGGAAACAAAATATTTTAAAAAATCAGAGATACTTTTGCAAATGAAAAAAAAATAAAATTACGCAGAACAAAGCTGCGTTGAAGAGAAGCATATTTTTACCCATGTCATTATTATTCCTGTTTCTATGGGTATCTCTTTTAGGGTTGTCATCCCGAGTCTACAACCTATAAAAATTGCAATGTTCAAGTCTTTTTTGTAAAGTAAAATTCGTTTTCATCTCTGAACAATATAATATAATAATTAGAAAAAAAAACATTATTTAAAAGCTCTCCAAGTCTGCCTTTTTTCAGGGCATTCAGATGAAGTCTGTGATTTTTAAATAACAAAAATAATAACAAATGAATTATTTAAAGGGAGCAAGTTTTGTCTTTAAGCTTCATGTATAGTTAATGGTCCAAAATTATGAGACACCGCATAGTTTTAAAATAACGATCTTATGCTTATCATGGGGGAGGACCTCCAAACACAATATTTCACAGTATGTTTTATTCACTGCAGTGTCTCTTTGTCCTGCGGCATTACACGTAGAAGTGAACAATGCTCTACTATTGTATATATTATGTTTAGAGAACCATTCGTCTGGCCATCGCTTTGATATAAGATCAAACTGTATTAATCCTCAAGCTTTAAATTCCTTCACATGACCGCCATCTTTTCTTCATTAATTGATTACATTATTGATTCATTTGCCAGACGATGTCAAGTATAAATACAAATGGAGAACTTGACTGGATATCAGGTGCCACTACTCCCACCATGGAGTAAATGACTTCTCTTGCTGATCTAGGTATATTCGTGTGGTTTACCAGATGGCAAATGAGGCTCAGCTGCGGGGCCACAATGAGAGATCAGGGGCCTGTCCCCAACTTAAGTGACACTTGATGGGATAGGGTGCGGTTAAAACCTTGGGATGTCATACTTCTCTGCAGCGAAGGCATAAATGGGAAGTTCTGTACGCTAATGTAATGGTAAAATTGTTTGTACCTGTCCTGTTTTCACATCTACACTTCTTTAACTCTGTGACGCGTTACACCGAAGGCACTGAAAGCGCACCAACAGACTTCTCCGCAGAGCACAACCACAATAGAGCTCCAGGAGTTGACGTCACATATTCCCAGCATGCAACAGTCAAAACCAAAACACTGCTGTATTGGCAGGAAAGTGCTCTGTTCAAACTACTGCCAGAGATCACGGCGCTTGCAGTTAAACGCTTGTAAAGTTTCTCGGAAATATGGTGCATAGCTGCCCCAGGATGCCAGAACAGCCGAGGACGAGGAATGGGAAGATCATTTCACAGGATTCCCAGAGATCCTGAATGAGGACAGAGATGTATAACTGCCATAAAAGAAGAAGAAAACAGAGCGGCGGGAAACAGCAGGCAACAGATTCTGCTTATGTAGCGACCACTTGTAATCACATACAGAAGCCAGCGTTCCCTAAACTGAGCTCTTTGAGTGCCAGCCATTTTAAAGAAACAGATTGTGCCTTATGCCAGAGTTTTTGTAGTGATGGACAAATAAAGCTTCACTTTTGCTTCATTTTTGACTCTTGTGACTCTGTGGACTCTGAATAGACTTGTGCGTTCAAACCAAATAAAAAAGAAACAGAAAGAACCCATGTCAAAGGTTAACCTTTGACCTTTTTGCCACCACACTTAACAAGCTACTGCCTGCCAGAAAAAAAAAAAACAAGGACAAGGAAAGTGAGAGTTTTTTCAGTTATGTCATTTAATGAGCCAATCCAAGTCAAGTCAGTTTTATTTGTATAGCTCAATATAAATGGAAGAAACTTCAGGAAAAGCAACAGATCAGATCAAGGTGAGATCTAACGAAAGCTTTATACAGTGGTTAAACAATTTCCTTTCCTAAATTTGTAAAATTTAATCTACCATTGGATTGTATGATCAAATTGTTTAATGCTGGACAGACTTTGACAAGATGGCAATTAGATTACAGACATTTTACTTCATGTCTTGAATAGCATGCGCACTGAAAATCCACAGTGGGATTAGAAGTAAATTCGAGACCCAGTATGATTTCGTAAACTTTGATTATTTTCATTTGATTTGCTCATTTGAGCCAGATATGAAAATGAGTAAATGCATAACCTGCTATTGTATGCTAATTATAGCCGCTGAAATGTACAGACATTTGCTTTAGGAAGCATGACAAAGGACACAAGGACAACAATAAACTGACACAAGAAATGGGGAGACAGGTGGAAACAGAAACAAAGACTGGAAGCAGAAGTAGACACAACATAAAAAGACAAGACTTCAAAATAAAACAGAAAACTAGAAGACGAGACTAAACGTGACAAATGAGATGACAGACACATGACAGAAACAGGGTTCTTGCACCATTTAAATGTCAAATTGAATTTTCAATAGCTTGTTAAGACCTCAACAAATATCATTTAAGACCAAACAATGTCATAATTAGAAATAGAAAATACTCAATTTATTATCTCCTAGACTGGAAATCAAAACTTACCTTTCCCATTTGTTATCGATAATCTTTGCAATGTTTCATTGTGACACAGAACGGAGCCAACATAACATAAGTTGCATTACGTAGAGAATTAGAGGTGTGCATTGGCACTGCCCTCACGATTCGCTTACAATTCACCAGGTAACGATTCGATTCAATTCGATTCTACGATGCATTGTGATGCATTCTTCATCAGTCATTAACTTCATAGAAGCCAAAATGTGCCCAGATGTCTGCTTTCCAAGCTTTGAGTGTGGTTTTTTTAGCCGTCTATCGTGGTCATCTCCCTCCACCTCAGCCATCTTTTGTTTTCTTACATTGTTGTTATGCTAGCTAGTGCTGCTGCACTTCCGGTGCGCCAGAAATACCCCGGAAGTAATTGAAATTTTACAACTTTATCGTCCACTCGAGGCCATGAAACAAACAGTGACATAATCGATTATGGCATGTTGCCGCATTGATGCATGCCCCGCATTGCGATGTATTGCCGAACTGATTATTGTTAACACCGCTACAGAGAATAATAAAACAATAACACTTAAAACAGTCTCCATCATGGCTCAGTAGGAACTTTGTTAATCCTGCAAAATTACTTGTTCCTTAGGGACCTATTTTCCCCCCAAATATGGACAGAGAATAATAACACTTCCAACACTTAAAGCAGTCTCCACTTTACGGTGGGCCACTGTGTTTTCGCGTTGGCATTAAATGCACTTTCCAAAAATTTAATACCTACAGCAAAGTTATGATAAATTTAAGACAATTTAAGATTTTGAATAAAGACATTTTAAGACTTTTCAAGGAACCGTAGGAACCCTGAGAAATGACGTGTCTCAAGAAAATGTCTCTTGATCTTTACAGAATTACAAAATAAATAAAAATATAATTACAGTTTAGCTTAATTTATAATACAGAAAATGGAAAATGTTTGAAATACCAGAGATGGTAGAACCATTTTTGGGAGCAAAACTATCTGGACTCCTTATAAGCTACATCATCTGTGTAAATGATGCAACCGTGCTAATGGAGGTATGACTAAGTAACATCTAATGACCCTTTTTGATGGTTTCTAAAAAGGAGTGAAAACTGTTTTAGAACAGGATCTGCTTCTGTTCACTGGAGTATTAAATCATTTCCTGTGGCTGATTTTCACAATCCCACATACTGTATCTCTCTGTTTTTACTGCAAACTGTCCTTTCTTTTTGAACACCCACAGTATGCAGAATGGCTGTTTCAGTTCTTGGCCTCGTTTATTGCATCAGGTCCACATAAAAGCTTGATTGTAGTCATATACTGCAGTATGCTTGGCTGTATGTTATGGCCACTGAGCTTTATGTCTCTCTGCACAGGAAGAAGACCCCAACCTCAGCAAAACATCAGCCACATAGGCATTTATGCGTGTGGTGCATGTATGTGAGCATGTACTGGAACTCTACACCACCACCAGTCTTATTCTACCAGGCCATACATACAAGATTAACACTATGCATAGTGGTATGCTATGAATGAGATATGCATAAATGGATGAACCATCCGCAAGGCCCTGTGTATGTTTTCCTGTGTTATATTCTCCCCTCTACATGCTTGGTGGTGGCAGTTTGGTAATTGAAAGTGAAAATGAGAAAAAGAAAGAAGGAGAGGGTGGGGATATGGCGATGGAGTGGGATGAGGAGGGAGAGTGAAGTTGTAGGCGTTAGACACAATTAACCCCTGGAATAATTCACAGATGTGCTGGAACACTTGAGATCGAGGGAAGAGACGGGGGAGGAGTGAATAGGGTGAGACGATGTAACATAATGTAATGAGTCCCACTGAGAGTTTGTGAAAGGAAGCATGTGCTGCATTGTTGCGTGTTTGGAAGGTGTGTACGCATGGATCTGGAGCTATCTATTGAATTTGACTACATCACTTTCTCTTTATAAACATGTGAGTGCCTTCGTGTAGGATGGATGAGTGGTAAACTGCCATCTCTGGGTAGGTGAACTCTATTTCACGGGTTAGTGCTGCAGCGAACAACGACAGCATCTAGCCTTTTGGCTCCATAAAGCACAGTACTGTTCATTCTCCATCTCAGAGATACAGTTTGAACATTTTCAGTTCCATCTCAGTGACGCTATCTCCGCCAAAGCCACGTCTTCAGGCCATGAGGTGCTTCTCCAAACAACCACCTAAGACAGATGAAGCTTTTCTCGGATTACGACCAAAGACCACTGCTCCACCCTGAGGGCCAGGACTGTTCCTACTGTATCCCCTGGACCTGCATGAGACACACAGGAAGGGGGACAAAAGAACGTATAAAAGAGGAAGGAGAAGAAGGAAGAAAAAGAAAAGAACATACAGGGCTAAAGCAAATCTAAATCTAAAATAGATATGGATTACAACCTGCAGCAATAACTTACCACTCACCAAATTACGTCAGAGAAAAGTAAAACATTCATACTGTACCAACCATATCCGAAAATGTCCAAGAGAGCCACTGATGATGGGGCGGATGTGGCTCAGTGGTAGAGCAGGTAGTTAAAAGCTGTAGTCTGTCATGTTACATCGCCAGCAAGAGAGCTAGCAAGATTTGAAAGTGGCACCCCCTCTAAGCTCCACCCCTTCCTCTGCCTCCCGTCAGTGCTCTGTCCAAAGCCACGCCCCCTCAAACTTCTGACAGCAGGGGGAGCCGAAATGCTACATCCCCACAGTATACAGTGGCCATTTCCACAACACCAAACATTAGAACACTTTGCATCATTTAGTGAGGAAAGAAAAATCGCAACATACCAATCTGGTGTACTAGATGAGTCCCTGAAGCTCTCTCGGTCAAATTTAATTCCATAGTCTACACTCCTGTATGACTGGTGATGCTTGACTGCATGATAAAAGTTCTGCAGCGGATACCTTGTCATCTTCAGGCGATGTTGCTTCCCAAAAAAAACAACCAGAGGGAGGAGGTGCCATCTAGTTATGATTTACTTAAATATTGGTGAAATAATTTGCATACAATAATCAAGTAGACTATTACAGTGTTCATTCTGGTTCTTTTTATACATGACAGCAAATCGAAAAAATATTTTAAAGCTAAGTTAGACTGACTCATTGTCTTTTACATTACTAGCTTGATACTAAGGACCATGTGCTTTCCAGCTGGATAGCATTACCTGTGCTGCGTTGATCATGGAGAGGGGAAGTAAAATCATTTTCTATGTAGTACTCACTGATAAATATCAGTTGTACTTATTTCCTTTCTCATGGGAATAAGTTAAAGATAAAATGGTCGTTATGGTGAAATTAAGTTACCTAATAATTTTTTATATATATATATATGTATATATATATATATATATATTTATATATATATATATATATATACACAGTATATATATGCTGTTAAAATGTATAAATATTTTGCTGCTGCAGGCGGAACCCGTTGATGAGGGGCCGATTCATCACCCGCGGCCTGGTCCTGCTGACTTCACCCATACAGGAAGGTACTGTTAACAAAGGTCTCCATCATGAGCTCCAACTAGATGCGCGCCAACGGAACAAAGTAAGGAGTAAAGAGAGAGTTCTCAGGTTGAACAATTAAGACTAAACAACATATATTCATACATATATTCCATATATATATATTTAATTTATATTTCCTTAAATTGAAGGTTTGAATGTGTTTTATTCATCTGTGCAATACATTTCCAAAACCATATATCTTGTGTGGTGTCATTGAATGATGTTTATTATTATTCTTGCTGTGTAAATACAGGTCAGAGTTATTCCCGCCAGTCTCCAAATAAGTTATTCCACAAGTGAGAATCATATATTACCCTAGACAGTTATTATTCTTTGGAAATATAATGAGTAAATAAAAGAGTATAAGGTGGGTCTCTTAATACACGAGCCGGTGGTAAAAAGGGTTACATCTATAAATGTAAAATGAAAGTGTGATGGGAAAGCACCCATGGTTTCAGCCTGGTTTAATAATGCCTGGTCACATGTTGCTTCCAAAGTGAAACTCCTTGGCACTGCAGTAATATTTCGTGCATGCCGGCTTCCATATGCTTCAGTGCCTTTCACTGGGTGAGAAACCAAGGAGCTCTGGTCGTCAGAGTTGAATGATGCTGCGTCTCCTCCAGTTGGAGACCATAGAAGTGGATATTTGGTGACTGTGGAAGCTCCTAAACCGCTCAGGAAGCCTCGATCAGCAATACGTGAACATCAGAGCAGCCACAGTGAACAATGAGGGGGACTGATGGAGTTTATCATTCGATATAAATTAAATATTGGATGTTTTAATCCAAAAGCTGCATCGTTGCTCACAGACAGACAGAGTGCCTCGTTGTGGACCAACCACTGAGGAGCATCAATTGGTCTGTTAGAGGTCTGCACCGACTCCGGTAACACTACTGGGTTCAACTGCCCGAAATGGAGACATTCAGAGTCATTCTGTGCTGCAGATGTGTTAATTTTTAATCAGATTAATTATGATGATGGATTAATCCGTTAATGCACCAATTTCATGGTTGACTCTGAGCACCAGTGTTCCCCAGGGTTACATGCTGAGCACTCTCCTCTACCCTCTGTTAACACATAACTACATGGCCACACACAGCTCTCCAACATCATCATCAAGTTTGCTGACAACACGACCGTCATTGGCCTGATCACTGGTGATGATGCCTACAGGGAGGAGGTCAAAGCCCTGACATCTTGGTGCCAGGACAACAACCTCCATCTCAATGTCAGTAAAACCAAGGAGCTGGTTGTTAATTACAGGAAGAAACAAGGAGAGGGACATGCCCCCATCACAAAAAACTGGAACCACAGTGGAGAGTCAGCAGCTTCAGGTTCCGGGTCCAAATCAGCGAGGAGCTGACCTGGACTCAGGACACCAATACCAAAACAGTGAGCTCTTCCTCATTCGCAGGCTGAGAAGGCTCAACATGGACTCCAGGATACTGTAAATTCTGACTGGCTGCATCACTGCATGGAGCACCTCTACACGCTAGCAGTGCAGGAAGAAGGGCACCAGGATTATTAGAGATTCTCATCACTCCAGCAGCAAACTGTTTTGTCTGCTGATGTCTGGCAGACGGTATCTCAGCATTTGGTCCCGCACCACCAGGCTCAGGGTCAGCTTCATCCCACAGGCCATCTGACTTTTGAACTTTTGAACTCCTGAGCTGCCAGACTCTCCACTGCACTAAACACATATTCATTCATGATTGCACAATGGTTCTGCACCCTTCATTTATCAGTATTATTTAATGTACTCGACTGTACTCATATTATAATGTGGTTCTTCATTGTACATAATAAATAACCTTAAACAATATCAACAATCAAACAACAATCAAAGTTTAAACATATTCAAAGTGGCAACAACAAATGTGGAGGTACCCCAAACAGAGTTACTGATTGTTGGAAAGATTAACCAACATAGCCTAATGTAGGCAGCAAAATTATTTTACTCTACGGCAAATACTTGACACGACTGTCTATCTCTTTTAATATGTGCTATGTATGTTCCCCCTGCGGAAACGTAACAAAAGCTGCTAACAGAATAGCAGGCTGTGTTCATCAACAACTGCAACGTACACCTGAAGCCCCGATCGTGATTCTCGGGGATCTTAACAATTGCAAACTGGAACTATCTCTCCCTGGATTTGAACAATATGGGACATGCACCACACGAAATAACAGAGTCTTAGACAAATGTTGTGGAAAAAATGCATAAACCGCAAAAGCATTGCCCCCACTGTCAAAATCTCACCACTGTCAAAATCTCACCATAATACAGTTAATCCCAATATGTAAGTCTGTTTTTAAAAGGAGCAAAGACAGTGACAGTGTGGGATAAGGACAGCACAGAAACACTCAAAGGAGCCTTCCTCTGCACAGATTGGGAAGCAATAACAGACTACATAAACTGTGCAGACAGTGTGGTCACTACAAGGGACATTGCTGTGTATCCCAACAATAAGCCCTGCATAACCAAGAGTGTAAAGGATTGTATTAACAGGAAAAAGCTAGCTTTTAAAAATAACAACAGAGCAGAACTGAAAATGGTGCAAAGAGAACTCAACCAGAGTCTGAGGGAAGCCAGGAAGCAGACTTTTATCTCGATGGATTCAAAAAGGATGTGGGACTCTATGAAGGCCATCACAAATATGAATACCACTAAGAAGCACCTGAGTACTGCTGATGATATGGGGAAGGCAAATGAACTAAATGACTTTTTTCTCAGGTTTGAGAAACACAACTTTTCTGATGAATGTAATAATGTCATGGAAACTATTTTAACTGATGTTAGCTGTAAGATGTAGCATGTATTATTTATGTATATTCTATGTATGTGTTCTGTTATGGGATATGTGCGATATCATTATGTGTATGTCACTGATGGTATGGCTGATGATGTATGCTATTATTTGTTGTCATTGTGGCTGTCAAGGCATCTATGGCACAGCTGTTGAGTCAAAGACAAATTTTCCTGAACGGGACAATAAAGTATACCGTATTGTATCATATCGTATCATATCACTACATTGGACCATGAAATACACAGGTTGTACAATGAACTGGCAAAAAAAATCGTATGTTTTCCTGAATCTAAATCTACAGCCAAGGCAACATGTTGAGATTACAGCATTTTACGGTGTCTAATGCAGGCTCTTCCGAGTTGAATTTGCACATTTTATAACGTTTTTATTATTATTATTATTACTATTATTGTAACCTTTATTTGACCAGGTTTGTCCCACTGAGATCAACAATCTCTTTTGCAAGAGAGACCTTGCCAAGAATGGCAGCTCATGTTAGAACAGTTACCGTACAACCCATAATTTCATAGACATAAAAGGTACAAACAATTGAATTTACAAAATCAGTTTAAATAAAACATTTGCACTCATGTAAACAGTTGCATTCATTAAGCCTGGATGAAATTAATTTATAAAGCCCATCTGTGTGGGAATTACTCTCATCTAGTGGTGAGGTGGTGTACTGCACACAATGAATTATTATTATTATTTTTTTTATCCCGCCCCTTCTCTCAGTGCTCCTTTCCTTCTATGGCTGCAGAGGGTGAACATTTGCGATATGGAGAAATGTCATCGAGATGGCATCCGCGAATACAACTTCTACCAGCATTCTCTCAGATGATGAGGTCAGTGTTGTTGAAATGTTATTACTGGCATCTAGTATTTTAGTCCGTCAGATAAGTCGCGCTCTCAGGTAAAAGGTAAAAAAAAACAGAAAAGGCATTTTTACCTGGTTGTCCCCTCCCAGGGCCTGTAGTTTCAAGATGGTGACGTAACATGGCAATGCAATGTGTATATAAATGGCAAATAAATAAAGTCTTTCAGAACACTGCAGTTTTTTTTGTGGAGCTCTGACTGCAAAATGTTCCATGTAGCTGGAGCAGAAAGCCTTAGGAACAGTAAAATGTAAAAAGTCCTAAGGACGGAGACAGTAAGTCCTATTATTAAAGATTAAAAGAGATGATTAAATAAGAAGGAATCATCTGGAGAATAGCCTTGAACGTGGACAAAAACTAAACAAAGTAAGCAAGGTTTTAGTCAAAGTAGTAAGAATAAGAAGGTGGAGTGGAGCACCCAGTCTTGTTCCTCTGGTTACACACACGCGCACACACACACACACACACACACACACACACACACACACACACATTCAATGCTTTCCTCACTACTTCCAGGAGTGCGAAAACCGCTGAGCTGAGAATAATCTCAGCTAGCATTTTCAGTTTGTGTCAGTGGCGGAGGGAAACAATGCAAGACTAATGGGTAGTTGGTTAAATAAGTGTGTGTGCATGTGTGAAAGTTTGTGCAAGCGAGTGTGCGTGCATGTGTGTATTTGCATGCACAACAGTCTTCCAGCGGCTGTTACCTGAATGCTAACTCAGGCCAATGTATTCAGCATACTTTGGATTAATGCACCTTCGGAGGGGCTTGAAGAACTTCTGCTAAGTCAGGCTAAGGTGCTAGCTCACTAGCATATGGTTGGCCATAAAGAGGCCTAGCTGTCTTGTTGATGCTTGTTTTAAGTTTGCATGAATGAATATTGAACTTGCTGTTAAAACTGCAAATGATGTTGTTTTTACCTCCACCAAGGAGGTTATGTTTTCACCAGGGTTTGTTTGTTGGTTTTCAAAATAACTCAGTTTCAGGATTGGTCAGAAGTGGCCAAACTTAAAACTGATTAATTTTTGGTGGTGATCGGATCTGATTCAAGGTCACACCATAGTCATTTGTCCTTGATGACCTTGAAACCAACGAACCAACAAACAAACCCTGGTGAAAACATAATCTTCTTTAAATAATGAAAAAAAAAGTTGTGGACTTGCAGGATTATACATTCTTTCAGGATGCCGCCTTGGCAGAGGTCTGTGCTCTCTGAGTGCTTTTACAATTTTTTTCTGCAACATACAGATCATTCAGTGAACGCAGACACAAAAACGGTCCCTATTGACAAACAATATTTGCCGTGTTTTCTATTGTTGTACAGCAAATAGTCTTCCATGGTATTTCCCCAGCCTGTTCTCAAGGTTATTACGCATCAATCAATTCCTCCCATGTGTCTTTATCACATTCAGTGACAAGAAGGTTGACTCATGCTTACATTTTTTTCAATTTTCTGTATCTCCCATGTTTATTAAGATTGTGGTCCTTAATGCAACACTAACCCCCAGACGCCTGCACATAGCTGTGGCTCTTTGTGTTTCCCACTGTACTACAACATTTAATAAATTAAAACAATAAACTCTCCCCTCCTTGAGCCGTGGTGGAGGGGTTTGTGTGTTTTAATGATCCAGGAGCTAGTTTGTCAGGGATGATTGGTAAGGTCACCCAGGGCAAACAGGTCCCAAGTGAAGGACAGACAAAGCACAGTTCAAAAACCCCCTATGATGAAGAAGTCAACTGGACCTCTTTTTCCCCCACCTGGGGCCCCCCTCTGGAGCCAGGCCTGGATGTAGTTCTCGATGGCAAGCGCCTGGTGGCCAGGCCTGTACCCATAGGGCCTAGCTGGACATAGCCTGAAGAGGCAACGTGGGTCCCCCCTCCCATGGGCTCAACACCTGTAGGAGGGGCCAAAGGGGTCAGGTGTAGCTGAGCTGGGTAGCAGCCAAAGGCGGGGACCTTGGTGCCTGGCAACAGAAGATAGCTCCAGGGATGTGGAATGTCACCTCCCTGGTTGAGAAGGAGCCAGACCTGGTGTGCAAGGTTGAGAAATTCCAACTAGACATACAGTATATTGCCAAAAGTATTCGCTCACCTGCCTTGACTCGCATATGAACTTAAGTGACATCCCATTCCTAATCCATAGGGTTTAATATGACGTCGGTCCACCCTTTGCAACAATAACAGGCTGTCCACAAGGTTTAGGAGTGTTTTTATGGGAATTTTTGACCATTCTTCCAGAAGTGAAATTCCAGAACTTCCAGAAATTTGTGAGGTCACACACTGATGTTGGACAATGTAGGCCTGTCTCTCAGTCTCTGCTCTAACTCATCCCAAAGGTGTTCTATCAGGTTGACATCAGGACTCTGTGCAGGCCAGTCAAGTTCATCCACACCAGACTCTGACCAGGTTGCCAACTTTCTGCAGAGTCAGTCACTACAGACCTCCAAACTTCATGTGGCCTTCAGATTAGCTCAAGAACAGTGCACAGAGAGCTTCATGGAATGGTTTTCCATGGCCGAGCAGCAGCATCCAAGCCATACATCAGCAAGTGTAATGCAAAGCGTCGGATGTAGTGGTGTAAAGCACACCGCCACTGGACTCCAGAGCAGTGGAGACATGTTCTCTGGAGTGACGAATCACGCTTCTCCATCTGGCAATCTGATGGACGAGTCTGGGTTTAGTGGTTGCCAGGAGAACGATACTTGTCGGACTGCATTGTGCCAAGTGTAAAGTTAGGTGGAGGGGGGATTATGGTGTGGGGTTGTTTTTCAGGAGCTGGGCTTGGCCCCTTAGTTCCAGTGAAAGGAACTCTGAATGCTTCAGCATACCAAGACATTTTGGACAATTCCATGCTCCCAAGTTTGTGGGAACAGTTTGGAGCTGGCCCCTTCCTCTTCCAACATGACTGTGCACCAGTGCACAAAGCAAGGTCCATAAAGACATGGATGACAGAGTCTGGTGTGGATGAACTTGACTGGCCTGCACAGAGTCCTGACCTCAACCCGATAGAACACCTTTGGGATGAATTAGAGCAGAGACTGAGAGCCAGGCCTTCTCATCCAACATCATTGTGTGACCTCACAAATACACTTCTGGAAGAATGGTCAAAAATTCCCATAAACACACTCCTAAACCTTGTGGACAGCCTTCCCATAAGAGTTGAAGCTGTTATAGCTGAAAAGGGTGGACCGACATCATATTGAACCCTATGGATTAGGAATGGGATGTCACTTAAGTTCATATGCGAGTCAAGGCAGGTGAGCGAATACTTTTGGCAATATAGTGTATATGTTTTCCTTTTTTCGGCAGCAGGTCGCTGCTCATGGTCTCCTGCAGTCTGTGAGTAATATTGGAGCTTCTGGGGTTTGTAGTGGGGACATAAAGAGACGGTATACACCACAGAGATCAAAGCAGGAAGTGGATATGATCGAGATTAGAGAGCAAAATGGATGGATTCTGGACAAAAAGTGGTGATTTTGGTGTCCTCAATTCTACCTCTGATAAAACAAGAATGGAACAAGGTAAAAAGATTTTTTTCATGATGAAATAGAGAGTCTCTTCTTTCATTTGAGCTATTCAGTGTTTTCAGAAACAACACAAGGCACTTTTGTTTTTAAAAATGAGTTAATAAAGTACAGTACATGTTGTTATTTTTCACACACAAGCCACTATTGTTAATGTGCCTCTCTTTCCCTCTCTTCCTTGCTACCACAACAACACACAACACAACACCATTGGGCCATCATTCATACCAGAGCATTCACATGTGCAGCACACACAGTGACAACATGGAATTGATTTCCACATGAGGCGAATACTGGGGTGTGTGTGTGTGTGTGTGTGTGTGTGTGTGTGTGTGTGTTGGTGGGGGCGATTTCAGTGCATAAAATGCCCAGTTCTGCTGACAGTTGCAGAAAGACACAGAATAGCGACACACACACTTCACATCCCTCCTCCTGCTCCTGCTCGTCGCGCTGCCATCACTTTATTGATTCTTAATGACAGCAGAGTCAGTGTCAAGGAATCTGCTGTGACCACTCTGCTGGCCCCGTTTCATTATATCTGGAAAGAAAGAGGCAAAGAGACAGAGAAAAAGAGTCCGAGGTTGGTTCACTGTGGAAAGAGAAACCCACAGACGTTCCTTAATTGTCCAATCTCACCATCCTAATTAATAACTCTGAAATCAAAAGTGATTTAGGATGGCATAACCTCCTAAACTACGAGCCAATCCACCATTTTGTGGGGGAGAAATCTGTTTACTGCTCTGTGGTGACTGAATTCATCTCTTGTCCCCGAACAGAGAGCTCTCACTGGCTAAATTGTTCACACATCAGCAGACTTTTAGTTAAATGATTAATGTAATTTGTTTTTTTCATTACTTTCTTCACTTTCTCTGGTCAAATGAGCAACAGGGTAAGTCTGTCAGCTCACACAGCACTCAGACTCATTACAGAGAGAGTTTTGTCTGCTACTAGACAATAAATCCACTCCACAGACATGCTGCTATAAATACTGGTCACATAGACTGATATATGGAGCCAGTTTTGGGCTTTTATCCCAACAGTGATTTCATTACGTCAGCAGTCAAGTTTTCAATGTGAAAATAGAAACTGCTGACAGTCGGTTAGATATCTAAACTATGTTATCATGGAGATTACCATGGAGATACAATACATGATACAATAATAATCACTGATAAAATGGCAACTGTGGTCTCCCGCAGCCTGTGAGTAATGTTGGGGCTTCTGGGAGATGTAGTCAGTCGTGATGGACAAATGAAGCTTTGTGAAGCACTTGTGATATTTTTTTACTCCTCTCAATGGTGGTCTTGGTTTGAAGAAAAAGACGAGCGTAATGAAAATTCAATTTCACTAGCCTTTTTCTTTAAGCCAAGAGCGCCATCTAGAGGAGTCAAAAAATATCACAAGTGCTTCACGAAGCTTCATATGCCCATCACTCATAGTCAGAGCATAAAGAGATGGTATATGCCACAGAGATCAAAGCAGGAAGTGGAGATGATTAGAGAGCAAAACAGACGAATTCTGGACAAAATGTGGTGATTTGGGTTTACCTCTGATAAAACAAGAACAGAACAAGGTAAAGATGTTTGAGTTATTCAGTGTTTTCAGAGTCATAGTACAAAATATTCTCTTGGTCTATAAATATGACTGAAAATGGGCAAAAGTGCTGGAACAAGACACTTTCTGTTTTATAAAACAGTTGGCACTCAATGAGTCAGTTTATAAAGATATACTCAGCTGCTCACCATGATTTGGAAATGTATATCATTTACATATTGACTGTGTTATTTCAGATAACAAATATCATAATATCACAAATAACTTTGAAAAAACATTTTCAAATAGAAAAAGAAATAAACACAATGGATTTGGATATTTAAGTGATTCTGTGGGAAGCTGTTTCTGCCATGATGGAGATCTATTTCAGCACCAAGTGCTGCCCGCCGTCCTGTGTGTTAGTGTCTGTCATTCACTCTTGGCTCATTGAGTGCCAGCCCTTTCATAAAACAGAGAGTGTCTTGTGCCAGCATTTTTGTCCATTTTGAGTCATATTTCAAGACCCATAGAATATTTTGTACTATGTCTCTGAAAACACTGAATAGCTCAAATGAAAGAAGAGATTCTCTATTTCATCATGAAAAAAATGTTTGTTTTTTACCTTACCTTTTACCTTCCATTCTTGTTTTACCAGAGGTAGAGTAGAGGACACTTTCACCAAAATCACCACTTTTTGTCCAGATTGTTTGTTTTGTTCTCTAATCTCGATCGTCTCCACTTCCTGCTTTGATCTCTGTGGTGAACACCGTCTCTTTATGTCATGACTACAAATTCCAAAATTCCCAACGTTACTCACAGGCTGTATGACCCCTAATTTCCACTGGATGCGGAACGACGCCAACGTCTGTCGATGTCGTCCGTCAATACCCACCAGATCCGCCTGCTGCGGCTACACCGGACAGCTGGAATCACGAGATTCCTGTCGGACGTCAGCACTCAGCGTTGAATTCATACACCGTGTGTCGACGCCGGACAAAAATAGAAGCTTGTCGATTTGTTTCGGCAGGCGTCGGCACGTCAGCACCGTTACGCATCCGGTGGAAATTAGGGGTGAGAGTGCCCTCTTGTGCCAGCTGCCAAAAAGACACTTTGACGTTTAAGTCAATGGCACTCAACAGTTGGATTTTAAATGATGCACATATACATGAATGGCACTCAGAGTTAATATGGATGACAGTAGAGTGCTCTTCATATGGACTTACATTCTCTTAGACATTACACTAGTGTGTGGGACTGTCACTCCAATACAGTAATTAATTAATTATTTTATTAAAATAGACGGCACAGTGGTGTAGTAGTTAGCACTGTCGCCTCACAGCAAGAAGGTTCGAATCCCAGCCCGGGGCCTTTCTGTGTGGAGTTTGCATGTTCTCCCTGTGTCTGCGTGGGTTCTCTTCACTGCCTTTCACCCTAAGACAGCTGGGATAGGCTCCAGCCCCCCCACCCCCTGCGACCCTACGAGGATAAGCTGTGGATAATAGATGGATGGAAATAAATAAAATGATCTGGCGGGCTAGATAATCATTACTTTTTACTACTTTATACTAATTTCCACTACAACCATCTCCAGGGTTCACAGAGAATGGTCTGGAAAAGGAAGGAAATATCCAGGGAGCAAAATGCCTTGCTGATGTGAGAGGTCACAGGAGAATGGGCTGGTTGGAGATGATAGAAAGGCAACAGGAACTCAAAATAACAACTGGTTCCAACCAAGGATCCAGAAAAGCATCTGTGAAGCACAACACTGGAACTCCCAAAGGTCTGGCCTGGTGTTTCAGCACCATGGATAGCATCAGGGAGGAGACAGTAAATGATCCTATTCACGGTTTGGTGAATTAAAGCCTCATGTTTATTCTAAATATCAAAGACAGAAAGATCAGGGTAAACGTATTACACTGATAACAATAATAATACTATATTACCGGTACAACTACTGCTACTACTAATACCACTACTACTACAATAAAAAAATACTAACAATAATAATAATAATAGTATAAAAATGATCATAATAATCATTGTGATAAATTAAAGTCACCACTGGGCCTAACAGTACCATGATTGTTAGCTGGCCTATATATTCTAGATTTCATTGCCTCTACTGGGAATGTAGATTTACCCTGAAAGGGTGCTGTACACTGTCCTCCACAACTGGTGTTGGGACCTGTAATCTGATTATATTTGTTTATAACAGTAATGTAACACAATGAATTAGTAACTTAATTACCTTACAGTTACTAATTATTTTTTTTTAAATTTTAATTTCTTTGTTACATTATGCTTTTCAACCATGTGCATAACACTTGGAACAAACTTTTTTTCGTCTTTCCTTTTTGATAGTTCTTATAGTTAGGACTGATCCAAGGCTGACTTAGGCTGCCTTGGATCAATCCTTAGTCATGCTGCTATAGGTCTAGACTCCCGGGGGACTTCCTCTGACACACTGAGCTCTTCTCCTTCTTCATTTGGATGCATCCATTAAGTCATGTTTCATCTCGCCTTCTTCCCAGGAGTCCTTGTGTTTTTCATCTGGCACGTATCCATGAGTTGAGGTTACTTGGTGGGAAGGAGGTGGTGTCATCCAGACATCATCTGTTTGGTGAGGTGGAGAAGAAGCGATGCTGTTCAGGTTGTATCTGGTGGAGTGGTGGAGAAGAGGATGTTTCCTCTCTCTCTCCCTTAACACGTTACAAATTAGACATTTTCAAACAATTCTATATGTAATAACTGTTGTTGAATGGAGTGTTAATGTATTCCTCATGGCATCTATTGCATGTCTGTCCATCCTGAAGAGGGATCCTTCCACTGTTGCTCTTCCTGAGGTTTCTTCTATTTATTTTACCTGTTAAAAGGATTTTTTTGGGGAGTTTTTCCTTAGTCGATGTGAGGGTCATTTGTAAAGGACAGAGGGTGTCACATCCTGTACAGATTGTAAAGCCCTCTAAGGCTAAATTGGTAATTTGTGATATTGGGCTATACAAATAAAATTGACTTCACTTGACTGGGTTTTTGATCAACAGTCATCATGACGTGACTTTGATTTTAGTGCTCAAGCTCATGGACGAAGAGACGGAAGAAAGATGGCAGAGTTGGTTAGAACTTCTTTTGAGGGGTGGAAATACCAACAGTAGTAGTTTTAGCTCTCTCTCTCTTTCTGTTTGTGTGTGTGTGTGGAGTGAACTGTATCAACCTCTGAAGCAGAAGGTCTATCAATACATACTTTATTGTGGCTTCTGACAAAGCCCTTTTGAGTGCTTTATGTCGGCAAGCCTGCCATAAGTAGCTGCAATCATTCATAAAGAGTTATGGGAAGGGACTGCAACACTGCAGAGGGATGAAGAGAGACTAGAGAGGAATAGAGAGAGGAGGTAGAGGGGAATAAGAACGAGAAAACTCAGCAAGAAAGCAGGGTTAAATGAAGAGAATGGCACAAAGGGAAATAGAAAGTAAAATGGTCACCACAGTATTATGAATGGAATGTTTATCTGTGTGCTGTCTGGGTTATTGGAAAAAAAAACACTGCCTCAACAGGAAATGCCACTTGAACGTCCAAGTCAAGCACTGTAGCAAGAAAAAAAGGGCTTTTGGATGGCACATGAATTACATCAATGTTGCCTCACCTAACTACTCCCCTCAACTTCAAAAGACGTACTGACACTGTCGGTATGCCTTCTTTCTAAATGTGAAATATTAGAACATATGCATAAGTAGTCACTTGTCTGAATATATGGAATCGAGTGAGCAGCTTCCAATACTGCGAAAGGAACAACTCTTCATAATGTAAGTGAAGCCGTTTAAAAAAAATGTGATTGCTGTATCTGCTGTTGCTTGCCAACCCAACATTTGAAACATCCCAGTGTTGACAATACCACATGCATTCAAAAGTAAATACATAATACAATACAGTACATACATTGAAATGCATTCAAAGGTGATACATGTATTGTGAAATTGTATGTTGTATGGTATGTATGAACAATGTCCAGGAGGACGAAGAGCAGCATCCATATCCACCATGCAGAACAGATGAAGCCTGGGCAGCACGTCCTCCTCTCCACCACACCAAACAGATGAAGCCTGGGCAGCACATCCTCCTCTCCACCACACCAAACAGATGAAGCCTGGGCAGCACATCCTCCTCTCCACCACACCAAACAGATGAAGCCTGGGCAGGACATCCTCCTCTCCAACACACCAAACAGATGAAGCCTGGGCAGCACATCCTCCTCTCCACCACACCAAACAGATGAAGCCTGGGCAGCACATCCTCCTCTCCACCACACCAAACAGATGAAGCCTGGGCAGCACGTCCTCCTCTCCATCACACCAAAGAGATGAAGCCTGGGCAGCACGTTCTCCTCTCCACCACACCAAACAGATGAAGCCTGGCAGCACATCCTCCTCTCCTCCACTCCAAACAGATGAAGCCTGGGCAGCACGTCCTACTCTCCACCACTCCAAACAGATACCTACAAGGAGCCTGAGCACAGTGTCCTCATCACCACCACATCAAAAAATACCAAAATTGAAGTCTGAGCTGTCCAACCACATCTCCACCACTAGGTCTTTTCAAGACAGAAGAATGTAGATGAAGCAAGTTATATTGTTTCTGTAACCCCTGAAGTTTTGATGAAATATGTGCCAAAAGACACATAGAGCTGCAGCAGTTCATTTTGAAGCTCCGGTCTAATTGTGAAAATATGTTTGATTCTATATCATATTCCATATTTACATGCCTTTACTGGCACTATTTGAAAAACAAAAAAAAAAGATATGTAAAGAGTGACAATTTTTTTACGTAATTTGGAGCCACAGTCAAAGTCTCACACATAAAGATAAGATAAGAATAAGAAATACTTATAAGGATGTGGAGATGGGAAACAGCTGGAATCAATCAGGGGCGGGACAGATAATCACCAGACAGGTGAAACAGGAGGGCAGGATGTTGTGAAGCTGAAACGACACGGAGACAGTAAATTTCAAAATAAAACAGGAAATGACTGAAGACTGAAATTTAAAAAAAAACATAACTTGACATGACAACCTGAATATACATCATTGTTTTAATCACAACCAAAAGTGACAGAGCTTAGGTACTTACAATACTTTTTTTTGGCCCATGTCCGATGTACTAACATGAATGGTGAGGGGTTTATGAACAAGGCATGTCTCCCATTCATGTCATTACACTTTGCTTCCTGAGAGAGACCCTTCTTTCATTTCAGCTATTCAGTGTTTTCACAGTCATAGTACAAAATATTCTGTGCTTCTTAAAAAAATGACTCAAAATGGACAAAAACGCTGGAACAAGACATTTTCCGTTTTACAAAATAGCACTTAATGAGTTAAGAAGATCACAGCTACTTTAAACGACTGAGGTTAACCTGACGCTGATCATGTATAATAAAAATGAATTTAGTATCCACTTCCTCTTTTTTATGAGGACTTTTTTGTGCTTACACCAGTCACATCTATGGAAAAAGACAGATTTTCCTGATTTATTCTCATTTGGAAGAAACAAACAAAATACGAAATCAAACAGCAAAGGAGGTGAACGTGATGAGGAGTGGGTGAAGAGAAAATTGTGAGAAAGAAAAGGGATGAAAAAGAGATGCATGGATGATGAAAGGGTATAGGTATGAAAAGGAAAAATGAGGAAGGGGACAGAGAGAGAGAGAGAGAGGCAGGGCTTCTTAAACTAATGAGATATTGATTTGGGAGAGACACACCTCCTCAGGGCTTCCGGCTGACACACAGATAAATGGGCAGCCATTCATTACCTAGAGAGAGAGAGAGAGAGAGAGACACCGGTAATACTCATGCATGAAGAGGGAGTGATGACAGAGATAGTCCTGCTGAAGCTTCACTCTGCTGCTTTGAATGTCATGTGAGGCTGTGGGACCAGGTGACCACCTGCCTCTCAACTCATCAGGAATACATAAAATAATAAAAAAAAATAAAGTAAAAATGTATCAAATCAAAATTTAACAAAGTAAAAGTCAGACAGGAGTTTGTGCTCTATCAAGCTCAGAGGGCTATTTCACAAAAACTAGGATAAGGAATGAAACCAGGATATCTCAGTTATCCTATCTTAATTTAATCTTGAATTGGTTTCACAAAAGCAGGGGCACATAAGTTACCATGGAGATTTTGTGCAGCTAGTCTCATGTTCTTTAGCCTGCATTAAAACGATGCACATATATAAAATAAATATACAGTATATATGCCGTGTGTGTATACTGTGTGTGTGTGTGTGTGTATATATATACATATATATATACACACACACACACACAGTACTGTACAGTGTTTAAGAAAATAACATTTCTTTTCCTTTTCGTCCATTTCTCGTTACAAATTAATACTTTAATGATGCTCTTTGGTGGATTATTTGTTTGCTGAGTTACAGGAGAGGCTTGGACAGATTCAGAAAAGATGGTTAATCTAATTTTATTAGCATGTTTGATCGTTAGTTATGACTGTTTTTTTAGTTTCCTTGATTTTTTGAATGGAGTTCTGCTAGCACCTCTCTCAGTTGGTCCTCTAGTCTCTGCCAGCCTTACTCTGCTGTTTAATTAGTCAAGTCAAGTCAATTTTGTTTGTATAGCCCAATATCACAAATTATAAATTTGCCTCAGAGGGCTTTACAATCTGTACAGGACATGACACCCTCTGTCCTTTACAAATGACCAAGTCCCCACTGTTACCAGCCTATGGTGTAATAAATCACATTTATGTACAGATTATTGTTTTAATTTACCCTTGAGCAAGGCACCGAACCCCCAACTGCTTGGGGCGCCTGGATATGGGGCAGCCCCCTCACTCTGACACCTCTCCTCTAGTGCATGTGTGTTTCATAACTTGTGTGTAATGTGCAACTGAAAATAAAAAAAAATACTAACAGAGTGTAAATTGAAATTTCCCTCATTGAGGGACTAACAAAGGAATTCATCTTCTTCTTCTAGTTGGAGATTTTTGGGAAACGGTCGGAAAGGGGAAGTTTGGTCATTCAGAAGTACTACGTACTACCGTGGTTTCATGCTAACTTCCGTCGTTATTTGGGAAACGCACCCCAGATTATGTGAGACTCGTTAATTTTTAAAATAAAATAATCTGTGTTCGCAGCGGATCGTATAATCCATATCTTTCTACTCAGTGGACACAGGATGGTTCTCTTTCACTTACGCTCCGCTATAACCTGTGGAATTATACGTGAATTTATGAAATCTCGGTAGTCAGTGAGATCTCGCTGGTTAGTAAGATTGCGTTCTTGCGATTCCACAGCAGGCGGATCTGATGTGTATTGACGGATAACAGATGTCATCATCGTTCTGCATCCAGTGGAAATTAGGGTTAAGGGTTAACCTCTAAAGAATAGACAATGTCTTGTGTTGTACAGATTCTAAAACCCCCTGATGTAAACTTGTGATTTCAGGGTGTACAAATAAAACTAAGGATAAAATTGTGTTATTCTTAGTATTAAGCTAAAGAGTTACTCTTCTGTAGAAGATCTACTGTGTCTATCTCCAACCAAAAATTACCTCTGTACAGGGAGACAACTAGGTCTTTAAATTGAGCCACAGCTCTGAGCTAAAGCCTGGTTTTCTCATTCATCATTAAGCATATTGAAGCATACATTCACCACCACGTGCACACATACACACACACACCTCCAACACAGTCACATCAGCATGTGGAGCTGTAAAAATGATACTTAGTGTACAGTTTGTTCCCTAAGAAATGCAGCAGAAGCAAACAATGCTGCACCATCCAAGCAGTTTCTCGTTACTTTATGATCTAATTTCACTATCCAGTGAAACAGATGACCACATTAGCAATCTCTATTGTATTCTCACACTGCTTAAATGTGTAATGTGTGTTTTAGTGCAATTAGCTATGTTTAGACATTGTTCCTAGGAGTGTAGTTTCATTTGCCTATACAACTTCTTTAGTGGGCTCGCGGTGGAAATAGATTTAGGCAGCCTGACATATAATAATTGTAATGAACTGACAAACAAAGCAAAAAGTTCTGATGAGAAAAGTTTTTTTTTCCTAAATGAAAAGAGTAGTTTGCTTACATCTGAATCTCTGGTTGATGGGGGAAAAAAACTATGAATAATGCATTTGGTAAGTATGAAATTACACTATTACAGCTTGAAGATAATTTGTGTTTTGAGAGTTGAATATAATTGTTTTGAGACTATAATTTCCCCTTTGCCTTCGAGAAACCTAATAGAACTAAGTAGAAAGGAGGTGCTGGTAAAGAATGATTCTGTTCCTTTCAAACAGTGGGCATCTAATGTTACAAGGATCAATAGAGTTTTCACACTGACATTATCTGTGTGCATCTATGCCATCCGGGTGGTTGATGACAGTCTGTTCATTTAACACAGACATAATGAACATTTCTGAACAAGAACGATACGTTGATGCACTGCAGGAAGAGAGGAGCCATTAAGAGGAGGTGAACTGATGATATTTTAAATACTGTGAAATTCAAAATAAAAGCATGGTGTAACAGGAAGTTACCCGTATTTTTGCAAGGTTGGACAAGTTGGACAAATAGAAACACAACATTGTCTCAGCTCAGAGTTCCTGCAGGGTCTCTGACAACAATTTGCAGTGGAAGCTCCAGAAGGAAATGGACAGCTAAGCAGCCACAGCTGCTGGAGAGCCAGGCCACATTGCCAAGAGGAACATCAGAATGAGAACCGAAATGGTGCAGGGCAGACTGTTAATTAAAAATGTTTGTGAAAAATACTGAGCGTGCTCGGAAACACTACTGTCCACACCTCTGTTCACACAGACCATAAGAATCAACACAATAAAATCCCAGTGTTGTTTTCATCGTCCCAGCATTACTTTTATTCCAACTCCCCCACCAGTCCGTCAATGATTTTGCAGGCCTTTTTTTGTGACAGTTGTAGCCCAACTTCAAGATCCTCCTCCTCACCCACAAAATCCTCCACTACCAGACCCCCTCCTACCGTGCAAACCTGCTCCACCACCAGACCCCCTCCTACCGCGCAGACCTGCACCACCACCAGAACTGGACCTGGGGTGACAGAACCTTCTCCGTTGCTGCCCCCACCCTCTGGATCTCTGCCCATAAACATTCATACCTGCACTCCCCACCTTCAAAACGCTCATTAAAATACACCTCATGAAAATTACTTTTAATATTAGTTTTTTTTATTTGTTGTTATGTTTTTCTAGATGTTTGTTGTAATTCTGTCTTTCAATGTGTTTTCAGAAGAACACTGCAAAAGTTAACTCAATAATTGCTTTTTGGTCTATTTTTATTCAATAAAAATAAAAAAAAATCTGTTGTTTTTTTAGCAAAGCCAGACCTAGTTTGTTCAAAAAATATATTTTATTCACTGGAATTAATTGCTATAGTGACCACATGGAGTGATGCTGCTCAGGTTCAACTTGTTCATCTGACAATAATTTTCAGCTTCCCAGCTGGCATTTGACCGACCTTAAACGTTTAAATAGTGTTGAAATGACGTCAGTTTAGGAAAAACTATTAAATCAATGTTGGAACAACGTTGCACAGCAAATATCTGAAAAGAAAATGCGCTAACACTTTGGGGATTGAATCCCAGAATGTTGTGTTTTGGTAGCGGTTATTTTGTTGTTGTTCTGACCAATGTCTTTTTTGTACAGTCAAAAACACACAACCTGAAAACACAATCTTTTGGTTTATTTTGAAAGAGACTTGGTATCTTCATCTATAACATAATATAATATAATATAATATAATGATCTGCATCAAACTTCCTCCGGTCCCGCTCTATTGCTGGTGCGCGGGAGCCGGAGCTGATCAGTCATGTGATCAGCTTCTGTACCTTTGACCTCTGCACATGCGCAGTGCAATCGTTGCGCAGGTCTTACAGAGAGATGGACACTCCGAGCAGCTCCGTTTCATTTTGAAATCGCTGCTCGGCAATCCGGTGCATCCTGCGAACTTCTGTGGACTCGGTCGGTAAGCATTTCTAATTCATGCTAGTCGCAGTGGAAAAGCTTTATTTAAAATGTTATTACATATTTACACCTAGTTTTTTCTCGGTGAGAAGCATGTCTTGCTAGCTAACTTTTAGCTAATGGAAGCTAGTTGTTGAAGTTAAACGAGTAGCGTTTAGGAACTCTAGCGACACAGTTGTGCATTCATGAGCGGACCAGTTTTGACTACTTTTGACGTTTGGAAGACAATCCTTGTCGGTTCAAAATGCTGTCTGTGCGTGGGGGTGGGGGGAGGGGGAGCGGAGGTGCCACGGTGCAAAGATACAACGGCAGAGCGGGGGACAAATACCCAAACATGCGGTGGAAGATTTTATTGTTTTACTTGTGTTTTCACATCGAACGTGGAAAGGCGCAGGCTGCGCGAGGGAAGCACATTAATTGTGTTTGTGTGCACACCGCCCAAAGGCGGCGCCACGGTGTGTGGAGGTGAGCACAGCGTGCTGTGGGGTCACATGCACGCAACTAATGGGAGAGCAGCCGAGAGGCGCACCAAGATGGTGGGGACTGTGTTCACTCTACCTGGCATGCTGCGAAGTCAATTGAGAGGAATTCATATTACTTTGTCTCTAAATGGGGAGCTGTGGCAAGTACGCCTCCCCTCGCACAGAGATCTCGTCCAAAAGGGTCAGAGATGAAGAGACATTTCCGAATTGCAGTTCCTGGGTGAGCCGAAAGTCGCTCTCAAAGTGGGAAGCACTCAATCCCTTGAGTGCGACGATGTGAAATACACGCTTAGGCTTTGCGCTCACTTGCGCCCACCTTCGCGGTGTGTGCTGCGTTTGCTGCGTTCGGAGTTAAAGCACCTTAACTCATTTCATTGTTTTTAATTCAATACATTTATGCCATTTTTCAAAATATGTGAACTGAACAACATGTAACATAAGTTGATAATTTTATTTCTTTGCTCCTAGATGTATTTAAAAAAGTGGAGAAGACAAAATGCACAATTGCGCGCAATCTTGGAGTCCACTGACTCTGACGAAGCTACAGGTCCCTCATCTGCAACAGACATACAGATGCAGGACCATTCCGACACAACACATGTACCGCTGCACAACCAACCTGATACAGGATTTCCAGATGGTCATCACCCACCAGACAGTGATAGTGAAAGTGACCCTGATATTGGACATTTATTTCAAGATGATCATGAACCACCAGACAGTGATGGTGAAAGGGACTCTGAAGTTGGATGTTTTTCTGAAGAGGAATCAAGTAACCTTCAAACTGATTTAGCAAAATGGGCTGTAAAAAATCGGGTGACACGCACATCGATTGATGAGTTGCTCTCTGTTTTGCGTAAACATGGACACCGACTGCCAAAAGATGCAAGAACGCTCCTAGGAACTCCACCTCAAATTGAAGTCATGGATCTAGGTGGTGGCCAGTTCCTGTACTTTGGTGTAGAGACAGGTCTTCTGAAATTGTGCTCAGAGCACCCTGCGTTTTTTACAACAGACACTGAGATACTGCTGAATTTCAACATAGATGGTGTGCCATTGTTTAAATCTTCAAACGTTCAAATTTGGCCTATTCTTTGTAAGGTAAAAAAGTTTGAGCCATTTATTGTAGCGCTTTTTTGTGGAGCTGCAAAACCAAACAGTGTTGCTGATTACACAAGACTTTTTTTAACAGAACTGCAGGCACTCCAACAACATGGGTTTGAGTTACAAAATGATACATTAAATGTTAAAGTAAATGCTTTTATCTGTGATGCCTCAGCTACAGCATTCCTAAAATGCATAAAGTCCCACAATGCCTACAAAAGCTGCGAGCGGTGCAGCATTGAAGGACAGTATGTAAGCAACAGAGTGGTCTACAACTACCAGTCTCATGAGGAGGCCAGTGGTAGAACAGAAGAGAAGTTCTGCAAACAGGCATATCCCACCCACCAAACTGGATGCTCACCCCTCGTCAGTGCGGGGTTGCAGTGCATAAAACCATTTGTGCTGGACTATATGCATGTTGTCTGCCTTGGAGTTGTCAGACAATTGCTGAACTTTCTTAAACAGGGACCCAGAGAGTGCAGGCTTTCCTCAAGGCAGATTGGTCAGATTTCAGCTCGTCTCCTATCCCTCCGTGGAAAGCTGCCTCGAGAATTTACCCGACAGCCACGAAGTCTATCTGATCTTAACAGGTGGAAAGCGACAGAATTCCGTCAGTTTTTACTCTATACAGGACCTGTTGTTCTCCGAGGCATTTTGCAAGACAGTTTTTACATTCACTTTTTGACGCTGTCTGTTGCCATGTCTATACTGCTGGATTCCAATGACATTACCCGGATCTCATCCCTTGGCTATGCAGAAGAGATTCTGGTGTATTTTTATAGAGCATCTACCACGCTCTACAGCCCAATCTTCCCATCATATAATGTCCATGCCCTCATCCACCTGGCAGAAGATGCAAGGCACTTTCAAACATCGTTGAATGACATCTCTGCTTTTCCCTTTGAAAACCACCTGCAAAAACTAAAAAAAAAGTGTCAGAAATGCAAAAAACCCAATGGACAATGCTAAAACTCTAGTCTCCCCATCAGTACCCGGGATGTTTCTGTCAACGAAGATGAAGGACTGCTTTTTTTTGGGAAACGTCTTTGTCCTGGTAAAGGAAAGAAGGCCAGAAAAGACGTGTGCAGTGTGTACAGTCTTGACACTTCAGACAGTTTTTTCACCTATCCATGTGACTCTAAGCCAATTAACATTGCTGTACTGCGTGATTGCAGTATAAATGGAAAGCAAAAGCTCGTTGAGGAGAAAAACCTGAGGCACAAGGCAGTTTGTCTACCATACAAAAGTGGCTACATATTTATGCCATTGCTTCACTGTGGTGAAAGAAACTAATCAAATATATAAAAGTAAGTTCTTACATAACTTTTGTTTTAAGGTTTATTCATGATTTGGTAATGGCTACTTGATTGCACTGTTGGAAAGCATTCTTATGATACTGCTTTTATGTTTTTTTCTGATTAGACCAGAAAAATGTGGACCAGGGCGGTGTGGCGAGAGGAGGAATTGGAGATGGAGGACGTCGTGCCAACATCTTGGGTCGTCCAAAATGAAGTATTGTGGCCTCAACATGGAGCTCAAAGAGCACTTAAGGCTCAGATCAAACCGGAGGACTCATGAAGTTCCCATTGCTTAAGATCAAATTTCAATCAGGTAAGACGTATGATATACTACACATGCTCTTATATTGCTTTGGTAACTTTTCATCAAACGAATCCTAAAATTTCATAATTTTTAATAACCTCAACACAAATGAACAACCCAACTTGTAAAAAAAAACAACAAAATCAGTTTGAGAGGGCATCAGAATCAGTGTGCATGGGTTAGGGTTAGTCCCATTCACCAGTTTGGTGCTTGGTCTTTGGTGGCAATGAGAGGAAGTTGGCATTGGAGGAGCGGAGGGCACAGTTGGTGGAGTGGGGGTCTACGACATCATACGTTTGAAAAAATGATGCAACCATTGTTTGAATAAGTTGCAGTGAGGTTGACTAACAATGAAAGAATGAAATGGCTGATGATTTGATTTTATGCTAAATGCTTTTTGAGTCAAACAAGACCAGTCAAAAAGACCGTGGAAGGCTTGGGTCATGATACAAATGAAGACTGTACAACCATTGTAAATGTATTTACAGATGACAAGAAAGAGTGCAATAGATATGATTTTACAACCACTGCTGAAATAAGTGCCTCAGAAGAGGCGTTACCAGCCAAGAGGGGGGAAAAAAGAAAGGTGTATCATGACTATGAAGTCGGTATGTATTAATTTCATTATTTCTAAGTGTATTTGTGACAATTTGAAGCTTTCTGAACATCTTAAATGCCTTATATTCGTATTGAGTTTTTTCAATTTTTTTAGATGAACCGTCTGTGAATGAAGACACCCTAATTGAAAGTGCTCCATGTCAAAAGCACACAGGTTTGCGTACAAAGATTGTTTGGTTTTTAAAGCTTTCATACGTCTTTCACACACTGACATGTGTCTTTTAGTTAAGACAAAGCAAGGCACTCAGCACACATATGCTGAATTTATTTGAAAGATGACTAATCTTACAGAATGTTTTACACTAATTTTAGGTGAAGAGGCCACCAAGAAGCTTCGGAGGTATGTACCTTGTGAAGGTGAGCAATACCTTACAGGAGCCAATGTGCTAAAGGCAATGTCTTGATGGCCCAAAAGCCTCCATGATTGTAACATAGTATTTCTAAAATAACCAACAAATTTACCTTCTGTTGCACAGCCACTGTGACCATCTGTTGAAGGTTGATAGTGAAAATATTTACATAAAATAGTGAAATTAAGAGGGCATGTAAAGGGAGAAGTTAAACTTTGGTAGTGGGTCATGTCACAAAGTAATTATATGTAGACAGGAAGGCTTAATGTGGTAGGATAGGGGGTGTAATGGTTCTCACTGCAGTCTTAAACTTTGTCACATTCTTACAACAAACCTTTCCGTTAATATTGTACAGTGACCTCTATAAGCCACTTCTTAGCATGTAGCATTGCTGGTATATGTGGGTTATAGGCCACAACTTTTTTGAGTGAAGGACCTTTGTAAAACAGTCTCCTTTATATTTAATACAGGTGATTTTGCTCTTCCATGTCCTCTAAAGAAGTCAGCCAAACATTCTGGTATGTGGTTGCATGAAACAAGTTTTCTGTATGATTGATAATGAAACTTTTTCAAGATTTCTCTAAATGCCATAAAATATAAATGTAATATGTATGTACTTGGCTTATAGTAACCACATGTGTGCTAAGTATTTTCAACTATTAACCATTCCAGTGGCAAAATGCTTTAAAAAGAGAGAAAACCTCAAAGGAGATCCCAACAAGAAACCCAAGTGCTCCTCTAAGCGATGGAGATAATGTATGTGTGTGTGTGTGTGTATGTGATCAAAGTTATTATTGTTATAAGAGGTGCACCGTTTGTGTTCCTGACCTGCACTTTTAAGTTGCTGTCCAAACAGGTCCCCCAGGACCACAAAAAATACAAAATGTTTTACTGACCTCAGTTAATATTTTAACATTATTTTTAATAGGGAAAAATGAAATTAAACCATGAAATTGTCCTTGTTCTTAATTTGTTGTTCCTGCCACAGCAATTTCTCTGCATTTTACTTGAGCAGATTCAGATTTCAGCAGAATCTGTCAGTTAACTTCTGAACTTGCTACATCTGTCATAGATTTTTTTTTTTTTTTTTCTCATTCAAGCAGATTAAGCCCTGACCAAGAGAGGCCGTCCAGCTCACCATCCCACAGAAGGCATGAGACTCCATCTAGATCTTCCACCCCTGGACGCATGCACCTGTGCCTGGTTCCACTGCGCAATTGCTGTTTTTAACTCACGTTCTGCACCCACAAAATTTGTCCCATTATCAGAACGCAGCTCGCGAACCTGTCCTCTTCTGGCTATAAAGCGCCTTAGTGCATTTATGAAGGAGTTAGTGTCCAGAGAAGGTGCCACTTCAATGTGAATAGCTCTCAATACAAGACAGGTAAATAGGACACCATACCTCTTCACTGTACGCCTCCTGCTCCTCACTTCGATGGGTCCAAAATAGTCGACTCCTACACAAGTGAATGGAGGTTCATCAGACTTGAGTCGGTCTGTGGGCAAGTCTGCCATCTGCTGGCACACTGGAGTGGCAGTGAGTCTTCTGCAGATGGTACACTTAGACAGAACTTGCTCCTGTCATCCAGTATTTCTCCCTGAGCTTGGACAACATGTGGTTGCGGCCGCTGTGTCCTACCTCTTGATGTATATTTCTCAGCAACAGGGTAGAAATATGACGGTCTTTAGACAGAATGATAGGATGCTTAGACTCCAAAGGCAATGCTGCTTTACTAAGCCATCCTCCCACACGCAAGACTCCATCCTCCAGCCTTGGACACAATTTGTACAGGTTACTACCTTTCTTGACATTTTGTGCTTTTCCAGACATGAGAGCTCCTCAAAAAACTTTCCTCTCTGGCAAAACTGAATGATGGCCAACTCAGCCTGGTCAATGTCCTCCACTGTAAGAGCTCCCAGGACCGCTGCACCTTTAAATGTGTACTTTTCCTGCTCCATAATTCTCTGTTGCCGCATGCTCTCTTCACTCTGGTTGGCTGTTAGCCTTTTCCTCTTCCTGATACAGGACCTCAACCATTCCTTGTATTTCAGCCACCATGCCACAGCTTTCTTTAAGCAGATCCATGAGGAATAATGATGGATCAGATGAGTAGTGGGATCCTCTCCAGCTTGTACTGCATTAACAGCACTTTTCTTCACCTCTGGATCATCCTGGGGGAGTTGATTCACAGGCTCAGGGTTCACAGGCCATTCTGTTTCAGGTTGGCAAAGAAACAAAGGTCCCGTTAACCAGAGTCTGTCCTTCACAAATGCTTCCACTTTAACCCCTCTGGATGCTGTGTCTGCTGGATTTAAAGCTGTATCCACGTACCTCCACTGAGCAGGGTGAGATGATTTCAGTATCTCCGAAACACGAATGGCAACAAACACCTTAAATCTGGTGCTTTCGTTGTTAATATATTTTAGCACAGAAGCACTATCAGTCCAAAACACAGATTCTTGAAGACTCATGTGTAGCTATTTTTTCCACAGGACATCCATGCAACTGGCCATTGTTGCAGCAATCAGTTCCATTCTTGGAATTGTAACTGTCTTCAGTGGGGCAACACGAGCCTTTCCCATAATGAAAGCACTGTACCTTTGGAGGTGCTCGTTCTGTGACAGCAGGTAAGTGTCTGTAAGGTAAGCGTCACAGAAATGATGTAATTGTGCAGTAATAACGTCCCCAAATTCCAGAGGTTTCAGACATCTGGGTAGCTCAAAGTTATCCAGTAGGTGGAGCCCTTGCACCCACTTAAGCCACTCTTTGGAAACAGACTCTGGTATGGGGTCATCCCAACCAACTCCTCTTCTGCACAAATCCCTCAAGATCCTTTTTGCTGTCAGACCAAGAGGACTTAACATGCCTAGGGGGTCATAAATGGAGCTTACAGTAGAAAGGATGCCCCTGCGGTTGAGTGGTCTGTCCTTCCATATAATTTTGAATTTAAAGGTGTCTGACTTGATGCACCACTCTACACCCAGCAGGGAGGATGTAGCTCCGAAAAGATGTACCTTCATCCTGTATTCACATGGTGCTTGGTTCAAGTCTCCTTGTGGCACCCAGAGGAATCGCAACAGATCAGCATCATCTGGGGGCACTTGCACCTGATGAAACATAGCTTCTATGTCAGCCATGATGACCACAGGTTCCCTCCTGAACCTGGTCACAACACCAATTAGTGAGCTGGTTAGAGCACAATGCGCCAATACAACCAGCGTAACATCCATTTAATACATTGTCCTCATTTGACACAATGCATGCCAATCGAAGCGGATTCCTTAATCCACAAACATTCACAGGTCCAGGCCTACCTGCTCCCAGGTAAATGGATGGCGTGGTGTGGCACTTAGCTGTGTTGGCTCCTTTGTTCTCAGGCTAGTCGGTGCACGACGACTTGGTTCTTTGGTGCGGCTTGATGATTTTCATTAAACGCCTTTTTTTGTTGACAAAATGTTGCGTCACACAATCCTTTTGCTGCTGAGAGTAGGTTGGGTCCTCAGGTTGGTCAATTTGTGACGCGCTATTAAAATATGACATAGGCTCCGCTGAGATCCAAATAGTGCATTTATTGTGAATAAACCAGCACAGGGATGAATGAATAGAAAATCGAAACTAGAGGATTAAACCGATAAAAGGGTGATAAATGAATGAGCAAATAAGTGAGTAGTGGTCAACAAAAATTACAGCTACTCCCAACCCTGACTCTCTCTCTTTCTCATCTGTAACACCAGTGAGTGGCCACCTTTACGCACACACTTCCGCACGCACGCACGCCTACTCCCACATGAACCACCCACTCTGCAACACACACATTCAAGCACACCGTGCTGCCCATCCTTAAACTATGTCTCTTACACTCACAGTTAACATCATAACTTCCTATACCTGACATAGCAATTTAAATTTTTTTTTTTTTTTTTGGCAAGATTCAGCCCTTTCCAAGGGAGCTCATCCGGATCGTCTCACCTTAGAGAGCATGGGAGTCCCTCAGGATCTTCCACCCATGGACACAGGTATTATGTTGAATAAGATACACTGTGATTAAAATTATAGAGCAAATACTGGATATCTTTAAAACCCTTGGTAGTCCCCGTGGCTGAAAACGGCCACTTGCGGAAAATGTACCTTTTATTTTTTACTACAGCAAATGGGGTAGTTTTTTGTACAGATTCTTAATTTGACATGCAATTATAAAACATGAATTAAAAATTTTCACCAGGTCAAATAAATAAATATGCCCTGGACAAATTTTGCGCATCGTAATGTCCCTTGTGGCTGAAAACAGCCACTATTTTTTGACTGCTGTAAAATCATACTGGATTAATATTTTTTGTTATATATTTTCATATATCTTATTTTACTTCTTTTAGGCTTGCATAAGTTTTTGTTTATTTATTTATCTATTGGTTTCTGCAGATCCTACTTCTACATTTTGACTGCTGTTTTTAGTCCTGATTTGTTTATTTTTACTTTAAAGCTCTGAAAAGCTCTCTGTGTGATAGTGCTAATACAAAGAGCACTATATAAATGATTAGTTAAGTACATGATTGTAGTAGGTTGCATGATTTTCACCTCAGTTTCTCCTTTAGTGAAACCCCAAGAAGGCCCCCTGAGAGAGAAAGGACAAACACCAGACTGAGAAATGAGGACTTCCCAATGTCTCAGAAAAGTAATCTTATTTGTATTATCAATCTTTGAAGATTCAGCCTAAATAGATTCAACAATAAATTTTTATAAATAGAAAAGAAATAACAGATCTTTTTTTGTTTTAAGCAAAGAATCTTATGGTTATGAGAATAATCCGAAACTAAATTGTTTTAGTAAGACTTATTTTGGTGAACTTTTATTTGGAAAATAAAAAAACAATGTTTTTTGATTTGGAGTGTATATAATATTTCTTCTAGAATTCCAAAAGAAAGTCCTCCAGCTCCTATTGGAGATCAGGGATCGTTCTGCCAGCTCACCAACTGGGCCCAGTGTTGAAATACAGCCAGCAAATTCTGAACAAGAATTTGGTGCTTTGAACACTCGACTCGAAGATGAGAAGGAGGCTAAAGAACTGGTAATTTTCACCTCCCAGGTGCTATTGAGGTTGGCGCATTAGGCTAATTTAAAGATGTACAGATTTAATTGGCGTGAGATTAACACCAACTCTTACCTACGACAGATCATAAAACTACAAAGCGCACACACATACACACAAATGCATGTGTGAGCTAGTTCCTGGCCAATTGTCATCATGAAGATTGGTTTCTTTTATTCACCTATAACTACTACAAAATCCCTATTGTCATCTACATGCTTTGTGGATGTATAACGAACACCTTTTCTAGATGTGATTTTAATTTGTATTTTCTATTACAGCATCTACATCTGAGGAGGTTGGGAGGAGCAGATGCCGGAGACTTTGTTAAGAGGTCCATGGCTGCGTGAGTAATTTTTTGTTTTGCATTACTTTATCGGGGCCCAGTGGCACACCGCACAAACTACATGACCGCATGTTTTTGCAATTAGGAGCAGCTTTACGTAGGTTGAAATTCTTCAGTATAAAATGTTTCATGTCATACAGTATACCGCCATGCACTCCCCGAGATACCCTTCGCTCGCTGCAACATCATCATGAATAACGTATTTGCTCTGTAATCATTTTCTAATCTAATCATTTTTTTTTTATCATGGCAGAACCATGACAAACAAAATGATGGCAGCTCTCAGCCTCAAAGGAAGAAGTGGGAAAATTGCCTTCAGCAAGACACCACTATTCAAAGTAATCTGTGGTAAGTTTACTTGATATAGTAATATTTGCTTAATGGTGATTGGGGGTTCGTTGGGTGTAGATGAATAGATGAATAATTGCAGTAAAATGTATTTTTCAAAGTGTGTTTGTAAAAAGAAAAAAAACATGCCATTTTTTGCACCACCAAATGAAAGAAAAGACAAATCAAAACAAAATCATACAAAGACATTTGCTAATACAAATCTCTCCTCTTCTCTTTAGATGCCACCTTCAAGTCTCACCGAACAACCTTGACAGAGGTTGAAGGACACGTGGCGAAATTTTTGAAGTATGCACTGGAGAGGATAGGTGGTGGCGGGAGGAAGAAGTAGGAGTTTGAGTGCACCGCCCCCCTCAACCACACACACACACACACACACCCCATCCAACCCAATAGTTTTGGCTTGTTTTAGGGCTTGAGTTTGGTTTTGTATGTTGTGACACGTTCTGACATGTTCTCATGCTCATTACACACACACACACACACACTCATCTTTTCAATAAAGAATTCTGACAAAATTTTAACTGTCTTGCTTTGATAAATTCTTACCTGCCTTGGTCAACAATTATTCAACGTTGAGGAATGTCATTGAAATGACGTTTCTTTGTCAACGTCTAATGGATTTTCAAATTTGAAACAAAATTCAACAATTATTCAACGCTGAGGAAAGTACGTTGAAATGATGTTTCTTTATCAACGTCTAATGGATGTTGAAAATTCAACAATTATTTAACGCTGAGAAAATGACGTGGAAATGACGTTTCCATTTCAATGTCTAATGGATTTTCAAAATCAAAACAAAATTCAACAGTCATTGGACGTTGGCACCTGACGTTTAGTCAACATTGACTAAACGCTAAAATGCCAGCTGGGTTAGTTGAAAAACTCAAATACTGAGAATAAATCACTAATCATCAGCCTTTTTTTATTTTATTTTATGGTATTCCGTCGCTCCCACTAAGGGGTGTCTCAATCTGATATTGATATTGGATATTACCATCAAAAAAAAAAAAAAACAGTATCAGATTATATCAGACTGGATCTAAAATCCTGATATAAGCACACCGATACCAGCAGTCCATTCCAGACTCCACTCCACCACTTCTATCCAGCAGTGCCTGGATCCAGCATGCAGAGCCCACATGATCACAACAACAGCTGTGCTGACAAGGAGTTTCGGTTAAGTCTGGCAAAGATGTTGCAGCTCAATGCAAAACTGGCACAAGTTTCCCATGGTCGCACAGAACCTTATCGTGCATTTGAAGCAGCATTATAAAAAAAACTGCATGAGGATTTTTGCAAGACCATGGAAGCAAAGAAACAAATCTCTGGTTCCCTCAAACAGCCAACGCTGGCTGAAACATTTGCAGAGTGTGATAAACTCCCACAGTATAGCAAAAAAGCATTAGCCATAACAGGTGCTCGATGACCAGCCCCTGTCTGTAAGTAATGTTGAATTTAAACGCTTAATTGAGCACCTCGAGACTTGCTAGCTAGATCATGCCTAGCTGCCACGACATTGTTGATAAAATTATATCCCAGATGCATTAATGGGTTCAAATGTGTATTGCTGCACATGTGGAGGAAGGAAATGCTGTTAGCTTCACCACCCACATCTGGAGCTCAGACCATCTGTCCAATTTGAGTCTGACTGTGCACTGATGGACGTTGACTTTACATTGCAGAGAGCAGTGTTATGTACATGCGAGTTCAGAGGCTCACACACAGCTAATGCCATCAGAAATAACATGGAGGAGATGCTGCATGACTGGAAGGTTAACAAAAAGAAGGGCAATGTCATTTTAAGAGACAATGCTGCTAATATGAAAAAAGTCAATGGATCAGCTGGGTGTGCCAAGCATGTTTTGCACACATTCTTCGGCTTGTAGTCCATGAAAGGGTGTTATCACAGCTAGCTGTAAGTGATGCACTAGCTAACAGAAGAAAAATAGTGGTCCACTTTAAACATTCCCCTCAGGTTTATTCAGGCCTTCATGACTTACAAAAAGAGCTGAGCGTCACACCAAAACTTCTCCAGCAGGATGTCCAGACATGATGGAGCAGTACCAAGTACATGATTGACAGCCTCACTCATCGCTGCATGCTTGCTTATCTGAAGAAAACAACACTCTGCCAGCCATTCTAACAGCAAACCAGGGACAACTAATGTCAGTGCCACCTCTGCTATCGCAGCCAATCCTGTCTATCAATGTCCTGAGAAGTGATTGTGATGTCACTAGTACCAGGCAGTGCTCTCACTGCCTGATTTCTGGGTCCATATGTGGTGGACGGGAAAATGTCTGATTATGTAATCTCCACCCCGGACCAGAGAAAGAAAACACATGCTGAACATGCTCAAGCCTTATTTTTCCAGAGAGCCCTCCCAGGTAGAACCTGCCTTCCTTGCAACGTCTCCATCCTTGATGTGGGCTGAGGCTGATGATGGCCTTAAGATGCCTTTGGTGGGCCAGCAGGGTAGCAATTCTGATTTCCTGCATGAGGCTGAGTCCCGTCTGTCCTATCTCCCTGATGAACAGAAGCATGATGATGATGATTGAGCATGACACTGAAGTAGGTGGTGCAGCCCCCATCAAGCAGCATGCCTACCGTTGTTCCCTATCAAAGCCTGAGGTAATGAAATCTGAGGTCAAGTACATGATAAATAATAATCTGGCCAAGCCAAGTTACAGCCCCTGGAGTTCACTGTGTCTGTTGGCATCTAAGGCCGATGACACCCCTCGGTTCTGCACTGATTACCTCAGAGTTAACGCTGTCACTGTGGCTGATTTCTTTCCCCTGCCCAGAACGAACTGCGTAGCCCAGGTTCTTTCATTTCAAAGTTAGATCTCTTGAAACAGTTATTGGCATGTGCCATTAACTCCTAAACTTTCAGAGGTGTCTGCTTTTGTAATTCCTTACCACTACTTGCAGTACACCATGATGCCTTTTGGGTCAAAGAATGTGCCTGCCACCTTCCAGCACCAGCAGTAGGAACTTATCCACACTCTCAGGTCTCTATGCAGTCCCAAAGTTCCTTTTGTGTGGACAGCAGAGTGCCAGCAGGCTTTTGAGGCTGTAAAATCCATGTTGTGCAGTGCTCAGATTTTGCCCAAGATTTCTCCCTTCCATATAAACTGGAAGTGGATGCTAGTGCGACTGGTGGTCTTCAGCTGTTTTTCAGCTAAAGACCACCTGCTTAACTACTCTACCATTAAGAAGGAGGCCCTGGTGATGGTACTAGCACTCCAGCACTTTGAGGTGTACATTAGGTCCAGTGTCCCCCCGATGTTAGATGGTGTTTGACTGTTGTTGCGGCTTCTGGTCCATGATATTTAGTTTTTGACCAGTGTTTTCAGTTTGAGTTATCATTAGTTTGTATTTCTATAATGAAGAATCATTATTTGGCCCTTAATCAATCTCTTTGTCGCTCTTCTTTATTCTTTGAACAATTTTCTTGTCTTTTCCTCCCTTCATCCCCAGGTTACACCCACAGAAGGTAAAAGGTACATTAAAAAAATGATTGTTACTCGTAATGTGTTACTTTTGACAGTAACTAATACTCTAACGCATTACTTTTAAAATAAATAGATGCAGTTACCGTTACAAAAAGGTTTGTTTGTCCATTACTTGGTAAATGATTTCCTGCATGATGAATTCAAATTGCTTTCATTCATGCTCACAGATGACACTAGGGACGGGGATCATGTCCCCCTCAGATTCATAGCGACTTCATAGACTGTATAGAGACACCGACCCCACCACATCCCTAACATAAGGTGACAAACACAGCTGGAAAAACAGAGCATTAATATCACTGCAGCAGCATTGGGTGCCCGACGTTTCTGTGATTCAACTCAAGGTGCGTTCAATTGCACACAAATGTTGGAATTTCCAACTTCAAGTCAGAATTTAAATAAGAACCACAGTGAAGTCGGATTTCCAACTCAGAAAGCTGGCTTAACTAATCTGACATAGAATTCATGCCATCTGCTACTGACGTAAACAGTAGCTACTTGTTTTGTTGTTCGTCTGTAAGGCTGGAAGAGCTGGGAGCACTAAACTTTGAGGTTGAGATGATCTAAGCTCCAAGTTCTGATTACCATGAACATACCATAAGGCAAACCCTCACTTCCCAGGGTCCAGGAGGATAAATCTATTAATCTACTCAACAAGGAAATGAACAAAACTCACTCACAAAAGAGTTTTATAACTGATAACAAAAGCTCACTGGAATACCAGAGACAAATAACCAAACAAAACTCTCTCTAAGGAGGGAAGGATCCCTACTAGCTGGTGGGAGAAACTGGAAATAGCAAGAAACAGGCACACACACGGCAGAGATGGGCGGCAAGATGAACTGGCACACGACAAGGGAAGATGAGATGATTTAAACATGAGAAAATGAGCTGGAAATAATTAGGGCAGGGCCAATAATTACAGACGTGGGAAGACAGGAAGGCAGGAAGGAAAATGACCTGAAACGAGGGACACAGCATTACTTCAAAATAAAACCCAGAAATACAAGACAGCATGCATGCACGAGACAAATATGGTGAACTTAACCAAAAAAGACAGACGAGACATGACACTGGGGTTGTTACTCCAAAAAAAAAAGAACAGACTTCAGATTACGATGTACTTTTCCAAAAAAGTAATGCCTTACCTTAATAAAGTACTCACTGCTGTACATAATTAGTATCAGTACTAGTTACATTACTTTTGGATTGCTCTGTAACATCACCTGAGATGCACGATGACTCATCTGCCAAATAATTCTGAATGAAACCTCATTTAAGAAATCATTATTGTAATAAAAGGAGGGCGGACAGTAAATCTCTCTTTTCTGCTCTTTAATATCAAAAAGCTGACAGGAAGTAGTGACCATCAGTTAAGACAGCACCAAACAGAAAAAAATATTTACACTTTGCCATCATATACTGGTCCATTAGTACAACATATTCTCAATGATGCACATATTTCCATCCCTCCAAAGACATCTTAACCTGCCTTGCCATCTTCGTTCCATCTGCTTGTCCATGAGCTCGGAAGTTAAAGTCGCGTCATGATTAATGTCAGTCAATCATGCAGGAAGAGACGTTTGATTTGTTTTTCTCTCCTTTTGTGCAGATAGTTGAAGGAGGTAAAAGTAACAACCTGATTTGTTTGATTAGTAATTAATGTGACGACTTAAGTTAAATACAGTTACACATGAATGTAATGTGATTTCTGCTTCCACAAACACTAAACAGCTTCTGCTTTGCTTTTATTCCTGAAATCTTCTCATCCCTTATCCCTGGCTTCACCAGCTTCACATGCTGTAGTTTTCCTCTGTTTCTTTTTCTCTCCATCTACCCCGTCCATCTAACAGTCTTTCTGCACAATTAGCCTGGTGTGAGAGATGGATGGCACAACTGATGAAGCTGACAATGGGAGGAAAAAAAGAGGAGAAAGGTAAAAGGGTAAGGAGGAATGAGGGGGAAAGATAAAAAGCAAAGGAGAAACCATGTCACTGTCGATAGATGCACACTGTTAATTAGGATAGAAGCAGTCAAGTTCCTGCTGCAGTACAGTTACAGCACAGCATCAACACCCTGATCAGGCTCTCTGCTGTAACACACACACGCACTCACACACACAGTCATTCATTCCTGCCCAGCACAAAAGCAAAGTATGGCCTCTGTCAGGCTACTCTCTGCTCTCTAATGAAAACACACAACCCCTTCCCATGTACAATCTCCACTGGTTTCCATCTCCACCACATGGCCATGCTACAAAGTCCCTTTAACTCATTGAGTGCCAGCCCTTTTATAAAACCAGAAGTGTCTTGTGCCAGTGTTTTTGGCCATTTTGAGTCATTTTTAAGACCCACAGAATATTTTGTATATCATCATGAAAAAAATGTTTGTTTTTACCTTGTTCCATTCTTGTTTTATCAGAGGTAGAGTAGAGGACACTTTCACCAAAATCACCACTTTTTGTCCAGATTGTGTTTGTTTTGCTCTCTAATCTTGGTCGTTTCCACTTCCTGCTTTGAGCTCTGTAGCGTATACCGTCTCCTTATGCTCCGACTACAAATCCCAGAAGTCTCCATATTATTCACAGGGTGCTGCCGAAAAACCAGTTTGGTGTATTTATACGTCTTGGCACTCAAGCGTAGCATTTTAAATGACATACAAATACATCAATGGCACTCAGTTGATTGGGTGACCTTTAAATTGTATGTAGGTATGAGTGTGAGTGGTTGTCTGGTGACTTGTCCAGGGTGTACTCTGCCTTTCACCCTAAGACAACCTTCAACATTTGTGTTCCAGACTATGGTGAAGGGGTATAAGGACAAAACTACCAGTTTCTTGAGGAAGGCAGGCCACCTTCCGGAACAGACCCCTTTTACGCAGTTGTCCATCTTTCAATCTGAGTTGTCCATTTCCTGTGTGCATTATATTCATAAGTCCAGAGCTACATGGTTGGCAAAATAATGGTGGTGTGACGCTGGTGCAGGATTTCACAAGCAAAAGTACCATCTGCATTTTTCTGTCAAATGAAAGCAAATCTGTCGTCTCGAAAGAGAAAACAACAGTTCCTCTCTTTAACAGAAGTGAACACTTCGGGGTTCATTTTGCTTATGTTTGCTTCTGAATGTTCAATTTCTGACAGACGCCTGATGACTCGTTCCAGGGGACTTCTCCAACTCCTGACATGTTTCTTAATTTGCTGCAGGTGGTTTCAAAAGGGAAAACAGGAAATGTCATTTACGGAATAGTTGAAGTGTTTGAGTAGCTTATGAGCATATTGGAGATAGGCATTGCGAGTCCTATCATCTGACTCCAGCAGTATCTACATGGTCACTGTCAAGGACAAGAAATGTCTTTATCTCTAAGGGGACAACACAGTTTTAAATACCACAGGTCTTGTGTACAGCAAAAACTGCCTTAGTTCAGTTGCTTTCCACTTGTCTAGTTCCTGTAAAACTTGCGGTTGCCGGGCAAAATCACTGGGCATCTTCCCCCTCAGTGCAATCAGTTTTTCAGATATTGCTTCCTTTTGCCTCGCAGACAACCGACAGATTTTTGGGCCACATGTCAAGTAAACCAACAGGTGTCTCACTACTCCCAGACGGACCATAATCCAAAGGACCAATCACAAGGTATTCCTGTTGTAATGAAGGGGCTGACATCAATTTGGTGGTTCTTGTACTCCACTCTTGAGAACCATCATCTGTTCGAGAAATGCATTCCTTGTCACTGAAAACTACTCTTCCCTCAACACGAGCCCTCTTACACATCTTTCACAACTCTCATAAGAAGTATGGCCCTTGATACACTTAAGATACACCCTTGCTGGTGAGTCACAGGGCATCAGTGTTAACAGAGTAAGTTTGGCCTTCAAAAATGATACCAGTTTCTTTGAGTTGTTTGTACTCTATCACAAAGCCTTTCAGATAATCCTCAATTGGACTCAGATTCTTATGTCCACTAAACATAAATGCAACAATAAATGGATCAAAATGGCCACACTTCGCCAGTATTGGCCAAAATTGCACACCACTACTTTTAAAAAGTGGGCCGCCATCAATGTTTAAACTGAGGTGACCATCATGTTCCTCCATTTGACTTAAATAATGGCAGATCCCCTTTTCCAGGCCATCGTATTCCATTGCATTGCACTGTGGTGTACCAAGGAGTGTCTGACAATCTACAGGCAATAGGTGCCCATGCTTATTTAATATAGGCAATAACCCATTAATTGCCCTGTGTGTCAACTGGTGCTCCAAGGCCCACTGTCTCAGGTCATCCTCAAAACTGGTTACCTCAGAGTCAACACTTGGTTCTGTGTTGGAGTCAATAGACCAACAGTCCAAATCAGTCTCAAAATCAAAATGATCTGGTGTCCAAGGGACACCGTCACTGACTAAACTAGAAGTCCCAGGACCACTGTCACTGACTAAACTAGTACTCGTCACACTGTTGCTATCTTTTTCAGCGCCCTGTTCATCATCACTGTCCGAAAAGTGGAGGAGTTGATCACATTCTCTGTCGTGTTTCCGCCATGTTCTCACTCTCAAAATCATCTGTAAATGCAGACGTGAGTCCAAGTTAGTTTACTTCTACTTTCTATTTGACTGGGGTATTTGTAAAAGGTATGAGGATGTCACAATACTTACCTTATTTGGGTCATTTTGCTCCTAAACGGTCCAAAATGAGACACCGTACAACACCTCACAGAAAGACAAGGCTGGTTTAGAAACACCCAACTAAAGCAATTAATACTCCAAGTGACATGATCGCTTGTACAAGTGATAGCAGGCTATGGGCTTAGCACTGTCGCCTCACAGCAAGAAGTTACCAGGTTCAAATCCCGGGCCTGGGGCCTTTCTGTGTGGAGTTTGCATGTTCTCCCCGTGTCTGCGTGGGTTCTCTCTGGTACTCCGGCTTCCTCCCACCATCCAAAAACATGCATGGGGATTAGATTAATTGGCTAATTTAAATTGACCGTAGGTGTGAATCAATGTGCCCTGCGATGAGGTGGCGACTTGTCCAGGGTGTACCCTGCCTTCCACCCTAAGACAGCTGGGATAGGCTCCAGCCCCCACCGACCCTATGAGGATAAGCGGTAGATAATGGATGGATGTTGATGTAACTGCCTGGCAGGTTCTGCTTTAGTGACTGAGCAGCCTGTGTGTTCCAGCGTACTTAAATCTGTAATGATGGCGTTGTCAACACAATGACGTATGGGAGGGAGGAAAAAACAGGCAGTAGCTCTCACAGCTGAAGGTCAGACCTACAGCAGCTGGCAGTGTGAAAGCCCCCTAATGCCAAGTCGAGGCAGGTCAACCCAATCATAAAATCCGCTAATTTAGATGCTTCCTTTCTCTCTCAGGGTGCAAAGTAGTTGCAGTAGGTTGCTGTTTGAGATGCCCAACCCCTGAGAGCTGTCGTGATTAGTCTCAAATTCATAACCCTGGTTGTGATGGAGCTTCCTTGGATAGCCAAATTGTTGAATGAAATCATTGAACAGCTTTTCTGCAGCCACCTTTTTTGATTTATTATTAGGCAAGATAGGCTTATGCGAAATGGTCCACAATAACCAAAAGGTAGTTGATCAGTCCTGTTCTTCCTCATGGTGTCAAGGAATAATCAATTGACACTAGTTTAAGGGGTGCCATGGGGATGATAGACCCCATAGGAGCTCTGCTATGAGACATGGTGTGATCAATAAAATCTGTATCCCTTCCAGTTCCCACATGGCCCATTATATAGTCAAGGTGTTTCAAAGCAATGTGACTGTATAATTCAGGTACGACTAGTTGTAATCTCTGCATTGTATTTCTGTACAGCAGTCCATTTCCCAGGTTTAAGAATGCTTCATAAGAACATTGCATGGGAATATCATCCTTGACACTTGCCATTTGGAAATGCAGCCAATATCATCATTTATCACAAGCACAGACCTTAGACTCTTCAGTATCACGTTCTATGTGCCAATCTCACTGACTTGGAGACCGTTTATTTGATCTGTTTCCATAACTATGTCATTTGGTTAGATACTGCCTGAAATGATAAGTGATTCCCATACTGTAGGGATTCCAAGTCAAGTAATTTGTACAGCCCAATATCACGAGCCTGAGACACCTTTACAATCTGTACAGGTTCCAACACCCTCTGTCCTTTACAAACAACCCTCACATTGACCAAGGAAAATGGTCAAGATGGAGCTTGGGCAGCACAACATCCTCTCAACCACCCCAAACTGCTAGAGCCTGAGCAAGACCTCATCTCCACCACATGATACCCGTGAGAAAGCACAGGGCTCCGGGGCAGGAAGCGAGTGACATGAATGCATTCCAGTGGAGAGGAGGTTCATTCTCTTCCATTGCGCCACAACATAAACCTGTGCACCTTCCCAGATGAGTGACACAATCTCCTCTCCATCACCTAACCAAAGCCCATGGATACCTGCCAGATAAAAAAGCACAAGGATGCTGGTGAAGAAGTCTATTTCTGACATGCATTATTGGGACATGGAGGCATCCAGATGGAGAGGGAAATGTGCCCAGTGTGTCATAGAAATTCCCCTGGTAGTCTAGACCTATAGCAGCATAACCAAATTTGGTTTAATTGCTTTCTATTCAAATTATCAAGTCCTCCTTTAATTTTCAATTATCTGTCCTCCTGGCCAATGAGCTTTATTTCATACCCATCAGCCACGAACTGCACGCAAGACATGAATGGATGGATCCCACACACACAATCACATACAACTCAGAAGCTCATGCATGTTTTCAAGTACTACACAAAGCCAATGAGGATTTGAATGTTGGGATTGTTTTGATCCTGCATTGGTCGCCAAATATTCAAAGGTTTAGCAGTTAAACAACAAGACAATTAGAATGGTGTCTAGTAAACTGTTTATTAGCCCTGATGGGACATCTAATCCTTCCACCAGTTCTTGTTTGTTCCTTGGCCTTCCTGTTGCCTGGACACATGACTGCCGGTGTGAACCAAATGTAAAAACAAAGTAATAATGACAGGACAACATGAATGAAAAAGCCATAAAACTTAAAATGAAAGAAGAGGCTCTCTAATTTATCATGAAAAAAAGGTTTGTTTTTATCTTGTTCCATTCTTGTTTCATCAGCGATAGAGGACTTTCACGAAATTCACCACATTTTGTCCAGATTCTGTTTGTTTTACTCTCTAGTCTCGATCGTCTCCACTTCCTGCTTTGATCTCTGTGGCGTATACCGTTTCTTCATACTCTGATTACATCTCCCAGAAGCCCCAGCATTACTCACAGGCTGCAGGAGACCACAATCGGTGACCTTCTGCCCAAAAAACACTTTTACATATTATTACGTCGATCACACCCAAGCGTCGGATTTTAAATGATGTGGAAATACGTCAATGGCACTCAAAGAGTTAATTGCCCAGCAGCTTCCCTTGATGAATACAGTTACCTCTTATCTCAACTTATACATTGATTGAACAATGTAACATTTACTATTTACTGCCAAAAAGTATCAGTATTATTGTTGATAGTGTCACTGCCTCAGGCTGAAGCTGTCTCGTATACATGCTACAGGTATTATTTAATAATATGACACACTGCCAATAAGTGGAGACATAGTGAATTATGCACAGCATGTTAGGTGAGAACAGGCGTGGAACAGTCCCTGTGTGAAGAACATATTGAACGCCACTAGCCTGTGAGTTGCAGCTAACAGCTGAAGAGAAGCATGGCTTTTATTAGCCCCGAACAATAACTGTCAGCCAGCATTTCATATTCAAAGTAATGTGTATAATTACAGTTTTATGAGCAGCCTCTGAATACATTTAGACAGTGATTTTATTTCTGAATGTGATGCTGTTCCACAGATTATCAATAGTTAATGTGCTCTCTATCTTCTTCTGGACAGCCAAAGAGAGAGAGAGAGAGAGAGAGAGAGCGATAGTGAGTAAGATAGTAAAAATAAAGAGAAGGGTAGAGAAGCAGCGAACAGGAGATGTTTGTTCTCTCCATGAGGTAGAGATGATCAGCGGCTTATTTTAACTTCAAACATATGTAGAGTCTACATCTAAGTTTCAAGTTTTCGTGTTTCAACTTGTCAAATTTACTGCATAATCCTTATAGAGCTATTCTCAAGCCATAATCCCTTCAATTCAATACATTGTTTATTAGGTACGACTGCAAGAGGTTAATCACTGACTATAAGCAGATGGTATGCTTTGAATGCAGAGAAATCTGGGCATAACACGCCTTGTAATGCCTTTCATACTATACCTTTGATAAAGGTTCCACTTTCACTTTCACTTCTGGATATCTGGCATCTACCATTGAAAACCAGGGCTCTGGTAGCTGGTGTGGTGGGTCTTCTCAGGGTGGAGGGTTGCACGAAGACATGTCCTGCATTGTGGCTGTTAAGGTATGCAATCAGTGGGCTAGCCTGAGAGATGGAAGCCTGTTCTGGTAGCTTCCCAGCTTGATGTCCCAAAATCCCCATTGCTTCATTTGTTTGATTGGAAATGTCAAATGGTATCGGGGTTGAAAGACTTGTGAAATCACTTAAAATGATTTGAGATATAATGTAGCTCCTGTCATTGTAATGGTTGCTGATATTTATGATGCACAGGAGGCGAATTTCTGTTTCCATGGCGACGAGTGCTTCCATTTTCCAGTGAGTGAGGAGGGTGTCCCATACCTGCCTGTCTTATTTATACCCTCCTCCGTCAATTAAAGTGCCCTCCACAGCTATGAGTGAGACTTCATTTGGAGTGACACTCGGTCGTTAAGGGGTAGTGTGTAAGGGACAGTTTGGGATTGGGCCTGTCTTTCTCAGTGAGTTTCCTATCCTTCACTATTTTTACACAGAAGCGAGGAATTTCATACTGAACTCACTTTTCTATTCCCAAATTTGAACCAGAACCCTGGAATTCTCCAAGAAAGCAGAGTTACTCAGCAATGCCAGTAAGTAACTGTAATTTCGCATCTCAATCAAAATACTAATCAGCAAAAAAAGTTGGGAACAGAAGCTCACACTTAACATGCGCCTGATGACTACATGACATTGAATTAAGGTTTGTTGTCATGACACATCAGACAGGACAAACTTTAAAGGGACAAGGAAAGACGCCACTGTTTCAACATGAGGAAGGGATCAACAGGTGGAAGTTGGGGCGGATTCAGATAATCATGATATGCTGTAGAACAGGAGAGCAGGAAGTAAAGAAACCTGGAAACAAGAAGGAACACAGTTGCTGCAAAATAAAACAGGAAATTACAGGACAACATGACTGAACAAGATAACTCAACAGTACTGACAAGATCCATCCTCTAAATGCTCTTGTGTTACGGCTGCAGTCCTGTTCTTGTATTTTGCTGTAAGTCCTGTTTTGGCTCTCCTCCCTGCCTGTTCTACCTCTGGCCACCCTGCTCTGCCATCATCCTGCCGCGATTGGTGCGTCTGCTGGGACACCTGGCCACGCCTCTGCCGTCTCGCTGCCATTGGTCTGTCGTTTCTTCACCCTCAGTCGAACTCCATCGATCTGCTGCGCTGCTGATTGGTGTGCCCTCCTTCTGCCCGACCAATCACAATCATCACCTCCGAACCCGCCACTTCAAAACTGTCTGAATCCTCAGTCGGGCGGCTTGTCAATTAGTGGCAGCTCGCCTCGGGTCTGTTCGCCTTTGTGGCCATGTTAAAGATTGTTGATGGTTGTCCTTTGTTTTGTGGGCAGAGAGAGAGAGAGAGGCTCAGATTTGGTTTTCCTTAGCATTTGTATTTTCTTTCCACTATTATGTTCTTCAGTGATAAATTTTGGGGTGGGGGTGCTGTCCTTTTGTTCTATCTGTAGGAAGCGTGAGATTGTTTTGGGTTTTCTTATAGTTGTTTTTGGTTTAGCCTGCACTGGTCCCTTACAACTCTTTGAGTCCTCTTTGTTACATTGTATGTTTTATTTATTTTTTTGGTTTGCAGCACTCCCAGACCTCTCTCCCTTGGTTTGTTTGTCCCCTTTCAGTTAGCTCCATATTCAGCCCTTGTTGCACAATAAACTTACTTTACCTTTTATTTCCTCTGGGTATTTTATTTTTATGTTAAGCTTCCTTCCCTAGAGCCGGGTCAGAACATAAGTGGGGGCTCGTCCGGGATCTTTCTAAAACTCAAAGGATTCCCAGAGCTAAAAATTAAATAAGTAAGTATAAGTAGCTTGGGGCTTGAGGTTATTTGGTTAATTGATTGTGGAGGTAAGTGCAGCTGTTAACTATGTCGCAGTTGGATTTAAGTCGCTTCTAGCTTCCCCTGCCCTCAGTATGGTTGACCAGTTTCGTAAAGATGATTTAATTAAAATAGCGAATCACTTCAACCTCACACATTGCCAAAACAAATTTTGGAAAGGAGAGCTCAAAGCTCTGGTTAAAGGTGTTGGTGAATTGGGTTTGGTGACGCACCAGCACAGACAGCTATGGTGGAGGATGGTACTCTGGGTGGAGAGGCTGGTAGTCTACCACTTAGGAGTGACTCTGCAGATGTTGGGGATGATGGGAGGACCTCAAGTGAGGAGGGTGAAATAGAGGAGCCTCTGGTACCACCGCCACGCTGCGCTTTGATCCCTCTCACCTCTTCTCAGCAGTCCTAGGGCTAAAGAGGATGCTCGGTTAAAAATACGCCTTGCTCAGCCTCTCAACCCGAATCTCAGGAGAAGGAGAAAGCCAGGCAGGCTGAGTTGAACTATCAGCCAGAAATAAAAAGGATGGAGATTGAAGCTGAGAAGGTTGCACGTTAATGCCAGCTGGAGCTGGAATCTCAAAGGTTGACTCACATGCCACATGTGTCTGCTGGTCTGGAGACTAGGTCTTCCTCTTCCACCACTTCCCCACCAGGTGCCTTTGATGTTGGTAAAATATTGTTCTGGTAACCCACATTTCGTGAAACTGAGGTTGATTCTATTTTGGTGCTGCTTTGAACGCATTAAGCACGCCTGCAGTGGCCAACTGAGGTTTGGGCTCTTTTGCTTCAGTGCAAAATCCATGGGAAAGCTCAAGAAGCTGTAGCTGCACCCCAGTAGATGATAGTCTTAAATATGACTCTGCAAAGCTGCCATTCTCCGTGCCTCACGAGTTGGTCCCTGAGGCTTACAGACAAAAATTTAGAAATCAGAAGAAGGCCCCATCCCAGTCTTATGTGGAGTTCGCCAGGAGAAGGGAATTCTTTGACAAATGGAGCACTGCCTGTAAGGCCAGTGATTTTAATTTTGAGAGAGTTAATTTTGATGGAGGATTTTAAGAAATGCCTCCTGAACGTATTGTGGTGTATATTAATGAACAAAAGGTCTCCAGTCTTTCCTCTGCTGCTGTTTTGGCCGATGAATTTGTTTTAACGCACAGAACAGTTTTTTCGTCGGGTGTTGAGGAAAAGACCCAGACGGCAGCTGTCAGTCAAAACCTCCCCACAGTTAGTCTTAAAAGGAGAATAGGGAGTGTTTTTACTCGCCATAAGCCTGGACATCTCATCTCCAACTGTTTGGTCCCTAAAAAGTAAACACAGTCTTCCGCTGCGCCCCAATTAAAGGTGTTGGCTTTAATTAGAGCTGATGCACACATCACTGTTGATCCTACTTGTGAAGAACCTGATGCCTGTTTTAAGCCGTTTGTTTCTGACGGGTTAGTTTCACTAACAGGGAGCCTGGTGATCAGCGCCTGCGGCGTATTCTCCAGGATACCGCGCGTGTTCCCAGTCTGTGATTTTGATAAAGTGTTGCCCTTTTCTGAAGACTCTGCCTGTGGTTATGGTACTGTTTTACGTGGTATTGAGATGGGTTATGTACTCGCCCGGCACACCGCATCCACGCCGAATCTAAATTAGTAACAGGTTTTTTCCCGGCCGCCATTTGTCCTGCACTGCAGTCAGAGGCGTTACCTTTAATGGGTAACGACATAGCCGGTGGAAAAGTTACCCCTGCACTAGAAGTGTTGGACATCCCTCAGTGCGCACCGATAGAACTTCAGCCGCCTCCTGACGTGTTTCCCCGCATGTGGCATTACTCGTGCACAAGCTCGAAAAATAATGATGTTTCTATCTCTGACAGTATTCTGATGCCTGCCCTCTCCGGGAGGTTACCACTGAAAACGAGGCAGTGAGCGATGCAGAGACGCCTGTAAGTGCCGCTGAGCTTCAGCGCCAAACAGCCGCTCCTGACTGCTTATCTCTTCCGGTGTCTCGCGACCGCCATAAGGCGCAAAGGATGGACCCGACGCTACAAAAATGCTTCTCCAGTGTGGTGAGTGCCGATAAAGCAAAGGATGAGAAGGTGGCTTATTTGTTGGATGGTGATATTTTAGTGCGTAAATGGTCCCCTTCTCCTGATTCTGAATGGAACGCTGTTTTTCAAATAGTTGTGCCGTCTAACTATCGGTCTCATGTCTTATCTGTAGCACACCAAGGTCAGTGGTCTGGTCATCTAGGCGTTACTAAACCTACCAGCTCGTCCTAAAACATTTCTTTGGCCTGGGTTAAAATCAGATGTAGCGAAATTTTGCCGCTCCTGTCATATTTGCCAAATGGCGGGAAACCGAATCAAATTATTCCTCCTGTTCCTCTGCAACCCATACCTGCCATAGGGAACCGCTTGAACGTATAATCTTAGACTGTGTCGGACCTTTGCCCAGAACAAAGAGTGGAAATCAGTTTATACTTTACCATCATGTGCGCTGCCACCGCTTCCCTGAGGCCATCCCGCTGCGTAATATTACGGGCGCTGTTTGTGGTTAAAGCTCACACGGTTCTTTCCACCTTCGCCTCCCACGCCAGAATTCAAACTGACCAAGGCACAAATTTTAAATCCAACTTGTTTAAGCAAATATTATCCAGTTTGGATGTGCAACATTCGCATCCAGCCCTTACCATCCAGAGTCTCAGGGCGCACTAGAGCGCTGGCATCAGACCTTAAAATCGATGTCTCAAATATTGCCTGGAAACTGCAAAGAGTTGGGATGAGGGAATTCTTCTGTGTTTATGCGGCCCGTGAAGCCGCACAGGAATCCCTCGGCTTTAGTCCGCTGCACCTGCTTTTTGGCCACACGCTTTGGTCCGCTGAAAGCTCTGCAGGAGAAACTGCTGTCAGCTACTTCTTCTCCACAGACCAACGTGTTAGATTATGTCAGTTCCTTTCGCGGAGCTGCTACACCATGCCAACTCATTTGCTAAGGAATCTCTATCTTCCTCTCAAACTGTCATGAAGGCCACTTTGACCGCCCGCTGTTCCACGACAGCTTGAGGTGGTGAAAAAGTTTTAGCGCTGCTGCCCATCTCTGGCTCTGCTCTCTCGGCAAAGTTTTCCGGTCCCTATGAGATCTGTGTCGCCTCAGCGATACAGATCACGTTATCTCCTACCCGGAGCGAAATGCAAACCCGTGATCTGTCACATAAACATGCTCAAGCAATATCACTCTAGAGAGAGTCCCAAAATAACCCGAAGGTATCTGAGGCTGCACTATTGTTCAGATTCCTGCAGTTGCGCTGCCAGAGTGTCAGAGCCACACAGCCAGCCTGATGATGTGACTGCACGCTCCTTCACACCTCGGGTCCCCGGCTGTCAAACTCTGAGATGCTGAAAGTGTTGCCAGACAAGTTATCCCACCTGTCTCCTGAGCAACAGTCCGATATCACTTCATTAACAAAATGGTACACTTGTCTGTTCAGTGATGTTCTCCGCGCACCAACATAACCCAACATGACATAGATGTTAATGACGCCGACCATTAAGCAACACGCTTATCGCATAAATCCTGCTAAACGTGAATTAATGAAAAAGGAGGCTGAGTACCTCCTCCAAAACGGTTTAGCTGTACACAGCTCCAGTCCCTGAGTTCCCGCCTTCTGGAGACTAAGCCCGACGGTTCGCCTGGTTCATAACAGATTTCCGCAGTTAATGCAGTTACCGTCCCTGACTCCTATCCTTTACCAAGGATGGAGGATTGTGTGGATAACCTAGGAACAGCTAAGTTTGTGAGCAAACTAGATTTGCTAAAAGGTTACTGGCAGGTACCTTTAACTGAGCGATCTCTGATTTCCGCATTTGTAACTCCTGATTATTTCCTACAATATACAGTAATGGCTGGATGTGTAACGCCCAGCCACCTTTCAGCGCATTGTAAACTCTGTTCTCGGTGGCTTGGCTGGTTGCAACGCCTATTTGGATGATTTGATCGTGTACTCTACCACCTGGAAAGAACACATCCACATCTTAGAGCAAGTCTTTGCTTGCCTCGCAAACGCCCCTTACCATAAATTTGGCTAAATGTGAATTTGGAAAGGCCACAGTCACCTACCTGGGGAGACAAGTAGACAGGGTCAGGTGCGCGTCCGGTAGAAGCCAAAGTTTCCGCCATAGCTGAGTTCCCCGTGCTCTCCACCAGGAGAGCTCTGCGCCGCTTTTTAGGCATGGCTGGCTACTACCGGAGCTTCTGCCAGAACTTCTCCGCTGTGGTGTATCCGCTAACTAGCCTACTTAGCCCGAAGGCAGACTTTGTGTGGTCCCCTAAGTGCCAACATGCTTTTGAGAGTGTAAAATCGCTCCTCTGCCATTCACCTGTCCTTGCAGCACCTAACTCATGCACTCCTTTAAACTGGAGGTTGATGCCAGCGTGCGTTGGGGCTGGCGCAGTGCTGCTCCAAGAAGATGCAGATGGAGTAGATCACCCAGTGTCTTATTTCTCCGTAAGTTCAACAAGCACCAAGTCCACTACTCCACCATTGAACAAGAAACTCTAGCTTTGCTTTGGGCACTCCAGCACTTTGAAGTTTATCTCGGATCTAGTTCTTGCCAGTTACAGTGTTTACCGATCATAATCCTCTCACCTTTCTTCTTCCTCAAGATGTACAATCATAACCACAGGCTTATGCGCTGGCTCTGATCGTACAGGACTACAATTTAGCCATTAAATACAAAAAGGGTTCCGAGAACGTGTTGGCTGATGCTCTGTCCAGGCTGTAAGTATGTTACATCTTAATACTGCTTATTGTTAAGATAATGGCAAAATGTAAGTATAGAGCACATTTTGATTTGGGGTGTAATTTAGAAAGAAAAACAACCCAATGGGGTTTAGTTTTAAGGGGAGTGTTACGCTGCAGTCCTGTTCTTGTATTTTGCTGTAAGTCCTGTTTTGGCTCTCCTCCCTGCCTGTTCTACCTCTGGCCACCCTGCTCTGCCATCATCCTGCCGCGACAGCGTCTGCTTGGGACACCTGGCCACGCCCCTTCTGCCGTCTTCGCTGCCATTGGTCTGTCGCTCTTCACCCTCAGTCGCGAACTCCATCGATCTGCTGCGCTGCTGATTGGTGTGCCCTCCTTCTGCCCGACCAATCACAATCATCACCTCCGGAACCCGCCACTTCAAAAACTGTCTGAATCCCTCAGTCGGGCGGCTTGTCAATTAGTGGCAGCTCGCCTCTCGGTCTGTTCGCCTTGTGGCCATGTTAAAGATTGTTGATGGTTGTCCTTTTGTTTTGTCAGCCTTAGAGAGAGAGAGAGGCTCAGATTTGGTTTTCCTTAGCATTTGTATTTTCTTTCCACTATTATGTTCTTCAGTGATAAATTTTGGGGTGGGGGTGCTGTCCTTTTGTTCTATCTGTAGGAAGCGTGAGATTGTTTTGGGTTTTCACATAGTTGTTTTTTTGGTTTAGCCTGCACTGGTCCCTTACAACTCTTTGAGTCCTCTTTTTGTTACATTGTATGTTTTATTTATTTTTTTTGGTTTGCAGCACTCCCAGACCCTCTCCCTTGGTTTGTTTGTCCCCTTTCAGTTAGCCCATATTCAGCCCTTGTTGCACAATAAACTTACTTTACCTTTATTTCCCTCTGGGTATTTTATTTTTATGTTGCTTCCCTTCCCCCTAGAGCCGGGGTCGTAACATCTTGTCACTGCATTAAGTCAAATCTCAGATTCAGGAAGAACAATGTGGTTTTTGTCCTGGCCGTGGAATGGTGGATCAGCTCTACACCCTCAGCAGGGTCCTGAAGGATGCATGGGAGTTCGCCCAACCAGTCTACATGAGTTTTGTGGACTTGGAGAAGTCATTTGACCATGTCCACAAGTCCTATGGGGGGTGCTCTGGGAGTATGGGAAACTGGATTCCCTGATATTGGGCGGTTTGATCCCTGTATGTCAGAGTTTGGTCCACATTGCCAGCAGTAAGTTGGATTTGTTTCCAGTGAGAGTTGGACTCTGCCAAGGCTGCCCTTTGTCACGATTCTCTTTATAGCTTTTAGAGACAGAATTTCTAGGTGCTGAGGGGGTCCGGTTTGGTGGCCTCAGTATTACATCCATTTTTCACAGACAATGAGGTTCTGTTGGCTTCATCAAGCTGTGATCTTTAGGTATTGCTGGAGCAGTTCTCAGCTGAGTGTGAAGTGGTTGGGATGAAAATCAGCACCTCCAAATTTGAGGCCATGGTTCTCAGTCGGAAAAGGGTGGCATGCTCTCTCTGGTCGGGAAAGAGATCCTGCCCCAAGTAGAGGAGTTTAAGTATCTTGGGGTCTTTTTCAGCTCTCAATTTACCAGTCGACCATCCATGATCCTGTTCTTTCGGTTACGAGCCGTGGGTCCTGACCGAGAGAACAAGATCACAGATACAAGTGGCCAAAATGAGTTTCCTCCGCTGGAGAGTCCATGTCTTCCAGCTGACCTGGGAACACCTCGGGATCCCTCCAGAAGAGCTGGAAGAAGTGGCTGGGGAGAGGGCAGTCTGGGCTTCTCTGCTTAAGCTGCTGCCCCTGCGACCTGACCCCAGATATGTGGAAGAAGATGGATGATGGACGCATGAAACAACCCCAGGTTTCTTTTCAGCACTGTAGCCAGGCTGACAGAGAGCCACAGCTCTATTAAACCATCTATTCCCATAACCCTCGGTAGTAGTGACTTCATGAGCTTCTTTAATGAGAAGATTATAACTATTAGGGAGAAAATCAGTCACACTGTGCCTTTGACTGAAACTGCTTTGTCTTTAAACACAGGAAGCATAGGACTCATTGAAGAACTTGATGTATACTTGGACTGCTTTTCTCCCATAGACCTCCACAAACTGACTTCATTGATTTCCTCATCTAAGCCTTCTACTTGTCTCTTAGATCCCATCCCAACTTCACTGCTTAAAGAAGCTTTACCGTTACTGAGCACCTCTTTATTAAACATGATCAACTTATCTTTGCTGTCAGGCTATGTACCTCAGTCATTTAAAGTAGCCGTAATCAAACCTCTTCTGAAGAAGCCCGGTCTTGATCCAGAGGTTTTAGCCAACTATAGACCAATATCCAACCTTCCTTTTCTCTCTAAGATCCTTGAGAAAGCAGTGTGCAGTCAGCTGTGTGACTTCCTCCAGAACAATAATCTATTTGAGGACTTTCAGTCAGGATTTAGAAAATATCATAGCACAGAGACCGCTCTGGTGAAAATTACTAATGACCTGCTAATTGCGTCAGACCATGGACTCGTCTCAGTACTTGTCTTGTTAGATCTTAGCGCTGCTTTTGATACTATTGACCACCATATCCTGTTGCAGAGATTAGAACATTTAATTGGCATCAGAGGAACTGCTTTAAGCTGGTTCAAATCCTACTTATCGGATCGATCACAGTTTGTTCACATTAATGATGAGTTCCTCAAGGCTCTGTGCTTGGGCCTATTCTATTTACTTTATATATACTTCCTTTAGGCAATGTTATCAAGAAACACTCCATAAACTTTCACTGTTACGCAGATGATACTCAGCTATATTTGTCATTTAAGTCAGACGAATCCAGCCAGTTAGCTAAACTCCAAACATGTCTTCAGGATATAAAAACTTGGATGACGCACAATTTCTTGTTGTTAAATTCAGATAAAACTGAGGTTATTCTAATTGGCCCTGAAAATCTCAGAAATAACCTATCTAATGACTTATTTACTCTAGGTGGCTTTGCACCAGCCTCGAGCACCACTGTAAGGAATCTAGGGGTAATTTTTGACCAAGATATGTCCTTCAACGTCCACATGAAACAAACAGCTAGAACAGCTTTTTTTCATCTGCGCAACATTGCAAAAATAAGGCATATTCTCTCCCAAAACGATGCAGAAAAATTAGTCCATGCATTTGTAACTTCCAGGCTGGACTATTGTAACTCGTTATTATCAGGCTGCCCTAATAAGTCTATCAAGACTCTCCAGCTGGTCCAGAATGCTGCAGCACGTGTTCTGACCAGAACCAGGAAAAGAGACCATATTTCTCCGGTGTTAGCCTCTCTGCACTGGCTCCCTGTAAAATCTAGAATAGAATTTAAAATCCTCCTCCTCACCTACAAGGCACTGAATGGTCAGGCACCATCTTATCTTAAAGAGCTAATAGTGCCTTATAATCCTGCTAGAACTCTACGCTCTCAGAATGCAGGACTATTAGTGGTTCCTAGGGTTTATAAAAGTAGAATGGGAGCTAGAGCTTTCAGTTATCAAGCTCCTCTTCTGTGGAACCAACTCCCTCTTTCAGTCCGGGAGGCAGACACCATCCCCTTATTCAAGAGTAGGCTTAAGACTTTCCTTTTTGATAGTGCTTATAGTTAGGACTGATCCAAGGTTGACTCAGGCTGCCTTGGATCAATCCTTAGTTATGCTGCTATAGGTCTAGACTGCCGGGGGACTTCCTCTGACACACTGAGCTTCTCTTCTTCTTCATTTTGATGCCTCCATTAAGTCATTTTACTAACTCATCTTCTTCCCCGGAGCCCCTGTGCTCTCAGCTCCCAGGTGTCCGTGAGCTGAGGCTACTTGTTGAGAAGGAGGTGGTGTCATCCAGGCTTCGTCTGTTGTGATGGTGGTGAGATGGAGAAGAGGCGATGCTGCTCAGGTTGTATCTGTTAGGGTAGTGGAGAAGAGGATGTGTTTACTCTTCCTCCCTTTAACACATGCTGCAGATTAGTTTTGTGCCTCGTAGTCCCTGTGCGTTCTCATCTCACAGGTATCCATGGATCCAGTCTACCTGGTGGAGTAGTGGTTGTGCAGACCAGTCAGGCTTCATCTTCTGGTTCTGAGTGACGTGGTGGTGATGAGGTCATCCTGCGGAGGTTTCTCCTGTTTGGTGTGGTGGAGAGTAAGACATGCTATTCAGGCTTCTTCTGGTTGGCTTGGTGGAGAGAGGAAGACGTGCTGCCCAGGCTTCTTCTGGTTGGCGTGGTGGAGAGGACGACATGCTTCTCATCCTTTGCTGATAGCTTGATGATGCTCTTCATCCCCTTGGACACTCTCATATAATTCTATATATACACACTGTATATTAGCTGTTGTTATATTGATTTGGACATTTCCATACAATTTTGTATGTTAGTGTTAATGTGTTTTCATTGTTGTTATTCTGTACACATGGCATCTATTGCACGTCTGTCCATCCTGGAAGAGGGATCCCTCCTCTGTTGCTCTTCCTGAGGTTTCTTCCGTTTCTTTTTCCCTGTTAAAAGGTTTTTTTGGGGAGTTTTTCCTTAGTCGATGCGAGGGTCATTTGTAAAGGACAGAGGGTGTCATATCCTGTACAGATTGTAAAGCCCAATGGGGCAAATTCATAATTTGTGATATTGGGCTATACAAATAAAGTTGACTTGACTTGACTTGAAATGGATTATTATGGAATTCAACACTGATTAGGGACTGCAGTACAGAAATGTTCAGACATATTTATACTGCATGCAGAAATCTGTTTTTTTTTTTTGCCTCTACCTGCATGGAATTATTTCAGAGTGGAACCTAGACCAGGGAGCCCGGTGCCGCAGAGCCTGGTGCCATGGAGCCCACTGCAGTGCCGTCTTTATGATAAATTGATTCGTTTTGGAGTGGCAATGATTTCCAGCTGGTGATGAATGCTGAAGACAGCAAATTAATGTAAACTAGTTCATTTTGGACTGTGAGTTCATTTTTTTAAAAAGTGAACTGTGAACATAAACTAGTTCATTTCCATATGTGTGAACTGACCTTTGAGGTAGTTATTTTAAAGATAACAGATTTCGCGAGATTAAATCATGATGATATTTCTTGTTTCGTGAAAAGATAACTTGCGAGCACAGGGCAGAAAGAAACCTATCAGACTTTGAGCTATCCAAGCTTTTAGTAGTGACCTGTGGGTGACAGTGACAAGAAAACAAGACTGACAAGAAGAAGGCAAAGAAAACCAGCAACTGCAGCACTTTGGTAAAGTTGAGCTGGTTTCACACTGAATGCGCAGATGCACCAACAAAAGCCCATACATTGTGTATGTGGTTGCGTGAGTGCAGCACAGGGGTGGTGTTTAAAGCATATGTTTAAAGGATGGAGGAAGGCTGATTCTTGCAGTATAGCAATTTGACAAGCTGTGGGACCCGAGACTGTAGCTCCTGGACGAGCCAAAACTGTCCTACATCGTGCCTCCCCTCAAAGTGACATGTAGCCAAACCCATCTCCTCCTCCTCCTCCTCATCAGCATAAATAAAGCCAGGGCTTTCCGCTCAATCTATAGCCTAGCAACTTGGTCGCAGTGGCCCTGCGCTCGTTTTCTTCCTAACCCACGCAATGCGCCGCACTCTCTGCATTCACTGTGAAACCAGCTTTAGAAAGATAGCGTCAGATTTGAATTTTTCTGGATCAATACTTCAAATACAGGATGATCTTAAAATGCAAATGATGCATTTCTATGTTGGTGAGGCACATGATGAGCTACAACCGTATTTTTACCAAAATGATGCTCCCCGGTGCCCCATGGAAAAATAATGCTAATGAGTAGTGATGAACAAATGGGGCTTCATGAAGCATTTTTGATATTTTTTTACTCCTATAGATGGCGTTCTTTGTTTAAAGATGTAATGGAAATTTAGTAAATTCCCATTACACCAACCTTTTTCTTTAAACCAAGAGCACCATCTAGAGGAGTGAAAAAATATCAAGTGCTTCATGGAGCTTCATTTGTCCACCACTACTAATGAGCACCGGCAGCTGAGGAGCTGATCTTGTATACATTATTGTTTTATTTTTATAGGAATCATATTCAATAACTTATACATTATGCCATTTGGCATCACCACACTCAGCTCAGACACATCTCACCTCATGCTGCTGATACTGCAACACAAAAAAGTATTTTAATGTATTTTTTAAGAATTATTTAAGAGGTAGAGTTAAATAAACTGCTTAATAAAAGATAGAGTTGTCATTTGTCATTTTAGTATTCTCAAAATAATGTGAAAATATTGTCTCGTTCTCCTGAACCTAATATTGTTTATCATCTTGTCTCGTCAGCTGAGTGTATCATTACACCCCTGTTACATACCGTTCAAATTCTGTACCTTCACAGTATGTTTTGGGTCAATTTTGACCTGGACCAAGAATTTCCTTATGGTAAGTATTTCAAACCTTTTTTTAACCTAGACAACCTGTTCAGAATGTTTAAATATCATATGTATATAAATATCACATTCATACATGTGTCAAAGAGTAGAGAAAGTGTATTTTTTAAGTTTTACACCACTAGTTTTTGGTGATAAATATCCTTTAGTTGAACCACAGTGGTAGTGGTATTTTTATTAAAATATTTTTATGTATTTTGGGTCACTTCGGGTAAATTCATCAAATTTCAGGCATAAAGAATGATGCTTTTGGTATTTTTACTGCTGCCAAATGCCAAAACAGTATGTAAGAGTTCAGTATGAACTGGCACACTACAACATGGATACCTTTAGAACACATAGTGGCAGAGCAAGTCTGTAAAAGCATATTAACCATGCGTGCCTGTGCAGAGTTGCACTTCTTACACACAGATACGCACACAGTAGGTGTGTGTATGTGTGGAAACCTCTCATTTGTCATTAATCATGGTCATGACAGCTCTTTGTAGTAGAGGCCCTACCTCCTTATATCTAGCAGTAGGAGAGGGTAATCACAGGTGTCATTCAATCACTGTGAATAACTCTGCTCAAACAGCAACACACACACACATGCACACACACACACGCACACACAGATCACACAATGTTTGATCTAATTACAAACTTGACCTTTAGCGAAGATGATTGCTGCCATAACTGCTCATGTGCTGATACTCACATGCATATTTTTCCTTTCCATGTAAACACCCTTCATCCCTGTTACATGATTTGATTTACGTTAATTTCCTGGAGATTTATGCTAACCCTAACCATTACCTACATAATCCTAACCCTGGTCCCCATAAAGCCTGGTTTATGCTTCTGCGTCGCGGTGACGGCGGAGCTACCGCGTAGACCGCTGTTGTTGAAGCTCTGCGTCGAGGGAATGCGTTGCTCTGCAATGCACCGCCAAGTTGCTAGGGGGGTGTGGCTGTGTCTTTGTGTGGCTTCTGGGGGATCATATCGGATTCCTTGGTTTTCTTCTGACAGTAAACAATGACAACTGAGATGGAGCGGGTGTTTCTGGAGATGGAGCTCATAAAACTGAAAAAGAAATGCTGTTACTACAAATGTTGAAGCACAGAAGACGTTTGCGGAGGTGGTCTGTCCGACCATTCCGTACCGCTCGTGCGAAATTAGCCTACGTTCTGAGCGGACCAATCACAGTCCTTGCCATTCACGTCTCAACGCGTTGACGCGACACGTAGTCAGGATTTTTTGGAGGTACGCGTCAGGCTACGGCGTAGGGTGTAGCTACGGCGCAGAAACATAAACCAGGCTTAATGTGAGTAACACACAAACACACACACACATACAAGCCAACTTGACCAACAGGGCACTGTCAAGCTAAACTGCCAAGTGTGGACTTCTGTTTCTGGTCATTTTGGAAAAATCAAAAATAGAATATAAAATTTCCTTTTAAGGTGTTTTACTATAATATTACTGAAAATAAACAAACACACACAGCTCTCCAGATCTTTAAGGTTCTACTCTGAGTTTTTTCCTCTCCTTCAGGCACTCTGTCCTGACGCATCATGATAGTGTAACTTTTGTTTCACAGGCAGCAAAAATATTTCCAACTTCTCAGTCCACTGTGGATAGGTTGGGATGGGGTGTGGTGGGAGGCACACAAACAGAGGACTTCCCCCCACTGAACATTCACTTACACAGTCATTTGAAGCAAGTCATTATATTTTCATGTATTACCAACCCTAGCCAATTTGTTTTGTTGCATTTACAATAAAACTACATCTGCTGATCGGGTAATTCCCTGGTGAATAGACATTTAATTTGTTTTTCTGTCCTTCTACTATGCATATAGTAGAAGGACGTAAACTAATGAAAGTAATCTTTTTCATTGGTCCACATCCCTGAGACTCAAGTGCTGCAAGTCTGCAACATTTCCAGGACAACCTGGTTAGTCCACACATGACGCTAATGTTTAGTAATGGTTAAAAAACAAAAATATACCATCAGGTCATGTTTCAATTTGGCAAAGCAATGTCAGTCGACGCTAAAAGAAGTGGGTCTTACATTTCGGTTTCAGGCCCAAAGTTGACTCCAAATTCTATCCACCATAGAAAAGATACCAGTCAGAGCTTCTCTTGTGAACTAAACTATAGCACCACATTGATGGAATTCATCCAAAATATAATGTGAAATTGAAATTCCATATTTTACCAGGTATCTAAGCTCTCTTTCCTATTTGAAGGCTTTGAGTCAGTCAAGTTGTACCTGTAATCACACCTGAGCGAGAAGATGAGATGAGATAATCCTTTATTCGTCCCACCAACAGCAGCAAAATGGATAGAGCAACATTACAAAAAGGCCCTGTATAAAAATGAGAATAAACTCAAAAATTTGTAAAAAGTAAGTAGCAACCAGATAAATGAGTATGCAAAATAAAAGAAAACAGAAGTGAACACAATGGAGCAAGTGGTGAACTAAACACAAGAAAAGTATTGCAAAAGTGAAAAAGTGATATTGCAACAGTGATGTCACATAGTACCAAAAATCATCCTACTCACAACTCAGGGGGAAAAAAAGACGTGTTATAGAGGCAGATTTTCTTTTCTTCAGATGGCCACAGGTGAATAAGGAAGAGCAAAATTGAAAACAAAAATCGATTTAAAAATTACAGCACAGAGGAACGTGGGGAGCTGACAGTAAGAAGAGCTGAGCGAGCAGAATGGAAACTGATGGAGGGAGGGAATTAAAGAGATAGAGGAAAGAAAAAGTGTGAGCTTAGAGGAAGATGATGCTGATGAGAGGCTCAACAGCTCGTGTAATAAAGCATGCTGAGTGCAAGCCACCAGATTTACAAGGCCTTTACACCCCAGCCGAATGTGCCATCATTTTCCCTCCCAAAACGTTAATGTTGCACAGAACTACCATAAATACATCAAACCGCTAATTTAAGGGTCCACAATATGGAAACCCCTCCATTGTTCTCTCTCGGGGCTCAAAAATGCCCTAGGATAATGTGATTTTTTTTATGAACGTGTGGGAAGGGATGTTCATAATGGTCCTGCTACCATGATGGCAGTCACAGTAAAACACAAACAACTGATTTTGAGAAAACAAGCTCTTCCTCAGACGTGTCATTCCAGTGGCTCTACATAACAAGCAGTGAGTGTAGCAATTGTCTAAAAATGGCATGGAAATGCATCTTATGATTCATAACATAATTGATTTTTGCTCACAAGGGTTATTAGTCTGCTATACCATCTCTTTATGTCCAAACTGCAAATCCCAGAAGCCCCAATATTACTCACAGGCTGTGTGAGAGCGCCTTCTTGTACTTGCTGTCGAAATCCAAACTGACGTATATACGTCTATGGCACTCAAGCGTTGGATTTTAAATGACATGTAAATATGTCAGTGTCATTCAAAGAGTTAAGAAGATTCTATCCATTCGATCCATCGATAAACACTTTCAGACTAAAGTTTCATTGTTGAAACCACCAAGAAGGTCAAACAAAGTGAGGACACCATGTCTTATCTATGTTTTTATTCTCAGCAGTGTGTGAAAAAATGGCCGTCATTAAAAATACAAACATCAGCCACAGATAAAGTCAAAATTGCTGACAAGCAAACAGTGAGAGGAATAAAACAGACAAGTTTTTATTTTTTTTCTGCCTGCACACTGGTGGCCTTTGATATTGGCAATACATGGTAACAATTACACAGCATCACGTAATGAGAGGTGTAAGGGAAGACAATGGCTAATAAGTGAGAGAGAGCCATGCGGCACTTCCCAGGGAACTGATGAACGCTTTAATTAAGTGTCAAACGGTAGAGAGGCTGAGGAGAGTGCTGCTGAGGCCCCACGCTGGGTGTTTCTTCAAATTCATCTCGAGACTGGAGCCTAACTGACGACTCGACTGCTGAGCCGAGGAAACACAATCCTTTCACTGCACACACACACAGAGTAAAGAAATTAAAAATTTACCATTATTGTAGCCTTTGTTTGTCAGAGTGAAGATCAGGTCACCTACTCTTGTCCGTTTTTTAGTATTTTCAGCAGAGTAACACAAGCTGTGGTGATGTGGTGGAGAAATGGAAGAGATGGAAATCTAAGAGAGCTTCGTCGATTGAAATAACCAATAATTCATCTCTGTAAGTTAAGGTGCCAGTACCACAAATAAAACGTAAAAATTATTATTTTTCTACTTAGTCTTAGCCTTTTTGTTTACTGGCCGTCTCTGCTTCTTATTTTTTATATAGGCCTTTATGCTGTTGCACTATCCACTTGCTACTGTAACATGTAAATTTGTCCGTTGGTGGGACTAATTCAGCTTATTTGATCTTATCTTATCTTAAAGCTCTGCCAAGGCTGTACAAATAAAAGCGTGTTGACTCCCACCCCGGACATAAACTTAAGATAAATAGTCCCTCCCCTGTGGCAGGAGGCTGCAGACCATCAGAACAGCTTCTTCCCTTCTGCAGCTGGCCTCCTCAACAATGCCTGTGACCTCCACTGACAGCACACCATGTTCAATTCAGCTTTCATTCATCCAGACAACAGACACTTTGTATTGTCTTTATCTCACCTCATACGCTTTTTTTTTGCATATTTTAGTTATTGTTATTTCTCACTTTAATTATCTTCTGTCAAATATAACGCCGTACAGTTAGTTTTTGTCGGATCTGGAGTTTTTTTTGTTTTTTTTTCGCAAAGCCGTCTTTTGATTTCACGTTGCACTAGCTTTGACAGGTGAAAACAGAAATGCAGTGACATCATCACGTTTTACAGTGACGTAATGATGTGGCTCTGACTGAAAAGTGACCGGTGCTCAGGAGAAAAAGCAGCTGAACCAACTATGCACTAGCACTGAACTGGCACCAGGTTCCTTTTGGTGGAAAAGGGGTATCTGGTTCTCTGTGGTTCTCATTCTCTCTGCTTCTCTCTGTTTCTCTCTTGGTTGTCTCTGGTTCTCTCTTGGTTCTCTTTGGTTTCCTCTGGTTCTCTTGGTTCTCTCTGGTTCTCTTGATTCTCTCTGGTTCTCTCTTGTTTTCTCTGGTTCTCTCTTGGTTCTGTCTGGTTCTCTCTTGTTCTCTCTGGTCCTCTCTTGGTTCTCTTTGGTTCTCTCTTGTTCTCTCTGGTACTCTCTTGGTTCTCTCTTGGTTCTCTTTGGTTCCCTCTGGTTCTCTTGGTTCTGTCTGGTTCTCTCTTGTTCTCTCTGGTCCTCTCTTGGTTCTCTTTGGTTCTCTCTTGTTCTCTCTGGTACTCTCTTGGTTCTCTCTTGGTTCTCTTTGGTTCCCTCTGGTTCTCTTGGTTCTCTCTGGTTCTCTTTTGTTCTCTCTGATTCTCTCTTGGTTCTCTTTTGTTCTCTCTTGTTCTCTCTGGTACTCTCTTGGTTCTCTCTTGGTTGTCTCTGGTTCTCTCTGGTTATCTTGATTCTCTCTGGTTCTCTCTTGTTTTCTCTGGTTCTCTCTTGGTTCTGTCTGGTTCTCTCTTGTTCTCTGTGGTCCTCTCTTGGTTCTCTTTGGTTCTCTCTTGTTCTCTCTGGTACTCTCTTGGTTCTCTCTCTCTGGTTCTCTTGGTTCTCTCTTGGCTCTCTCTGGTTGTCTCTGGTTCTCTCTGGTTATCTTGATTCTCTCTGGTTCTCTCTTGGTTCTATCTGGTTCTCTCTGGTACTCTCTTGGTTCTCTCTGTTCTCTCTTGTTCTCTCTGATTCTCTCTTTGTTCTCTTTTGTTCTCTCTCGGTTCTCTCTGGTTCTCTTGGTTCTCTCTGGTTCTCTCTTGTTCTCTCTGGTACTCTCTTGGTTCTCTTTGGTTCTCTCTTGTTCTCTCTGATTCTCTCTTGGTTCGCTTTTGTTCTCTCTCGGTTCTCTCTGGTTCTCTTGGTTCTCTCTGGTTCTCTCTTGGTTCTCTCTGGTTCTCCCTGGTTATCTTGATTCTCTCTGGTTCTCGCTTGTTTTCTCTGGTTCTCTCTTGGTTCTATCTGGTTCTCTCTTGGTTCTCTCTAGTTCTATCTGGTTCTCTTGGGTCTCTCTGGTTCTCTTGGTTGTCTCTGGTTCTCCCTGGTTCTCTCTAGGTCTCCCTGGTTCTCTCTGGTTCTCTTTTTATTTCATTCTAATTATTGATGAAAAGTAGTTCTCCCCGATCAGACAGTCATATGTACATACAGAACAGACAAATTGTCTATCAGGACATTCCCTCGGCTTCTTTTATCAACTTTGTGTAAATTAAGGTGCAAAGTTTTCCTTCTTTTCAGGCAAGCGTTAAACACACAGCAGTGAGACAAATGTCATTTCTATTTCTGTGTCTGTAACTTCAACCCACTTGGTTTCTCAGACATCCCTCAGACATTTAATCAGAATACACATGTTGGGTGTTGACAGTTTTGTCTCGTCCCCTTTCCTTGTTGATCAAAGACATCCAGCCCTCACCTTTTGTTTAACCTGTTGTTCAGTATACAGAGACTCAGGTGCCGTCCACACGACAATGGAATTCTGCAAATCCGACAAACTTTAATACCGATTCCGCCTTGCGTACAGACGCCTCCTACATTGTCGGTGACCCACAACAGTAGTTTCTGACAACGGCTTCCAGAGGTAGGTCTGACAATGCCGTTTCGGAGTTGCATTGTGTACCCGACGTTGTTGCTTACAATGACATCACATCATCACGTGACCAGAAGTAGTAGTAAATAATGACTTCATGCGCATGCTCATTGCATTCTTTCATTCTTTTGGTGGGTCTCTCTGTGTTTCTTTGCAGCACCACCTACTGGGACAAACTTAGCGAACGTAATTCTTAAACGCGTTTTGGGAGTTTCCAGTCCATACAGGAAGATTACAAGTTACTTTTAAGTTATATTCAGCAGCTTTTTTGAAGCAGGATAATACTTTGTCGCCAGCACAGAGTGTACAGTGAACCTTATTGTTGTCTTCAGCTGACACAAAGTCAAAATAGTGGCTGTATTTCCAGCTTGAGAATGTGCATCTCTCTCCTCCCTCCATTGTTAATGTTCATTTTGCTGTGGTTGCTTTAAGCCAATTTATAGTAATTCGTAAATTGCTGTACGTGGACAAGAGAGCCTTTCCGTTCTCTCTGGGCGCATAAAATATTTCACTCCCTCAAGAGATTGGTCCTCTATTGTTTTATTTAAGGAAAATGAGACAGAAAGTAACGAACACAGTGACTTGGACATGTAACTTAAATCTAATTACTGGTTTGGAAATAGTAAGGCGTTAGATTACTCGTTACTGAAAAAAGTGGATTGATTACAGTCATGTGTTAGTGGCATCACTGCTCACCACCAGGTGGCAAGAATTTTTACACAGTGTACCTTTAACAACCTGCACAGTGCTGGTACAGAGAACAAACACAGTCAAGTTTCACTGCAAGTCAGAGGAATAAAAACTTAACTGGATAGGAGAGAAACTGACAGAAATACAGAGGAGACTGAAATTGTATCACTAAAAACTGGCACTTGAGCTCAGCCTCAGCGCAGTGGCTGGGAGTTGAACTGCCTCATTCGTTCGTAACTCGTGACTCTTCGATAAACGATCCAGCCAGCGAGGGGAGGGGAGAGGCGACTCAGTAAACGAATGAGTGATCCTACCAGGAAGCTGCAGTGATCCATCTGCTGAATGAATGAGTTCACTGAACGATCCATTCATTCTGATTCTAGAATCACTCGTTTGTTCCTCCTCGGAGCAAGTTCATTGCTTCGAGGAACGAGGAGGAGTGAGTACCGGCTTCCTCGGAGGAGTCCTGCTTGGAGGAACTAGAAGCAGGGGATAAGCTCTCATGGCGCTGACATGTTTCTCCAAGCTAATAACAAATGCTGAGTGAAGCCACATTAAAACAAAGGCACAAACATCACAGACATCATCTGAACAGACTGAGGAGCAGATGAGAAGAGAGAGTGAGATCGACCGGTTCGTGCAGATTGCATTTACATTGATATTTCCTTCTTAATATATTAATAATTAATAGTGTAGGATTGTCATTTTGCTTTTTAATAATTATTTCCTACTTTGATTGTTTCCTGCTTTCATTTCAGTGCAATAACACATTTAACAACCCAACATTTAATCACATATATTTATTTATTTAAAAGGTTTGAAATGCATATCGGTCTTCAGCCTAAATAAGCCGAATGCACCAGATGGAGCATCAGATGAAGCATCAAACCTACAAGGGAATACATAATATAAGACATGCATATAGTACCTTTACATTAATATATGTCTATAAACTTTGACTGCAAGACGGATTTAATTTCAGCCAATTTAAAGCAATATTTGATCTTTTTTAAAAAAAAAAAAAAGGAACAGAATGAATGAATGAATGAATGAACCATTGAACTGCATGAGTAGGACGGAGCTTCTGAGAGGAACTAAAGGATTCGGTGAAGGAATCTTTTGAACGAATCATTTTAATGAACAATTCCTAAGGATTCAGTTCAGTCAAAAGAACTGTTTTGCCCATCACTACTTCCTCTTGGTCCTCATAAGCAAGCTGACATGAGTAACTCCTCCCCATGGAGGATCTAACTTGGAGCGAGGATGGGTGCTTGGCTGAATTCCTACAAATGGCATGAGCGCGTGAGAAAAGCATTTGCGTGACTCTCACGCCGATTGCGCGAGATTTGGCAGCCCTGGGCATATGGATGACATCCTTGTCACTCTTTATCATTCTACATATCACTGCCATGTAGATGGAAATACTTCTGGCAGTGTTGTGAGAAAAATCTCGTCATGTGGACGGAGCCTCACTCTGGTCAGAGAGAATTCTCGAGGCTTGCTGTGAACTTCTGTCTCCACTGCGCAGTGAATAAAACTCATATGAAACCAGCCAAAAAATTGGACCTGAAGGAATCTTTTTTTCTTCCACAATATCTGAAACGTTTTAGTCAGAGAGAGATCTCCATTTCATGTCTGTCTAGAGGAAGAAAATATTAGATTTTCTTGGAAAAAACCAAACGCAGTTGCAATAAACGGTATAGTCTGAGACCACGGGTTCAATTCATCGTGCAGTGAAATGCCTTTGCATGTAATTTAGAATAAATCCTTTGACAGTTTTTAAAATGCAATGTTGATGATCTTTCTAAACACTTTGCAGTGTGTGAAAGACCTGTCACACTGCAGGTATCTAAAACAAGTATAAATGTGGAAATGATGCCAAGCAAAACTTTCAAACCGATCACTCGATCATCCCCCTCTTTTCTCTCCATCTTACCCCCTGTGATCTTTCTTTTCTAGCCTGTGGTCCTGTTTTTTCCTCCCCGTCTCTTTTCCACCCCTTTCTTACTTATCCTGTTCTCCTCCCTCCCTTGTTCTCCCCTCTCTTCTTTATTTCCTCCCTCCCTGCCTCAGCGGGAGGAGACAGTAGTAATGACTATAATTAATAATGGAAATAAATGCAGCATTTTAAAACTCACCGGGATTTCACTCTCATTGAGTCTTATTTCTCCTGTACAGCTGTGCCTCTGTGCATGGACTGATTGGAGAGCGAACTCACACACACACACACACACACACACAGGCAGGTTTACGCTCTTTGCTGGTTGTGTGTTTTCTTTTTTTACTTAAATTGCAGCTAATTCAAATAAAATTACGCAAACTAAATTACTTAGGGTGAAAGGCAGGGTACATCCTGGACAAGCCTCCAGTTCATCACAGGACACATAGAGACAGACAACCACTCACACTCACATTCACACCTACGGTCAATTTAAATTAACCAATTAACCTAATCCCCATGCGTGTTTTTGGATGGTGGGAGGAAGCCGGAGTACCAGAGAGAACCCACACAGACACAGGGAGAACGTATATAATAATTTATAACTGATATGACTGGTCCTCTCTTCATCAAATCTTCCATCCCTGCCAATCTTGACCAACATCAGAGCAAACAGAGGATGTCATCTCCACTGTACAACACAAATTTAACACAATAATCCTCCACAAACTGGTCATGACTCACTGCGCTCCTAGATTCTGGACTTCCTGAGGACCAGACCAGACAGGAGACCACATCAGCCTCCTCCCCTACTCCCTCTTCACCCATGACTGCTCCTCCATCCACTGCACCAACACCACCATCAAGTCTGCTTTCGACACCACCGTGGTAGGTCTGACAAAAGAGATGATCATGGTCTCCAGGAGGTTGAAGCACCCTGCACAGGAGGTGAAGAAGGTGGACACCTGATGAACTTATCAGTCAATGACAGAGAGCCTCCTGATGTTCGGCTGCTCGGTGTGGTTCAGCAGCTGCACAGTGGAGGACAGAGGGAACCTCCAGGAGGTGCTGAGGGAGGTGGAGCGTGTGATCAGGACCACACTTCCTCCCCTCAGAGACATTCATGCTGGACGAGTCCTCAGGAGAGCCAGCTGCATCACCAAGGACACCACACACTGGATACTGGACCATACAACCTCACACAAGCAGAGTGAAAAATAGCTTTTTACCCACAGGCTGTCAAAGCTGAATGTTGAATCTTGATTAAAGGGTCATTACACCTGTGATTAAACCTGCCTGTAACGCTCATCTCATTTATACAGCAAGCATTTTTGGCCTGAATGAACAAATTTGCATCAATAAAGAGTGTGTCTATATGGTTAAAACTAGTGATGGAAATCTAGTAAATTTCCATTACATCTTTAAACCAAGAGCACCATCTGGAGGAGTCAAAATATATCGCAAGTGCTCAATATGAATTAAAACGGTGAACAGTGACTGAGGCAAAGCACACTATGCGTACAGTTCACCATGAAGCATATAGACACAAAGAAATGAAAACGTCTGTGTCCAGAACAGAATAGAATAGTTTTTTATTTAACCCTCACTGGGGGAAATTCACCCACTACAGCGGCATGGACAAGTTACAGTAATAGAGACACAATAACAAGCAATTACATAATACAATAAGTGATAATAATAGAATAAACATTTACAGTGTGTACTAAATTAAAAGGAAGAAAATATATTTTTAATTTCAAATGAACTGTTATGAAACACAATTATTAGATGAATAAAAAATGTGTTTTCACTGTTTGTTATGTGGATGTGACGTGTAGAATAAAATAAAAAAAACAAAAAAAACAATGCAAGGTCTAGACTGCTGGGGGACTTCCTCTGACACACTGAGCTTCTCTTCTTCTTTATTTTTTTATGCCTCCATTAAGTCATTTTACTAACTCATCTTCTTCCCCAGAGTCCCTGTGCTTTTTCATCTCCCAGGTATCCATGGATCCAGTTTACCTGGTGGAGTAGAGGTTGGACAGACCAGGATTCATCTTCATCTTCTGGTACTTAGTGACGTGGTGGTGACGAGGCTTCTCCTGTTTGGTGTGGTGGAGAGGAGGATGCTGCTCATCCATTGATGATGCTCTTCATGCCCTTGGACACTCTTGCACATCTTTATATCTATTAACTGTTGTTAAATGTAGTGTTAATGTGTTTTTCATTGTTGTTATTCTGTACACATGGCATCTATTGCATGTCTGTCCATCCTGAAGAGGGATCCCTCCTCTGTTGCTCTTCCTGAAGTTTCTTCCGTTTCTTTTTCCCTAATAAAAGGGGAGTTCTTCCTTTGTCGATGTGAGGGTCATTTGTACAGAGGGTGTCATAACCTGTACAGATTGTAAAGCCCTCTGAGGCTTGGTAATTTGTGATATTGGGCAATAAAAATAAAACTGACTTGACTTAAATGACTGACTTAAGTAAATGAAGTGTGCCTAATTTGTCTCTGAGGAGTGGACCACCTCGGATTGGCTCGAACCGCTGTGGCACTGACCTCCTCCCATCCATGCATCCACAAAAGTAGGCTATGTGTCTTTCTCTGTCTCAGGATGATCTGTGTTGGGTGAATCTAATTAGCAGCGTGTTTCCAGTTTCACCGACATATTGCAGACCACATACCTTACAGGTAATCAGGTAGACACAGTTGTCAGAGTGCTGGCTTCCTCTACATTCAGATAAAAATACATTTTATTATAGAAGCTACAGAGCCATTGACGATGTTGACAAAAAATTACCTAGGTTCCTGGTTCTAGGTTCACATAGAGATGGAATTTTAGCTTTGATAAGATGATCCTTTAAATTATGGTTTCTCCTAAAAGCACCAATCATCTGGTGGTCTTTGAGGAGTCCAGCATCCTGGAGCAGATTCTGGAAGTTTTTGTTTTTTTTTCTGAGCACATGAATCAGTTTGAATCTGTGGGCGGGAGAATATGTGATAATCAGAGGAAGAATTAAATTTAAATGTCTGGTCTGTAAAAAGGACTTCATGATCTTTCTGAGGAAGGAGCGACAGTACCCTCTGGTGGACAAAGTTTGAAACAACACTCTTGTGGCTGCAGTAAAGTCAGATTGCTGTGTGCAGACTCACACAAAAAGTCAATTGAATGTGTGATCCGGGTTAATTTCAGTGAGAGCGATGCATTGTGATTCTTTAAGGTGCTCCGAAAAAATCAAAGTCCTGCTCAGAATATGGCCAAACACTCCAGATGTCATCTAAGAACCGATAACAATGCAAGGGCTTCTTTTCACACCTTTGGAGAGCTGAAGATTCCAAATCTGCCAGAAAAATTTTGGCAAAAGCTGATACAAACTTCTTCCCCATGGCTGTACCGTTAATTTCTAAATGAAAATCATGATTAAATGAAAAATTATAACTGGTCAGGTTACTGTATCAACTCCTTATCAGGTTTTTTCTTATCAGGGTACTTAAAAAATATTTTTGTAACGACTTCTATGCCATCTTTTGTGTCTGTGTTTGTGTAAAGGCTATCAATGCCGATTTTGAATAAGATACATTTTTTCTGGAAGTTCCAATTCCTTAACCTTATCTATAAAACGATAGGTGTCCTTGATGTAATTATCGTGTTTGGTGGAGAGAGGATTGAGGAAGTGGTCTGTGTATTCAGCTGTAAAATATGTTTCAAACAATAGGAGGGACTTCAAAAGGGACAGACCATTTGGAGAGCTCCTTATGAACTTTAGTACGTTGATATCCTTTTTGAAATACAAATTATTAATTATTTTATCAATCGTGGGTCCAGTTTCTGTGTAAATGGGTTTCTTTAGTTTTAAGTAATAATATGTCTGTAGCTTTCCTTTAGGTACTGCTCTGTTATTGTGTGTTACAAATAAAAACATTTATTATTATTAGTTATTATTATGTTTTCGGTCTAGAATGAGTATTTCACTTCCTTTATCAGCTGGTTTTAATATAATGTTTTGTATAATTCCTTTAATGCTTTACTTTCTTCTCTTGTTAAAGTAGATTTAAGAAATTCTTATTTAAAGGTTTTACCAAAATGTTGCAGGAGTGTGAAACGCAGCACCTCTAGAATAAAAAACTCTTCTTTTGGCCTGCCATCAGATGACTAAACAGCTGACAGGAGTCCACTATTATGGACTGACTCTGCTGATTATTGCTCATACTAATGTTGCACTACGTCTTTGCACAACCCATACATTTTATTGTGTATATTGTATATATTGTATTTTTTCCACATTTTTATTTGATTTACTGCTGTGCATTCAGTGCGGATGGAAGGAAGCGTTTCATTGAGCATTGTGTTTCCCTAATAAATGTGCAATTTGCAATAGTATAATCCATTGTTCATTTATTCATCTGCAGTTATTATTATAACAACTGTACATACTGTACATGAAGTACTGGCTTAGAGAATGTGTGTTCCTGTAGTTTTTTTTTTTTGTTTTTTTTTTTAATTTATGTACATTTTGTATTTGTTCTACTTCTTTTTTATTTGCTTTACACTGGTCAGGTCAAGAATGTTGATTCTTCTTTCTAAGTAACATCTATAAACCAGATTCCATACTGTTGTACATGCTGTGCATACGCACTGTCATACTCACCTGTATAGAAAGATTTCCATACAATAATAACTGTATCTATCTCATGCACCATTTGCACTCACTCCAACCTATTGCACTCTATTGCTATATCATAATGTGCAAAATGGCTGTTTTTCACTCTCAGTGTGTGCAATACTTGATCCACTTTGTTCATTTTTGTTCATTTATGTTGTATATTTTCTGACTTAGTTTTTAATCTGGTCTGCTGTTAACTGTCTTATATCTATATTACTTTCATTTTTCTAAGATTGTTGTTGTTTGATTATTGCTTATATACCTTGTTACCTACTTATTATTGACACATTCATTTTTCCACTTGGTCTAATGTCACTGCTTCTTCTTTTTTATATCTTATTATGTTGTTGAACTATCCACTTGCTACTGTAACACTGTAAATTTCCCTGTTGGTGAGACAAATAAAGGTTTTCTGAACTTATTTATTGCACAATCTCTTATGTTAAGTTCAGCTGCTGTTAGTTTGGGGTTTTTTTATCTCTATTATATTGTTTCTTTACAATGTGTGATGCCTGTTCCTTTTGTACTAAGAGAGTGCTGTAAAAGCCGGAGTAAAATTCCTAGTATGTGTTCACATACCTGAGACTGACAAAAGGAACAGTAGCACAAAAGCTACCGCAATAATGAAAATAACAGATTAATAAACAAACTAACAGCTCAACTTTGAGTGCAACTGGTGCATGAGATAAATTATCATAAGGATCTCCTTCAGCTAGTGATGCTGATGTCATAAAGTCTTATTGCTGATGGCAGGAATGCTGCTTGGATCCCCTCAAAATGAGCCCTAAAACTTTACTTCACTCAATTCTAATTATCAACATTATCATTATGATCATACTTTCATGATCATTTCCTCATTATCACCATTGTACTCACTACACTACTACTACTCATATCAACGTGACATTGACAATCATAAAAGAATGCTGCCTTGGCGGAGGTCTGCGCTCTCTTAGTGCTTTTCTTGTATTAATATAGTGTTGCATTCAGTATAATATAATTTTTAGCCAACTATCAGAATTATTTTATCATTATTATATGTTCACAGTGTGATAAAAAGTTCTGGGTTGACAATGTGATTAAAAAAAAAATCATGAAATATGAGTAGTTGAACACACATTATAACTAGAAAAGCACTCAGAGAGCGCAGACCTCTGCCAAAGCAGCACTCTGAGAGAGCACATACACCTGCAAGCCCACAATGCACCTTGAAACCCACATTTAACATTGTATTCACATCAATATCATGTGCTTTTTATTTGTTTTCTCTCTATTTCATATTTTGTCACATTTGAATTTGAATTTTAAAAAAGACCAAAATATCAGTAAAGCTTTGCAAATACAATTTCAGAATTCTTTTTCCAGATATTCTGAGACCCGTTGCATTGCTCGAGCTCCTTCCTACATGAAGTTAGGGTTAAAAACACATATTTGACCTTGGTGACCTTGACCTTTTACTGATCTTGTCCAAGCTGAATCGGTGACTTCTTGCTTACAACTTTGTAAGGGGTGCCTTTGTAGAGATTAAGAACATTTACTCAAATATTGTACTTACATACGCTTATTCACTCATACATAAAGGCCTGATTGTTCTTTTACATTCAGATTTACTCAAAGGAATGTTGATTTTTCCTTGAGCATGGGGAAATGAATTATGAAATCAAACAATCACAAGGTCAATGTCAGTAAACCAAAAGTGATAGTTTATGGTGTTATTCTACTTTATCTAATATATATTCATTATCATAAAGACAAGTTCTGCTTGTTTGACAAGTAATTTGCACTGAAAGAACGAAAGAATGTGTTGTTCCCTTCAGACCATCACCACGATGATGTCAAACCAATCCCAATCATCAGAGAAACTGATGTCAAAGGAATCGATAATTTCCGTAATCAAATAAACCTAACCTACTCCTCATTAAAATTTTTATTTTTTTTTTGCTGAATTTTGTCTTTTTACTGGATTTTCATTGTAAAAAATAAAGTTTTAACAATAACACAGTTATTAGTAAGAACACCTTATCTGAATATTATTGTGCTTTAGTTATTACGTTTCTGTGATGCTCATCACGTTCAGTTATAGAATAGAATAAAATAGAAAACAATTGCTCTGTGTGTGGATGCAACAGATTGGAAATGTACTGCTGATGTCTTCATACTTTAAAAGTTTGCTTTATCTGCTCAACTGTGGTGCCTCCATCTTTTTTTTTTTTTGCTGCTTTTGACAGTAGTTACTGAAAATGGGACTAGCATGAAATGCATAACCATCAATGAATGATGCTGAGGACTAAAATAATGTGTGAAATGCTTCTGTCTGGCTGTGTGCTCATGAAGGTGTGAGGCACACATATAGTGCATTTGTGATGCATTTTTTCTACTATGGTTCTTATTTTTCATAAAAGCCCGTAACATAAATTACTCTATTGATGGGACAAATAAAAGCTTATTTTATTTTATTTTATTTTAGAAGAGTTCTTTGGTTTTTAACGCATATCACATGCATTTTGGGGAAACCAGAGTGCCCGGAGAAAAGCCATAGACACAGGGAGAATCGCTCTTCCACCATGTTGAGACACTGCAGGAACCTGCAACCTTCCAGAAGTTTCTTCATCACCAGGAAAACCAGCAGGATGTTTTTGTCTGCTTTTCCTTCTTCTGCCTTTTCAATTAATCCTTTTCTTGCTTCTCCTTTTTCGCATTCTCTTTCTCCTCCCTCTTCTTCTCTTCTTTCTTCTGCCTCTTTAATTCCTTCTTTTCTTTCTTCTCCTTTTTGATCTTCTCTTTCTTCTCTCGCTCCTCCTTCTTCTTCCTCTCTTTCTTCAGCTTCTTCTCTGCCTTATTCTTTCCTTTGTGAGCTCCACCTTGTCCTTCTCAGCTGTCTGCTGGAGCTCCTGAAGGTCGAGGTCACAAACCTGGGGGTCAGAGTTGTTTTGGCTCAGGACCTTGGAGCTCCCCTCCTCAGCAGACAGCTTGCTCCTCTTCTGATCCTCCAGAGTGGTGAGTTTGATCTTCCACTCAGCTTCACTCTGGATGAACTTGCTTTCCAGCTCCTCCAGCCTGGCTTTCAGCTCCACACTCTCTGTTTCTAGAGCCTTTTTGTTGCTTGTTATTTTAGCGATCTGGTCATCCTTTCCTTGGATGACCTGGCTCAACGCCCTTGCAGAGTTCTCTTCAAGAGTCTGGCGCTCGAGGGCCATCTTCTCCTGTTCGTGACACCACTTGGTTTCCCACTCAGTGTTCAGGTCCATTATCATCTTACTGTCCAACTCTTCATACTGGACAGTGACCCGGTTGAGCTCTTCACAGGTGGACAGGGTCTTTTCCTGTTCAGCTAGCAGACTTTGCCTGAGGAAGTTGATGACCTCCTCTGCCTCCTTCTTCACGGTCTCCAGTTCATCCTGGACCCTTAACCTAAATGCAGCTCACCATCTGCAGCCTGCTGAATCCTGGCTTTCTCCTGCTCCCAGCTGTACTCCCTGGTGGTTCAGGGCTGTGACTTCTGAGGCCAGCTTATTGGTTTTGTTTTGGGGCACCAGTAGACTCTTTTCCAGATCTTGCAGTTTGTTCTGGACAATGGTAATGGTCTCTTTCTGATACTCAGACTTGGCGATCACCAGCTTCTTTGTCTCCCTCTCCTTCGCCTTCAAGTCCACCTGAGCTTGTTTCCTGAGGGCCCTCTCCGACTTGAGAGCCTTCAAAATTTTGGATTTCTCCATCTCCCAGCTGGACTCCTTGCTGGCCAGCTACTCCTTAAGAGCAGCATTTTCTGAGGCCAGCTCAGAAGGTAGAATGTTTCAAGAATTCACTCTACTGTTGCCAGGGCAACAGCTTGGGTCACTGTTTACACACATATATACAGACCCCACGTCTGCAGTGTCAGATTTGATGTGTGGCTGGAGAAAGTTGTTGCGGTAAATGACTGAGTCTCATGAAAAACTGTACTGTTCAAACAAATATTCATTGGAGAATGATGGCACATCCAACCGTAAGGTATTGCGTAAAGCATTTTGAGTTAATTGTGCCTCAATGTCTGTCAGATTTTCTCCATACGGGCAACATTTCTGATCGGATTGGCATTTGGGCTCTTTCACAGCTCTGACCTCCAGCTGTGAGAGCTGCTGCCTGTTTTTTCCTCCCTCCCATACGTCATCGTGTTGACAACGTCATCATTACAGATTTACGTGCGCCCGAACACAGCGAGGTAAACAGTGGACAGCACGGACATGAGCGAGTCGCATGTTAACATTGTTGTTCCGTGTTGCAATTTGTCCGTGTTTTGCAAAGTGTACAAACCCAGTGCAGTATTAATACTAATACTAGCTAATACTAATACGAATGCATACTGCCGTGATCAATAAAAAAGGTGTGTTGGATCATGAAACAAACTGTATATACATTATATTACCAAAAGTATTCGCTCACCCGCCTTGACTCTCATATGAACTTAAGTGACATCCCATTCCTAATCCATGGGGTTCAATATGATGTCAGTCCACCCTTTGCAGCTATAACAGCTTAAACTCTTCTGGGAAGGCTGTCCACAAGGTTTAGGAGTGTGTTTATGGGAATTTTTGACCATTCTTCCACAAGTGTATTTGTTAGGTCACACACTGATGTTGGACGAGAAGGCCTGGCTCTCAGTCTCTGCTCTAATTCATCCCAAAGGTGTTCTATCAGGTTGAGGTGCAGGCCAGTCAAGTTCATCCACACCAGACTCTGTCATCCATGTCTTTATGGACCTTGGTTTGTGCACAGTCATGTTGGAAGAGGAAGGGGCCAGCTCCAAACTGTTCCCACAAAGTTGGGAGCATGGAATTGTCCAAAATGTCTTGGTATGCTGAAGCATTCAGAGTTCCTTTCACTGCAACTAAGGGGCCAAGCCCAGCTCCTGAAACACAACCCCACACCATGATGCCCCCTCCAACTAAAATTACACTTGGCACAATGCAGTCTGACAAGTATCGTTCTCCTGGCAACCGCCAAAGCCAGACTCGTCCATCAGATTGCCAGATGAAGAAGCGTGATTCGTCACTCCAGAGAACACGTCTCCACTGCTCTAGAGTTCAGTGCACTGCATCTGACGCTTTGCATTGCACTTGGTGATGTATGGCTTTGATGCAGCTGCTCGGCCATGGAAACCCATTCCATGAAGCTCTCTGCGCACTGTTCTTGAACTAATCTGAAGGCCACATTAAGTTTGGAGGTCTGTAGTGATTGACTCAGTAAGTTGGTGACCTCTTGGCACTATGCGCCTCAGCATCCACTGACCCCGCTCCATCAGTTTAGGTGGTCTACCACTTCGTGGCTGAGTTGCTGTTGTTCCCAAACACTTCCACGTTCTTATAATACAGCTGACAGTTGACTGTGGAATATTTAGGAGCGAGGAAATTTCACGACTGGATTTGTTGCACAGGTGGCATCCTATCACAGTTCCACGCTGGAATTCACTGAGCTCCTGAGAGCGACCCATTCTTTCACAAATGTTTTTAAAAGCAGTCTGCATGCCTAGGGGCTTGATTTTATACACCTGTGGCCATGGAAGTGATTGGAACACCTGATTTTGATTATTTGGATGGGTGAGCGAATACTTTTGGCAACATAGTGTATAAACATGGTCACGTAGTTCACACCAGGATTCCCTGATCAGTGGGATTTCCCCAGAACGACCTAGGACTAAATAACATATGAGTTCCTGTTAAAGATGATGTCGCTACACATTTGATTTGTTTGATTAAATTAAATATCTGCCTTTCAGAGATCGGGCTGTAGAGATAAACAGGAAGTCTGATCTTATAAGTGATTAGCTCTGCAGCTCTGGAGCTTCACAGTGACAGCCTGACAGGCTGCTCAGTGACTAAAGCAGAACGCGACAGATAGGCAGATAATTCAACATCATTGAGTAAATAGTGAGTCGACGCGGGTCGACACGGCTCGACTTTCACACTGTAGCCGATCCGATCCGAGCCGATAAACTCCCGGGTCGATTGTGGTAGGAGCACTCGGGGCGGTGAGCGCCAAACTGGGAGACTGGCTCCAGCAGATTCCAGGAACAACATCTGAAGCCTCAGTCCAGAAGAGCGCAGTCCTAGGAACAGCGAGGATACTGCGCAAAACCCTCAAACTCCCAGGACTCTGGTAGAGAACCTGAGCTTGAGGATAACAGGGATACCACCATACAAGGGTGAGAGGAGCATTTTTTTATATATGTATGTGTATATATATATAGAGTCATGGAAAAAAATTATTAGACCACCCTTGTTTTCTTCAATTTCTTGTTAATTTTAATGCCTGGCTCAACTAAAGGTACATTTGTTTGGACAATTATAATGATAACAACAAAAATAGCTCATGAGAGTTTAATTTAAGAACTAAGGATTATTCATTTTCCATGGTTTTCTTGATAATAACCAAAATTACTTAAATTCTTACATCAATAGCTATGGCATTGTACTGCCAAAAACACTACTTTTAAGCATTCCATGTTTTCTTTTCTGTTTGCTTTAAACACATGATACACACAAGAGTTAATACTTGATTGCATAACCATTGTTTTTGATGACTGCAGCCATGCGTCTTGGCATGCTCTCCACCAGCTTCTGACATTGTTCTGCTGTCACAGCAGCCCATTCCTGTTGGACAAATTCAAACAATTTTTCTTTGTTTTTGGGCTTGTGGTTCTCCATTTTGAGTTTGATGATTTTCCACAGGTTTTCAATTGGATTAAGATCTGGTGATTGAGCAGGCCAAGGCATGGTGCGAATGTTGTGGTTCTCCATCCAGGCTTTAACTGACCTTGCCGTGTGGCAAGGGGCATTGTCTTGTTGGAAAATCCAGTCATTCGAGGCAGGAAAGAGTTTTCCAGCTGATGGAAGATGACTGTTTTCAAGGGTAGTCCTGTACTTGACCTGGTTCATTCGGCCTTCACACAATTGCATTTGCCCTGTTCCACTCAGACTGAAACAACCCCAGATCATGACTGATCCACCCCCATGTTTTACTGTAGGGGCAAGACAGTCTGGGTTGTAAGCTTCTCCAGGCTTCCTCCTAACCAGTAAGTTGGCTGGAGTGGGCATCAATTCAAAATTGGATTCATCACTGAAGAGAACCTTAGCCCAATCATCAACAGTCCAATCCTTGTGGTCTCGAGCAAAGAGTAACCGGGCCTTCCTCTGCCTTTCATTGATGAAGGGCTTCTTGCGTGCTCTGTGTGACTTCAAACCAGCTTCAACAAGTCGGTTTGAACTGTCCTTGCAGAGCAAGTCACATTTCTCGACAGTGCCCACTCATTTTTAAGGTCCCTGGAGGTCTGGCGGCGATTCCTGACACAGGAGCGGATGAGTGCACGGTCATCTCGTGGGGTAGAAAGACGTTTCCTGCCACGGCCAGGTAGCAATTTGGTAGTGCCATGTTCAGCTTGTTTTTTTTTGTTGGAATGAATGGCTGTCTTGGAGATCTTCAGTTTTTTCGCTACCTGTCTCTCACTCATGCCAATTTCCAGCAGTGCCAAGATGGCTGCCTTTGTTGCTTCACATAATTCTTTTGTTTTAGGCATTATGTCAGAGCTGACAACTTCTGAGTTGTGCTACGGCTTGAATGTAAGCAGGAAACCACTCTAGGCCTTTGCATGTGCAGTGCTGCTTGTGACATGAAATGGCCTCTTATATATACCCTGGGAATCAATTAAGCTCAAGAATGTCAAATAGGACATAAAGTATTATGTGACCAGCTGCATTTTTTGTTGTGTTCATTGTATTATACGTTTAGTGGTACCAGATATTAGAATGAACAAGAAATTGAAGAAAACAAGGGTGGTCTAATAATTTTTTCCATGACTGTATATATATATATATATATATATATATATATATATATATATATATATATATTTTTTTTTTTTTTTTTTTTCCTTGTAAAGTGTCTACAAGCATTACATCAAACTGATGAATTATTATTTTATTATTAAAACACACTGTCACAGGGTTTACTTGGGTTGACTTGAGGCTAAAGGCAGGTACATATTTAAATAATGTATTTAATGATCAAGTACAGAAATGTATCTCCTCATCTCACGGTTCTGTGTTTGCCCATTAGAATTGAAAATATGCATAATATTTTAATAATTAGACAACTTTTGGAAAGACACGTGAACCTAAAGTCAACACTGTGACACGTGGGCCGGGTGCTGGGCTATAAAACTGTGACAGAGATCAGACCTGACATCCACACGGACGGGTAACAAGGAACGAGGCAAACACACCTGAGGTGAGTCTTCTTTGACTCTGTGTTTCAATAGAGCTCAAAGTATCTTTAGATATGCATATATACAGTAAATGGTCCATTGTGTAATCACATTACATTCCAGTTGCAGAATGCTGTGAGAGTCAGTGAGTCCTGAGCCATGCATCCTGTTGTGGTAACTCCCATCCTTCTGGTGGTGCTCATGTTCATGTCGGCGTCTGCTTGTAAGAACCAGTCACTGAAGACTGTTCTACAAAAACAACAGTGACCCAAAACTGACAGCTTTTTTTTTACTGTGATACAGGGACTCCTGAAGAAATGTGTAGGACCAAATATCCAGCCACACCGTGTAAAAACAGCAACTATAAAGGCTAGTATCAGATGGGGAACCGCTGCGTGAAGGCGTTGTATCATAATGCACATTTGACGTTTGATGAAGCAGAGGTGATAAAAACAAACTCACACAAATCAGACAACAGACAGTAAATTAAAATGAAAAGGAAAATGGCAAAAAACATTTCTTTTTGGAAGAAATGCTCACAGTAAGAGCTTAAATGTAAAAGATTCAATTTTAAAGTGTAATGGAAAAGAACATTTTTTTTATTCTTAATCTGAATGAACAGTCAAGAAAGGAGAGATAAAATATGGGACTGATGGTGGAGTGTCAACAGAGATTGAATTTCTTTATTTGTGTTCATTACAGAATGCCTGTAAGAAATTCAGAAACGGTCATCTGGTATCAATCCACAGCATTGTGGAGCTGTGTCAAGTGGAATGTGCCACGTTCAGGGAAACTCCTGGAAAAGCTCATTACTGGATTGGACTCAAAATGATGCCGGTAAGCACAAATGTTTCTGTTCAGTGTGTACCTCCAATGTACACAGTTCAGTCATAGAGGTAGGTTTAAAAACAGTGGTAGGTATATTGAATGACACAATATTAATTTCAAAATAGAAAATGTTACACTTCATTCACTTGACGTTTGGTCCTGATGCAGATCATGGTCTGGACTTTGACTTATTGTAGTCTTTCATAAAGTTAAAGTAATTTAGTATCCAGGAGCCATCAGCTGAGTGAGTTTATAGTTAATCTGAGGATTATTTTGGATGGTTGAATGACACACACTTTAAATGACATTAATGACAACAAAGTACTCTCATGTATTTTTTTTTTCTTTTCAGTTACATATGACAGTCGGGTGGTTTTGGACAGATGGAAGTGGAGATTCCCACAAGTTCAGCTATTGGGCTCGGGGACAAACGGACAGCTTTAAAAGAGAGCATTGCACTGAGATCAACTACCATCGTAAGACTCAAGAGGAGACGATAAAATTTAACTCACTGAGTGCCACTGACCTATATATACATCAAAGGTGGTTTTTCAGTGGCTGGCATACACCCTATGAGTAATTTTGGGGCTTCTGGGATATGTAGTTGGAACATAAAGAGACGGTAGATCAAAGGCACAGACATCAAAGCAGGAAGTGGAGACGTCAGGATCAGAGAGCAGAGCAATTGATACTAGAATTGGTGAAACTTCAGAGTCATAGTACAAAATATTCTATGGTTCTTGAAAGATGACTCAAAATGGCCTAAAACGTTGGCATAAGCCACTTTTTGATGAATAAAAGGGCTGGCACTCAATGAGTTAATGAACTTCAAAGAATGTTCCCAATATCTGTTATGTCTATCATAATACTTTGTGACCCTCCACACAGTAACAGCGAAAGCTTAGAGGAATCCTGACCATTAATCCTAAAGTCCCCACTGACACTGATTTGTCATTTCCTGTTTTTTGTTTTTCAGTGTGGGGACTTTGGAACATTGAAAGTTGTGCAGCCAGAAGGCCCTACGTGTGTGCAGCGAAAGTCTAGCAGTTCAGAGTGAAAACGAAGAGTAGCAGCTGAACCTTTCTGCTTCACATGTAACCTGCAAGCTTTTGCATTTTACATCAATAAATATTCAGCATCAGAAAACTGATTCTTCTTGTATTTCTGCTTGTATTTAACAGTATGACAATTGTAGCACCTGATCCATCTGTCCTCATGTCATGACATCTAAAGAAAACACGTTTTATCAAATCACAGCAAAGACCAAAAAGACAGAACAAAAAAAAGCAGGAATAATATTCAAAAAATGTGTGGGATGTATACAGGACACCTGTTTCTATGTGTGAATGATAAACTTGGATAACAAAATGAAGTTAAGATTCACTGTTGTCTGATCAGAGAGAGCAAATTAAGAAGAGTAGTGTAATCATGAACAGTGGCAAGGCTAATAACAATTACCTCAGTCTTATGTGCAGGAGGTTTTGACTGAAATCCTTGTGGTTAAAAGACAGGTACAGGTGAGTGTCATCAGCGTAGGAATAGATGCTCACATTACTCCTGCAGATGATATACTCCAGGGGTACAGGTGCTGATTGAAGTTTCTGTTCATAGGTGCCCACATTTTGTGAATCTCACCCTTTGTTGGGAAGCACCAGTTTAATGGTTAACAGGCTATGTTTCTCACCAAAGTCTACATGGAAATAATAATTCCGAATTGAGGTTTACATGGAAAACACGTTAAATCGCCTTTATTTAATTCCGCTCAGTGTCTGGGGGTTGGGAAGTGTTCTCATTGGACGCACTTACGTAACGTTACGCATTACGTAATATGCCTACTCGTTAAGCAGCAACTCAATAATACTGTCATGCTTCACATACGTATGCCAGCTGAGGAGGAGGAGAAGGGAGGAAGAAGTCAACTTCAAAGTGAGTTAGTTTATAAACTCTGGACAAAGTTAGGAATAGCCAACAGGCTAATGTTCCAGAACTTTCCATCACATGAACCACTAACAGATCCACCTTACCTATGAAAGAAATGGGTGACAAACTGTAGACCCTTCACTTCTTTCTCCTGTCTGAGCCTTTTTTCTTTTCTATTGTAACTCCCTGACTTGAGACATCCTGCCGTCTCTTCCTCCACTCGTTAAGTCGCTGTCTGTCTGTTGCGCTGTTCAAGCTGTCTGACTGAGCAGCTGGACTGAACCTTTTTACATAAATAGAGGGGGGAGGGCATTGAGAAATGGCCCCGGACTGGATGGGATGAGGGAGAGGTTCATGGCAGCACCCGCTGCCTCTGCCTTGGTTTATTTTAAATTAAACGGTGTTTGATTTGTTGATGTGTTATAATCCAACCGCTTACATTTTGACATGGGGGGGTTACTGCATCTATTTTGTAAGCTACTGTGATGGTTCCTGCCCTGCTTTGCCTGTTGGTCTGTTTTCTCCTCCCTTATTTTTCAGGAACCCATCAGGGAGAAGCAAGTCACCTGGGCTGTGGGCTGGGCCAATCGTTTAAAAACTGGCTGGCTCAGTCTCTCGCTCTCTCTCCCCACCAGCAGCATGCCTTTTGTTTGAGTATCTATTTGGTTGTTTTTTTTTTGCTTTGCACACAACACTTTCATGCCTCCATGCACCCCCATACACCACTGATCTTACAGACATAACATACCTTTTGATTTGAGTTATGTAAGTTAGTTACTTTAATAAATTAATGTTGGTGTTGGAATCCTCCATGTGTGTTCCCCTCCTTCTTTGTCTGGGCTTTGAGCCGGTTCATGACACTACTAATAGCAAATGAGTCCGTTTTTTCCCCTCTCGTCCTGTGCTCGTAATGGATGGATGTTAATTCTCTCCTCAGTGAGATTGAGTTGTAGGTGAAGAAGAGCTAGCGTAGGGCTTCCCTGGCGCACGCCCTCAGTTGCCTGGAGGGACAAGCTCAACTCCAACTCCCCGCTGGTAAATCCTGTGCTCTTATTCTTGCCCATCATCTCCAATAAAGTCTCTTGTCATTGCACCGTCAGTCTGTCTCAGAGTCATGCGTTTGGGCTCACATCATTATGGAGCCTTCACAAGGTGACCATGGCTACGCCCTTAAGTTTCTCCTCTTTGTCCTCTCGTGTTGAGGAGAGTCTCACTGTGGAGCCTATTTAAATGAATTTGCATATTTATTTATGAGTGCGGTGAAGGAGGAGTCTGTGATGCCGACATGTGCGCTCAATTCCACACTGATTGGGATGTATCAAGGGAAGGTGCATGGAGTCTGGTGTTTGCAGTTTGATACATCTGGATTTTTGACGGCATACACTGATTTCTGGATTACAGCGCACGCTAGATCTCGGTATGAAATCCATGCAAGTATTGATACATGAGGTCAGAGCACGTCCCACTGGCAGGAGACCCCAGGGACGTCTCAGGACACGCTGGAGAGGTTATGTCTCGTGGTTGGCCTGGGACCACCTCAAGATCCCTCTGGAAGAGCTGGACAAAGTAGCTGGCGAGAGGGAAGTCTGGGCTTCTCTGGTTCAGCTCCTGCCCCCACAACCCGACCCCAGATGAGTGGAAGAAAATGGCTGGATGGCTGGATGGCTGGACATATATATATTTATTCCCTTGGTGCCCATTAGAGAACACCCTTTGATCTTATTTTGATTGATAGATGTTTACATTTTCAACCACCTGCTTGTCCTCTTAGTGACCCTAACCACATCATTCATTTTACCTCACTATGGGTGCATCCTAATTCTCTTATTTCATTAAAATGTCAGTTTGCCTTGTGCCTAGCAGTGGTGTGCAATACTGCATGATTTGGTATTGATCCAATATCAATTAAATACAGGGCCAGTATCTCCCGTACCAATAGAAAAAAAGATATTTTTTAAAAATAAATTAAATTTGATACATCATCAAATTGTTCAATCTGAATGGATTTTTCTGAACATTATTTTTGTTTTTGTAATTTTTCTTTACAAGTATTAATTAATTGAATTCCAGTAAATGTGTTTAAATAATCTGTCGATGACCTCTGCCTCTGGGTCGATGGTCTGGGTCCTTCGGGGCCAGGGGATGGGGGATTTCTGTCCTCCTCTCTTCATTTCTGTAGCCTTGTTCTTTTACCATTCCATCTTACAGCCTTTTTATTATTATTTTTATAGTTCATGCTCTCCACATTTTCCACTTGAAGCCAGTTTCTTTTCAAGTGTATCACAGGTGAGGTGCTTTGTGTCACTGTGCAACTTAGGTCAACACTAGGTGAAGTATTTTCAGATTTTTTTGTAGTTGCTGTTGGTGTTTTTTGTGTCCTTACTTTTGTAACGTGTTTTTTCATTGTGTGCTTGAGCTTTCAGTACAAACAGAAAAGAAAGCAGAACCATCATGTTTGCTGATGCTGAACATTTATTGCAGTAAATGCAGAAACTTGCAGTGGTTCCATTTGAAGCTGATTATTTCAATTGCAGCTCTTCATGTTCACTCTGAACTACACTGCACACACATAGGGATTATGGATCCAACAGTTTGCATCATTCCAGAGTCCCCAGCCTGGAAAATAGAAAACAGGAAGCAAGTGATTCAATGAGAGTGGAAATTTAAGGGTTAATAGTGATGACGTTTCTTTACAGAATTGTCATTTTTCTTTACTCAGCCTTTTACTTACTCCAGTAGTTCATCTCAACACAGTTCTCTTTCCACCAAGCGTTATCCGGCTGGCGATAAGCCCACTTGCTATAATTTAGCACAGATTCACCCATCCAACCCATATAATAATAAAGACTAGACTAAGACTAAAAAACAACAACAAAGGATTAGCAGAGGGTAGATTACCGACATGACATTTGTGAAGTGCATTTTTCATCGAATCATCCAATTATCATCAGATTAATTGGTTTATTACAGCCCCAGTTTGTGCTTCCTGCTTTTTTAAAATGTTTTATTCCTGAATACATATCACCATATTTATAACCCTTCACTTTAATGGAATGGACTTCCTCACTATCGTTCTATTGTGTTCTATTCTAACAGCACAAGCCTTTTGCAGTAGGTGTTGTTAAATATCCTTGTGGGTTTAGATCAGTGTTTATTCATTGTTTATGTTTACCTCTATGATTTCACTATAAATATATCAAATGCACAAGTGAAGTGAACAGAAACATTCACTGCTTACCTGGAACCTCCTGGCTCCGATCCAGTAATGTGCTTTATCAGTCTGGAGATTCCACATGGCACACATCACTTGATTCAGCTCCTGTTCACTGTGGATTGATACCAGATGACCCACAGTGGAGCCATGCTTGTTCTTATTGCATGTTTTCTGAAATCAATAGACGAATGGAGAATTAGTCTTCACTGATCCAGTCCATGTCAAATGGAGAAAAACAAAGCAAATGAGGAAGGACTTCATATCTTAATCATTCACTTTCTAAGAAATATTCTGTTTAATGTTTGTTTGCTGTTATACATTTCACTTGAAGGTTTTGCATTGAAGCTTTTAATGTGAGCATTTACAAATACATTTCTTCTATTTGTATGAAAACATGTTTCACTTTCACATGGCTCTCACACATTTTTAAGCTAAAGATTTATCCACCATCTTCATTTGACTTTGTAGCTCTACCTCCATCATTACATTACACTTAAGAGTAATGGACATCTAATGTCACTGTTTCCTCGGATCCCTTTTCCTCACATCTATTGCTGCACAAAAGGAAACTGATGAGTGTGTTTGTTTTCATCACCATTGCTTCACCATAGGTCTTCGTCTCTTTGAATGCCTTCACACAGCTTTTACCCATCTGGAACCAGCCATGGTTTTCCCCACGTTTTATATTTGGTCTTACACATTCCTCCAGGATTCCCTGTGTCATAAAAAAGAGAAGCACTCAAGGTGATAGGACCTTTAAAGTGAAATCTACAACATTAAGATGGTTTCTGTTCCCCTGAAACAGAAAAAGAACTCACCTCAGTTGTCCTGGCTTTGTTCTCTGGTCCTCACCTGTCTCTCTTTGCAGCTCTTCAGTTATATACTGTAGCCAGACCTGATGCTCTGAATATATGTGATCTCAGTGATCAAACACAGAACAGTGAGTCAAGTCTTCCATCCATTTTCTACCCCTTATCCTCACATAGGGTCAAGGGGGGGCTGGAGCCTATCCCAGCTGTCTCAGGGTGGAAGGCAGGGTACACCCTGGACAAGTCTCCAGTTCATCACAGTTAATCCCCATGCATGTTTTTGGATGGTGGGAGGAAGCTGGAGTACCAGAGAGAACCCACACAGACACAGGGAGAACATGCTAACTCCACACAGAAAGGCCTCGGACCGGGATTCAAACCCGGTACCTTCTTGCTGTGAGGTGACAGTGCTAACCACTACACCATTCTAAAACCTTAATTCTAGCCTGATTTAGCCATTCAATTACAACCTTTGATGTGTGTTTGGGCTCATTGTCCTGTTGGAACACCCAACTGTGCCCAAGACCCAACCTTCGGGCTGATGGTTTTAGGTTATCTTGAAGAATTTGAAGGTAATCCTCTTTCTTCATTATCCCATTTACTCTCTGTAAAGCACCAGTTCCATTGGCAGCAAAACAGCCCCACAGCATAATACTACCACCACCGTGCTTGACGGTAGGCATGGTGTTAAAGGCCTCATCTTTTCTCCTCCAAACATATTGCTGGGCATTGTGGCCAAACAGCTCGACTTTTGTTTGGTCTGACCACAGAACTTTCCTCCAGAAGGTCTTATCTTTGTCCATGTGATCAGCAGCAAACTTCAGTTGAGCCTTAAGGTGCTGCTTTTGGAGCAAGGGCTTCCTTCTTGCACAGCAGCCTCTCAAGTCCATGGCGATGCAAGACAAGCTTGACTGTGGACACTTTTCAGACTCTTTATATTGTGGGATCAATGCATCACATTTTTAAAAACAGCAAATCAAATGAAAGAACGATGTCTCAGGAAAATATATCAGCTGAGACTGACTATAATAATTAATTCAAATATAAGCTCTTTTGTTTAAGGATATACAATCCACAGATGTGGGCCGAAATGTCAAGGATGTTTGAAGAAATGTTTTCTATCTCCTATGTTATAGTTTGCTCTTTCCATTGTGACAATGCAGGGGTTTGCTTTCCTGAGGTAAGTTTAATCAAATATGGTAAAAAAAGAATTGTGGTATCCTGTGGTTGGTGCTATTTATTTTGAAAAAGGAATCATAAGAAAAAAAATTATTTTCGCCATTGGCACACATTTTCAGATGGACATGCCTTTGATCAGGGAATGGTTGTGCCTTCTTCTAATAGACAATCCTGAAACGTGTTCAGATCTATGTTAAAGGTGCAATATCTAAGAAATCTAAAGCAACTGACCATAAAATCATCCTAATATGTCACAGAGACTCAGGAATAATATTCATATAACATACCGAACTCACTAACAACAACAGTACAGCCAAAATATTTGCAGTCAAAAAAATGTTTTGCAGACCACAAATCATGTTGGTGTTTTGAAATCATGTTTTCGTCTGATGCGCCACCCTACACCTATCTCCCAATAACCAAGTCAGTAGTGTGTCAGCATCCGGGTTGCCAGTTCTGCTCTAGTTACCACAGCTGCATCTACGAATGTGTTGGATAAATAATGTATAACGTTTTTAGCTGACATAAATATAATTTATGTCATTATTTTATGTGTTTTGTTTACGTGTATATTTTTGCATCATTTAATTTTATGAATATTGATTTGTTTGTTAAGCTACACCACATAGGAACCATGGTCAGTGCCATGTTGCACGGGGGACACTTTAAGTTGTTACACCTCTCCTCCAAGTAAACATGTGCAGCAGAAGAAGGCCATTATGCTCTGCATAAAAGTTTAAAAGAGATGTTACATCGCCCACCCTCTTTTATTTGAAGATATTTTGTGCAAGTGGACTCATTCCCTCTTTGGTTATGTGCAGCCAGCGAGGTACGTTTATTTCTGTGTTATGATTATGATGCATAGTTGTAGTCAATTTGTGTGTAAATTGAATGTGTTTATTTTTGCACACTGTCATGTATTTGAACAGTTCGACGGCGGATTTTGATGACCATGATGTTGACGGATGAATAAATCCATCAGTAACACAAGAGCTACGGTGTTGCCTATTTCTTGGAGGGGAGTGATAACGTTAACCTACCGTAAACCTAAAAGACCTTGCTATGAGTCTGAAATATGTTGTGACAAAGCCCGAAATAAAACAAGGATTTGTATAGGAGATGCCTTTGAAAGATGGAGACGGATGAAAGTGGCCACCGGCCACGGAGCTCCGTTCTCTTTACCCTGTCTCTCCACAGCTCTCCTCTGACACGTTTCACTCTTTCTAAGTGTCCATGGTGATGCTCAAGGTGGCTGCTTTTCATTCACTGTAACACTTTCTGTTCCTGTTGGATCCTGCAGCCCAGCTGGAAACCTCTAGTCAGGGAAGAGGGAGACGGGAGACATCGCTCTACAGTAATTTGAAAGTGATTGCAGTAGCAGTTTTGGCCACAATCCTACATACAGTTCCTTTAACAATAAACACTTTATATGTGATCAACAAATTATTTACTAAGCTCGTTGAACACCTGATAGACCAGTAGTAGACTTAAGTTGTGGCTTAGGAGGATCAAATTAAATGTCTAGATCAGTAAAATGACATGTAACATTATGTATGGCTGCCTCAAACAGCAATATTTATACATGTCAGTTGTGAACCAATTATTTAACTTTTCTAAATGTCATAATTTGGATTAATGATTTGCTTGTTTTTAAGTAATGGTCAGCGTTTTGCCTTCTGGGCAACTGAGGCCAAAAGCCTGTGTTCAGGTGGACCTGGGCACAGGTGGACTTTGTGCAACATTTGATGGTAGTTTTAAAATTGTTTACATTTTCTCATCACTACAGCTAAAATGAAAAAGGCACTCTGCCGCAACAACCCTTTTGTTAGGATTATTCTAATAGTCTCACACACACCACCGAACTAGCTCTTTTTTAGCTTTAGGATACGCATGTATTTAATTCAACTTCCATTTAGAGCCAGTATTTCAGGAAACTCTTGCCACACAACAAACTAAATCATTAAATTCCCAACTCTTGCTTTAGAGTATACTTAGTGGCAAAGCCATCCAAGTGTGACCAAGACAGAGAAGAATAACAGAAGACCCTCTCCACTCCTAGCCAGAACTCAATCGACAGTGGAATACACTGATGAAGAGCAGTTTATCTGTTTCCAGGGATGTGCATAACTGTGCGCTACAGAATTTTCAAAGTGGATATAAATGGTACCGTAAGGGCTCCGTTTGTTGAGAGCCCAAACGCATGACTCTTGAGGCAGATGCTGGGTGCAACCAAAGGACTTTATTGAGTACTGAGAACAAGATAGAGAGTACAGTGTTCCAGCAGGGAGATGAAGAGTCACGCTGGTCACCGAGCTGGTGGAGACGTACGCCAAAAGAGGCCCTGCTCTGAACTACTGTCAACTATAAAGGGGAGAAATCAAAACCACACTCCTAAAGTGTGAGGAGAAAACACATTAACCAAAAACCTGAGAAAAAAAGAAGCTCCCTTAAAGGCTACAAAAATGAAATACAACTTAAATCTCTCACAAGGAGGCTACCATGAATAAAGGGGAAAGGAAAAACTAAAGCCACTACTGACAGGCACACTAGGGAGTACAGGCTATTCTAAACAGGTTAATCAATCAAAAATTAACATCTACAACTCATACACGGTGAGGAGGGAATAAATTACAAAACAAATCACTCACTTTACACAAGAAGAGGCAGACTAAACAAACTACTAGGGTCTACTCACAGAAAGGATCTCCTAGGAAATACAAAGCTAAGCTAGGAACACAAAAAGGCCATTAAGGCTATCAAATTTACAAACAGCACTGGAGGACCAGGGAAGCTGGAACAGAATACTGAAGACGTGACTCGAGACAGACGAAGGGACGTGATGATCTCACGACAAACAAATGACAAGACTATTGCACATGAGGTAAGGGGACACAGGTGGAAACAATCTGGGTGGGGCTTCACAATCACAGATGCGGGAAAACACAGGGGCAGGAAGCAAAGTGATCTGAAACAAGAGGGAGACAGGGTTACTTTCAAAATAAAACAGGAAGAGACAAGACAACATGCAGGTACAAGACAAAAATGGTAAACTTTACCAAAACAGACAGACAGAGCATAACAGGTATGTTAATTGTGAAGTTAATGTTTTTGTATTGATTGAAATAAATTTAATTGCTTAAATTTATCCTTAGGCCAGACCTGGGCGTTGTACAGCCCTTTGGTTGATTCTGACCGGCCCGTGTAAGGCGAATTGGAAATTACAAAATAAACATATTTTCCAGTTTTACCTCATGCATGGACTAAAGCTGGATTGCTTTTATTTTATATTATATTTAGTTTTTTATTCACTTACATAATGATGTTATACATATATTAAGGCGCGCACATGATTGGATCGTTGTCACAGGTCACAAGATGACCTTAACCCTCAAAAATGTCCTCCCATGCTAAAAATATAAAGGTAGATGCCAAATGCAGGATTTTCAACAAAAATTGGACTGCTAAGTATTTATTCATTGAAGTTGGATGCAAAGCAGTGTATTTAGTTTGCGAGGAGCAGATTGCTGTGTTTAAGGACTACAATTTTACGAGACGAAATGCGGAGAAATACAAAAACCTGACTGATGCTGAAAGGGCGCAGACATGGGAAGCTTTGCTAGCTATGCTGCAAAAACAGGAAGGCTTTTTTTTTTACCAAGCTTCACACATCCAGAGATGCAGCAACCAAGACCAGCTTTGTGATATCCCCCTTCCTTCTCGGAAGGGGAGTTTGTCAAAGAGTGCTTGGTGGATTCTGCAGCACTAATATGCCCTGAAAAAAAAGAGCATTTGAGCAAGTCCCGCTGTCTAGGCAAACAAATTACGGAGAACCTGGAGTGTCAGCTGCAACATAAAGTGTAAAGTTTTGACTTTTTCTCCTTGGCTTTGGACGAGAGCTGTGATGTCCGTGACATAGCCCAGCTGCTCATATTTGTCTGTAGGATAACGCCGGACTTCAGGATTACAGAGGAACTGGCAGCAAAGTGGTCGATAAAAGGGACGACGACAGGGAGCGATCTGCTTACGGAGGTAAATGCATGCATGGACACCTTGGGATTGAAATGGGACAGACTGGCAGGTGTCACAACGGATGGTTGTCCAAATCCTACAGGGAAAAATGTCTGACTTTTGAAACACATTCATGATAAAGTGACTGAGAAATTGGTATTTTGGCAATGTATTATACACCAACGTGTTGTGCAAGTCAGTGCTAAAAATGAACCATATCATTGATGTTGTTACTAAAACAGTAAACTTATCAAAGCATGGGCATTGAATCACAGACACTTTGTTGCACTTTTGGAGGAGCATGAGACTGAGCAAAGTGACATTGGCTCCCACACAGCTGCCAGATGGCTCAGTGTGGGCAAAATGCTAAAAAGAGTTTGGGACCTGACAGCAGTGATTTGAGAGTTTTGTGAGAAGAAAGGCAAAGACAGAGAGCTTTCCTTTCTGCCTCTCCTTCTTCAGCTCCCTGTCATCAGATGACAGCATGACTCAAATGAGAACACTCGTGCTCGTGGGGGCGCGCACACTGGAGCTCTTATATTTATACTATAGTGTGTGGCTAGAGGAGGGGAGATCACAGGCGTGCCTGTTATTGATCATATCATTTACTCGTGCACAAACAGCTGTCAAACACAGAAAATACGCCACTGTCGGAAATGTTACATAAATAATAATAATAATACGAACCAGGAAGTGGATAGACTAAACAAAAAAATCTGCTGCCTCTGCAGTTTGTGCTGCTCTCTATGGAGAAACGGGTTAGGGTTAGACCAAATGATTGCTCATTGGGAGCTGGTCGCGAGGTGTTAATTGCTTCTCGTTACCCCATGTATACTACACAATGCACGACACGATGAAGCCAAAAACTCGGCCCGTTCCCGCACAAGTGAAAAATCGGCTCAAAATGGGTCAAAAATGGCACAGTGTGTGCCCACTTTTATGTGGTTTAGTTCTCCCTTCATAGTCTTTGAAAAGTGGAGCATGAAGAGAGCTACACCTTCCTGTGTTTTGGCTTGTGCTCGCTCAGTGTTTTCATTGTGATACATGGCAGCCAGGTAGAGTACAAGTACAAGAAAGACTAAATCACACATGTTCATGATGAAACTTTGTGCCCTTTGTGCGAGTGCCCTGTTAAAAATGTGTTGGAATTTTCATGTTAGTCGTCACATTTCAGTACTTTTTGATCATACGGAGCATTTTCTTTATGTCACATTTGAAATGCATAAAATATCAAACACCTGTATAAACTGTAGTATTTCAGTAAGTTGTAAATAGCTGGAGAGTCAGGCAGGTTATGTGTGGCCAGAGCTGGTCTGCACACACACACACACACACACACGCACACACACACACACACCTGAGGAGAGGGTGTGTCCTTGCTGCTGTGGTGTTTGTCTCTCTCCTCCCTCTCTGCTCCCTTCTGACTAGTGATGGGCAAAACAATTCTTTTGACTGAACTGAATCTGTACGAATCATTCATTAAAGAGATCCCCCGCTTCTAGTTCCTCCTCGCGGGACTGACTGAGTGACTCTACCGGCTTCCTCAGAAGAGGACGCTGGCCTCCTCCTCCTCCGAAGAAGCCCTTACTCACCCCCCCTCGTTCTGAGGAGCAACAAACTTGCTCCGAGTTCAGTGAACGAACCGCTGCAGCTTCCTGGTAGAATCACTTGTTCTTTCAGTGAACGAAACGTTCAGTGAACAAATCGCTGCAGCTTCCTGCTAGAATCACTCGTTCATTCAGCAAGTCCCCCTCCCCTCCCCGGCTGGGTGGTTCATCGAAGATTCACGAGTCATGAACGAACGAACGAGGCAGTTCAACTCCCAGCCACCACGCTGAGACTGAGCTCAAGTGAACTGAGAAGGGAACGAATCAGTTCAGGAAATGATTCAGTTCAGTTCGTTCACTCAAAAGATTTGTTCTTTCGAACGAATCGTTCGCGAACGACACAACACTACTTCTGACAAGCCTGGAGTTTAATTAACTGATTAGGCAGGGAACAAAGGGAGGGCTCTTTTTTTCTTTTGGAGCAGCAGCATAGGGAAACTTAGTTAGTTGGGTTTTTATTTTAGCTTGAGTTGGAGATTGCCGGTAGTCGTTGTTTGTCATTTTCTTTTAGGTTTAATCTCTGTTAATTTTTTTTTTTTTTCAGATTAGGGTGGAAGCTCAGGGTGTGACGGACCCATTGCTTGGCTGGCCCTGTGCTTCCCCATCTTTCCTTCATTTTTTCAGTTGACTTTATGGGTTACCTTATTGTTATTTTTTGTTCTGTTCTCTAATAAATTAATTTAATTTATTAGTAAAGTCAGATGTCAGTTGCAAACTTTACGGTTAGCTGCAGTGCTAATGCTACAGGGACATGTTTATGGCCTATCACGCTAAGTAGAGCTACACAGCAAAGCAACATAAAATGGAATAAGTTACAGCTGTGTCCCAGACAGTTGGTGCAGATCCATGCTTCATCTTCAGCTGGTTAGTGAAGCCTGCTTTGTGACATGATGAGCGCACACATGCTAAACTTTGGGAAGCTCTCTTGCTACATTTCCAGCTAAAATAAATCGATCCACTGGGTCGTCAGTGGACGAACAGAGTAAAAATAGCCTCCTGTACTCGTTGAAGCAGCCACAACAGAACAGTGTTGCCATGCTTTCCTGCTAACTTTGTCAGGTTTGTTTGTGAAAGTTAGCGAGGATAGACAAGCTTCTTCATCATGGGTTTTAACGGCGACTGGCCACATTTATCATTGGGCATTACTGCTACCTACTGACCCGGGGAAGGAGAAACAATGGTGGCTCAAAGGCAGTATCGTCTTCTGGTGTCAAGGAGAGAGATCTGCCTCGTGGAGCAAGCAGGGGAAGGAAGTGACAGATTTTTTTTTTTTTTTTCATTTCTGGGGCCTCATTCACAGGCTATGCAGACACATAGTACTGTTAGAACACCTTTATAAAGTGAAATATGACCTTCAAAGTTAGAGAGCACCTAAAGTGTAGGCAAACACAATGGCAATGTGTGAATAATCTTCAATGTATTGGGCTCAACATCACTCTCTCCCCACAACATGTCACATTAATTGGGATATACAGGCCGCCATCAGCCTCTAGTGGGTTCTATGAGGAACTGCAAGGCAATCTGAAAGAATGTAATTTTAAAAACAAAGTTATTCTTGTGGGAGATTTTAATGTAAATTGAAATGATAAAACAAATAGAAAACACCTTAAAGTGCTAACAAACAGCTTTGATCTGGTAGAAATTATCAAAGAAATCACTAGAATAACAACTTTGTCAAAGACTTGTATAGATTTGATCTTCAATAACAAACGTGAAAGAATCCAAAAAATCTTCAACATGGTAACAGGTCTATATGGTCACTGATGAAAGAATGGGACCATACACTCAAGATAGCTCTCAAGACAAGATCAACACATAACAGACACATGCCAAGAAGATTTGTTCAAACTTAAAGACATTAACAGGAAATAATACCTCTAATAAGAACATCAGGGAGTTACAAGTAAATGGAAATTTAAGGCATGACCCAAAAGAGATGACAACAGCCCTGAACTCTTATTTTATTGATTCAGTAAAAAATCTTGTCACCAACTCCTGTGTATAAATCCATCCTGCAATGCCTCTGAACACTTCTACTCCAGTTTTTAATTTAAATTAAGTCTCTCAGTCAAAACTCTTAAGACAAGGATGCATTTTATATGGACACAATATTTCTTAAAACACATAAACAATCGCTCATTGCCCCAATGACCAGCATAATCAATAAATCTATAACCAAGTGTATGTTTCCAAATTCATGGAACTCTGTAGTCATCACTCCAATTTTTAAATCAGGAGACCCTGCAACAATCAGTAACTATAGACACAATAAGCATTCTCCCTGCAGTTTCCAAAGTAGCGGAAAAGCTGGTGGCAGAGCAGCTTATTAAACATTTCAATGACAGTCCTTACAAATAATAATAGTAAAACATTTTATTTATACCGCACTTTACATTTGTAATACAAATATCAAAGTGCACAAAAGAAAGAAAAGAAAATTAAAAAGAAAAGCAGCAGACAAGATGACAAAGAAACTGATAAAATCATTAACAAAAATAAAATCCAGGATATAGGTACAAGGAGGTAAAATTAATCTGTATAAGCTTTACTAAAAAGGAAGGTTTTTTTTAAAAGCGTCCACCATCTGTGGAGCCCTGAGATAGTCAAGGAGGGCGTTCCACAGACAGGGGGCAGCAGCCTCGAAGGCTCTGGCGCCCATGGTTTTAAGCCGAGTCCTGGGCGGGTGCAGACGGTGCAATTGGCCTGACCGAGTTCTGTCTGAGGTGTGTGGAGTGAGGAGTTCAGTGAGATAAGTGGGGGCTGCACTGTGCACACAGTGGTGGGTGTGGAGGAGGACTTTATATTGGATGCAGAAGTGGATGGGGAGCGAGTGCAGAGAGTGGAGGATGGATACAACATCAATCCAATGCAGTTTAGAAAGTACCACTCCACAGAGACTGCTATGTGGCATGTAGGGAAAGGAGGACCCAAGAGCAGAAGCAGTTCAGGTAAGTACAACAGTTTATTTAACAGGTGCAGGTGGGTATTCCAAAAAAAAATCCAAAAACAAAGGGAAGACACAAAGTGAGTGCTGGGCAATGGTAGGCACTGGAAAAAAAGAGAAGAAAGACACAGGTGAGAAAAAAATGTTTACAGGTAATCACAGGGTAAAATCTTGCGATGCACAGAAAATGGCCAAGCTGCTACCACAGATAATGACTGGATACTCTGACGCTGAAGAGTGTCTCTGCAGGTCTTCAGTAGGTCAGGTCTGATCAGCCAAGCAGGAGCAGGTGTGTCCTATTATTCCTCAGTGCCCTGGGGGAAGGGAGCCACAGGGACGAAACCACACAGGTAACATAACAGCAAAAACCCCAGAAACTAAAACCACCAAAATAAAAGCACAGGAAACAAACTACTACATGCCATTTGCTTTTTTTTGTTGTTTTTTTTTTGTTTTCTGGAAAACCTAAAGTCTAAAATTGACCCTGGGGGTGTCATAGGAGCTGAATTTCTTGACTTAAGAAAGGCGTTCGACACTGTGAATCACCAGATTTTATTAACTAAGTTGTCATATTTTAACTTCTCTGTAAAAGCACTACAATGGATTGAATCATACACAGTATTCACTCACCTGCCTTGACTCACATATGAATTTAAGTGACATCCCATTCCTAATCCATAGGCTTCAATATGGTGTCGGTCTCTTCTGTGAAGGCTGTCCACAAGGTTTAGGAGTATGTTTATGGGAATTTTTGACCATTCTTCCACAAGACGAGAAGGCCTGGCTCTCAGTCTCTGCTCTAATTCATCCCAAAGGTGTTCTATCAGGTTGAGGTCAGGACTCTGTGCAGGCCAGTCAAGTTCATCCACACCAGACTCTGTCATCTATGTCTTTATGGACCTTGCTTTGTGCACTGGTGCACAGTCATGTTGGAAGAGGAAGGGGTTAGCTCCAAACTGTTCCCACAAAGTTGGGAGCATGGAATTGTCCAAAATGTCTTGGTATGCTGAAGCATTCAGAGTTCCTTTCACTGGAACTAAGGGGCCAAGCCCAGCTCGTGAAAAACAACCCCACACCATAATCCCCCCTCCACCAAACTTTACACTTGGCACAATGCAGTCTGACAAGTATTGATTATTTTCCACCGTCCGCATTGACACTGACTATCAAAATCTCGCGTTGTTCCCATTCCTCGTTTAAACTTGGCTTTTGTCTGTTGCTTTGACGTCCGTCACCATACCTTTGCAATAGGACATGGCTCCAAAATAGCTCGGCGGCACAGGAAGTTTTTTCGACCAGATTGCCAGTGGCACTAAGTGCTTTATAATGGCCATCCACCAGCTCCACGGTGTCCCCCACAAGTCTCAAGCCCCCCCCACAGTGACCAAATTGTCATGCATGGACTTGCTCATGTGATTATTAATAGTACACAAATCATAACATGTCCATCAATACAATAAACTACTAGTCGTACACTCACCTCTATTTCAGTGTGGTTGGTCGAGTTGAGTACAAACCCAAATGAGGGGGAAGTATTCGCCCTCAGATGGGTCAACTGTAGCAGCATCCCATTTTCAAGTGGGATCATATTCACCTCCCGCCGTTTTCCTGCAATAATTAAAAAAAAAAAAAAAAAACTGCTATACTAAAGAACAAACTTCCTAGACAAATTATAAAACCCTCAAGTTATATAAAAAGTGCATTTACCCCACATAGAGTAAATCAGTACTTTAACAATGTGACAACTGAGCTTCATATTTCAAAGAAACACATCATTTAACAGTTCCTTGCTTGTTTAATCATCTGGGGGGGTATTCCATCCAAGACGCTAATCATAGCAGTGCTATGAGGCGTGTGTGGGGTAAATAAGAAGACCAGACCATGTGATTGTCAAAAATGTGATCAAGTCAAAGAGTCGGGCTGATTTTTTTTTTCAATAGTGCAGAGCAAAAAATGCTGTTGGAACTGTGAGGAGTATAAACCGTCAATAACCAAGAAGGGAATAAATAGTGACCGCTAAAATGCGCATGTTAGGTTTTATAACAATGTTGAATTTCAAGTTTGTTTTTTTAAAGTAAGGTTATGTGTTCCACAGCACACGTATGACCTGTCAATAGGAGAGAGGAAATGCTACAGTCCGATCGGTGAGAGACCTGTGTTCAATACTGAATCAGTACAGATAAAAGCATAGAATATTTTCATATTTATAGAGCTGTCTTGTCAGTTCAAAATTCTCTTTAATGTGTAAAAATACCTGCACTAATATGCCAAATTGCGATATCTTTGAACAGGAGTGGTGTTAATAATGTGAAGAGGACTGATTTGCAGGTTTAGACAAAGCATAAAATAGTGGTCAAGTGTTAATGTTAGGCCGAGCTGATATTTAGAAGTATTATAATGATTTGAATAATAGTAAATAGGTTAAATATTGGTTTAATAGCATGGCATTCATGTAAGTTGAAACTATAACAAATACTTTCCTGAAGTCTTCTTCCCTTTGAGAATTAAACCCTGGTTTCCAGCATGGTTTGTAGCACACTTAACCACTCAGCCAACACCTCTACAGTAACACCACAGAAACATGATCATATTTGAAAATATCAGCATGACAACAACATTAAAATATGTTTAATGATTAGAAATTCTCCAAAACTGACCAAGAATGTAAGCTAAATTATTTTTGCTCTCATTGTCACCTTTGATTACAAACAACACAGACAATCGGGTGGGGAGCGTGAGGAACTGATTGTTTGATACTGTTTACTACAGGTACGTATTGTTTGTAACACCGCTAACCCTAAGTCTGATAGTTAACCTGCCATGGAGCAGGTTAGCTCAGATGATGATGGGCAGAGCAGCTTCATGCCTTGCTTCTCAAGGTCCAATAGAACAGCAACGGGTGCACTATAGCAGTGTTTCTCAACCCTGATCCTTGGGACCCATATCCTGCATGTTTTAGATGTCACCCTGCACATCTGATTAGCAGTGGGTCGTTATCAGGCTTCAGCAGAGCTTCATGACGAGCTGATCATTTGAATCAGGTGTGTCGGAGCAGGGTTACATCTAAAACATGCAGGACGGTTGGGCCCGAGGACCAGGGTTGAGAAACACTGCACTATACAACACTGACATGTCTTTGCGTGAAAGCAAGTGCTGCTGGCTGCCAGTGGATAGGCCATTTTTTTGCATGAGAAAACTTTTCACCACTTCCACCAGAACAGATCTTTATTGTAATAAAACAATGAAAGGAAGTTTAACAATTCTCATTCAAATTAGCATCATGACACAAACTCTCCACACCTGGCCAGCCAGTTCCTCGAAAAGGAACATTTTTATAAACTCCTCCACACACCACTGCCATTGTGTTTTTGAACACTGACAAGAGCCTGGCTGTCCCCGCTTCAAATGCCCATTGGTGGAACTTTGTGGTCTTCTTAAAAGCTAAGACCTTGACTTTAAGAGGAGGTGGCTGCTGATAGGGAGGGTGCTAGTTGGACTTTCTGAAAATAAAAACACAAAAATATGATAGTATTATGGGGCTGTTGTAGATTTGGGAGAAACAGCTGGAGGTTAGAATGACTTTAGTACAAACAAACGTTCATTATCCTGATGATAAACATCATCATATCTTTGTTGATAACTACACATGGTTCTATTGACCGGAGACTACAGACTCAGGTATTGACGAACAGCAAACTGAAACATACAGGTAAGACGTGCAGATGATTCTACACTGTTTTAATTTAGTGTGTGATTGCGTTTTTCATAGTTCTTAACATAACTGTTATTAAACTGCATCAATGTTTTCATAGCTTAAGTGTTTCTTCTCATACTGGGGGGAAACTAATAAAGTGTTTTTAGTAACAGTTTACATTTTTACAGTCTGTGAGCTTCACTTATGTTAAGTAAACAAACTTCAACTTGACAACGTTACAAAGCTAACAGTAGTTACTGGTCTGGAATTTTTGGTGTTCTTGGATAATATAGAAACATTAAGTAAGCAAAATATACAATTAAACATATTTAAAGGGTTCGTTTAAAGACACATATTGATTAGTAAGCAGACATTTGTTAAAAGCCAAACTAACGCCACTCACCTGCCTTGATTAATTCTCTCTCTTGGTTTGTAGTTTTGCAGGCCTTTTCGATTCAGGTCGATTCATTTGCCCATCACTACCAACAAGTACAAAACTTAGTAGAGAAAGAGTCAAACAAAACGGAAGAAATACATAAACTGTACCTGAATATACCAGGGTACAAAAAGTATAGGCATATAAATAAATAAACAAAGCAGACAACCAGTGTCCTCCTAGAGTAGACAAGGGTCAAAGTTTCTGTAGAAAAGTCTGCAAAGTTTCATAAGTTTCATAACAGCAGCATTGTGAGCATAGTTTCCTCTGTTCCGGATGAAATCCAGCTATATTTTCTTCGCTTTGGATCCTTTTGGAAAGCTTAGGGCTTTGGCCACATCGTGTTTGTTTTCATGTACATTCTCTAGATAGCTTGTCATTTTAGCATAAGGCTTGGAGCAATACAAGCAATAGTGTTTCTTGTCATAAACTCTTTTCCCATCTCTCTTGTGGGGAGCTCTTACAACTACAATATTTGTATTAAACTTTCAAACAAACAAGTAGACAAGACAAACAAATGAAAGCACCAGAACACCAGCTCAGATCCATATAAATAATACTTTAGTATACAGTAATGGCGGCATGGTGGTGTAGTAGTTAGCACTGTCATCTCACAGCAAGAAGGTACCGGGTTCGAATCCCGGGCCTGGGGCCTTTCTGTGTGGAGTTTGCATGTTCTCCCCGTGTCTGCGTGGGTTCTCTCCGGGTACTCCGGCTTCCTCCCACCATCCAAGAATTAGGAGATTAGGTTAATTGGCTAATTTAAATTGCCCGTAGGAGTGAATTGTTGTCTGTAATGAACTGGAGACCTGTCCAAGGTGTACTCTGCCTTTCACCCTAAGACAGCTGGGATAGGCTCCAGCCCCCTTGGTTTAAAGAAAAAAGCTAGTGTAATGGAATTATACTTCACTTCAAAAACTGAAGTGAATATTGAAATAAACTAGAAGAGCAATTGCTGAAGCATTTGCGGGTGTGAATGCTCGCAGCTGAAGCTATGCTGCTAATACTGCTCAATACTGCCGAGCTGAAGCTAATCTGCTAATGCTGGACAGTTGAAGTTAAACTGCTAATGCTGGGTTGAATGTTTGAATGACAATGAATTGTATGAATTGAAATGTTGAAAATAAAAGCCTAAGCTAAGTCAAAAAAGATGGTGAAAAATATTAATGTATTAGTTGTCAAGTCAAAACCAGTCTTGCGAGCACACAGGCACATAACATTTCTTCTTATTATTATTATTGCGCAACAATTCGGAGATGGGGACCCCCCGAATATTGACGGGTATTTCACACACTGACTGCAGTTGGTAATGTTGCAAATGTAAGGACGCATTAGGTTGTGTCTGTAGATTATGGACTGTGACGTGAAACGGTAGCCTACCGCTAAGAAATGCAAGAACATCTACAGTCATGGAAAAAATTATTAGACCACCCTTGTTTTCTTCAATTTCTTGTTAATTTTAATGCCTGGCTCAACTAAAGGTACATTTGTTTGGACAATTATAATGATAACAACAAAAATAGCTCATGAGAGTTTAATTTAAGAACTAAGGATTATTCATTTTCCATGGTTTTCTTGATAATAACCAAAATTACTTAAATTCTTACATCAATAGCTATGGCATTGTACCGCCAAAAACACTTTTAAGCATTCCATGTTTCCTTTTCTGTTTGCTTTAAACACATGATACACACAAGAGTTAATACTTGATTGCATAACCATTGTTTTTGATGACTGCAGCCATGCGTCTTGGCATGCTCTCCACCAGCTTCTGACATTGTTCTGCTGTCACAGCAGCCCATTCCTGTTGGACAAATTCAAACAAATTTTCTTTGTTTTTGGGCTTGTGGTTCTCCATTTTGAGTTTGATGATTTTCCACAGGTTTTCAATTGGATTAAGATCTGGTGATTGAGCAGGCCAAGGCATGGTGCGAATGTTGTGGTTCTCCATCCAGGCTTTAACTGACCTTGCCGTGTGGCAAGGGGCATTGTCTTGTTGGAAAATCCAGTCATTCGAGGCAGGAAAGAGTTTTCCAGCTGATGGAAGAAGACTGTTTTCAAGGGTAGTCCTGTACTTGACCTGGTTCATTCGGCCTTCACACAATTGCATTTGCCCTGTGCCACTCAGACTGAAACAGCCCCAGATCATGACTGATCCACCCCCATGTTTTACTGTAGGGGCAAGACAGTCTGGGTTGTAAGCTTCTCCAGGCTTCCTCCTAACCAGTAAGTTGGCTGGAGTGGGCATTAATTCAAAATTGGATTCATCACTGAAGAGAACCTTAGCCCAATCATCAACAGTCCAATCCTTGTGGTCTCGAGCAAAGAGTAACCGGGCCTTCCTCTGCCTTTCATTGATGAAGGGCTTCTTGCGTGCTCTGTGTGACTTCAAACCAGCTTCAACAAGTCGGTTTCGCACTGTCCTTGCCGAGCAAGTCACATTTCTCAACAGTGCCCACTCATTTTTAAGGTCCCTGGAGGTCTGACGACGATTCCTGACACAGGAACGGATGAGTGCACGGTCATCTCGTGGGGTAGAAAGACGTTTCCTGCCACGGCCAGGTAGCAATTTGGTAGTGCCATGTTCAGCTTGTTTTTTTTTGTTGTAATGAACGGCTGTCTTGGAGATCTTCAGTTTTTTCGCTACCTGTCTCTCACTCATGCCAATTTCCAGCAGTGCCAAGATGGCTGCCTTTGTTGCTTCACATAATTCTTTTGTTTTAGGCATTATGTGAGAGCTGACAACTTCTGAGTTGTGCTACGGCTTGAATGTAAGCAGGAAACCACTCTAGGCCTTTGCATGTGCAGTGCTGCTTGTGACATGAAATGGCCTCTTATATACCCTGGGAATCAATTAAGCTTAAGAATGTCAAATAGGACATAAAGTATTATGTGACCAGCTGCATTTTTTGTTGTGTTCATTATATTATACGTTTAGTGGTACCAGATATTAGAATGAACAAGAAATTGAAGAAAACAAGGGTGGTCTAATAATTTTTTCCATGACTGTATGTGCACCAAGTGGTGTCAAGAACAGGAGAATATGGAACCTCGAGCATCAGACTCTTGAAGAGAACTCTGCAAGGGCCTTGAGCCAGGTCATCCAAGGAAAGGATGACCAGATCACTAAAATAACAAGCGACAAATAGGCTCTAGAAGCAGAGAGTGTGGAGCTGAAAGCCAGGCTGGAGGAGCTGGAAAGCAAGTTCATCCAGAGTGAAGCTGAGTGGAAGATCAAACTCACCACTCTGGAGGATCAGAAGAGGAGCAAGCTGTCTGCTGAGCATGGGAGCTCCAAGGTCCGGACCCAAAACAACTCTGACCTCCAGGTTTGTGACCTCGACCTTCAGGAGCTCCACCAGACAGCTGAGAAGGACAAGGTGGAGCTCACAAAGGCCAACATAAACGCAAAGAAGGAGGCAGAGAAGAAGCTGGAGAAAGAGAGGAAAGAGAAGGAGGAGCGAGAGAAGAAAGAGAAGATCAAAAGGAGAAGAAAGAAAAGGAGGAATTAATGAGGCAGAAGAAAGAAGAGAAGGAGAGGGAGGAGAAAGAGAATGCGAAAAAGGAGAAGCAAGAAAAGGAGGAGTTTAAAAGGCAGAAGAAGGAAAAGCAGAGAAAAACAACCTGCTGGTTTTCTTGGTGATCAAGAAACAACTGGAAGGTTGCAGGTTCCTGCAGTGTCTCAGCATGGTGGAAGAGTGATTCTCCCTGTGTCTATGGCTTTTCTCCGGGCACTCCAGTTTCCCCAAAATGCATGTGATATGCATTAAAAACCAAAGAACTCTTCTAAAATAAAATAAAATAAGCTTTTATTTGTCCCATCAATAGGGTAATTTATGTTACGGGCCTTTATGAAAAATAAGAACCATAGTAGAAAAAATGCATCAAAAATAGGTAGGTAAACAAGATATGAAAAACAGTAACATAAACACATAAATAGTTAATTTATTACAGTGAAGATCCACAGGTACTGCACAGAAAAATCATTTCAAGTTTACTGGTGTTAAAGATGTTTGCACATATACAGTTATTGCATGTCAGTTATACATATTTTCCCATCATCCCTGAGTGATGTGATTATTGTGTTTTTGTGTGTCCAGAGCACTGATAGCTCTGGGAAAACTATATGTGTGCCTCACACCTTCATGAGTACACAGCCAGACAGAAGCATTTCACAGCCCTCCCACATTATTTTAGTCCTCAGCATCATTCATTGATGGTTATGCATTTCATGCTAGTCCCATTTTCAGTAACTACTTTCAAAAGCAGCAAAAAAAAAAAAAAAAGCTGGAGGCGCCACAGTTTAGCAGATAAAGCAAACTTTTTTAAGTATGAAGACATCAGCAGCACATTTCCAGCCTGTTGCATCCACACACAGAGCCATTGTTTTCTATTTTATTCTATTCTATAACTGAACCTGATGAGCATCACAGAAACGTAATGAACTAAAGCACAGTAATGTTCAGATAAGGTGTTCTTACTAATAACTGTGTTATTGTTAAAACTTTATTTTTTACAATGAAAATCCAGTAAAAAGACAAAAAATTCAGCAAAAAAAAATATCCAAATTTTAATGAGGAGTAGGTTACATTTATTTGATTAGGGAAATTATCGATTCCTATTCCAGTTTCTCTGATGATTGGGATTGGTTTGACGTCATTGTGGGGCGTGGTCTGTTTTTATCGGAAGGGAACAACACGTGGTTCTTTCAGTGCAAATTACTTGTTAAACAAGCAGAACTTGTCTTTATGATAATGAATTTAGATAAAGTAGAATAACACCATAAACTATGGCTTTTGGTTTACTGACATTGACCTTGTCATTGTCCACCCATCGATCCATTTTCTCCCTCTTATCCTCTCATAGGGTCAGGGGGACTGGAGTCTATCCCAGCTGTCTTAGGGCAGAAGGCAGGATACACCCTGGACAAGTCTCCAGTTCATCACAGGACACATAGAGACAGACAACCACTCACATTCACATTCACACCTACGGTCAATTTAAATTAACCAATTAACCTAATCCCCATGCATGTTTTTGGATGGTGGGAGGAAGCCGGAGTACCAGAGAGAACCCACACAGACACGGGGAGAACATGCAAACTACCTTGTAATTGTTTGATTTCATAATTCATTTCCCCATACACAAGGAAAAATTAACATTCCTTTAAAAAAGAAAAAGTACATGATATTAATGTGAATACAAAGTTAAATGTGGGTTTCAAGGTGTGTTGTGGTGTGATGGCCACAGCTGAGGCCACACAGTAAACATGTGGTAACCCCGTGCACCCACATTATTTGCTTTAAGGTGTTATATTTTGTTTATCCACTTATTCATTCATTCAGTTTATTTAGAGTTTGTATTGTTTAACACATTTTCCATGTATTATTTGACCATACATTAGTTCTATTTGTAGCACGCACATTTAGTTAACTTTTGTACAGTCTTTGTTCCTTTTGTTTGTATGGTTTTCTAATTTCTGTTCTTTGAGTTGTAGTGGTGCTGCTCTGGGGTTGCTGCTGGGATCTGGGGAGGCTGGGCCAGGAGATCCGCCCTGTATGCCCAGCCATTGGTGGTGCAGTGAAGAGGGGCGGATTTGGTCCGAACCAAGCTGGCACCTTGCAGGGTGGGGAGATTGAGGAATTTAGTTCTTTAATTATTTTTCTTTAAATAGTTAATTACTCAGTTTGTATTTGGTTAAGTAGAGATTGTGTTTTTTTTAATAAGTTAATTCCTTTGATTCTGTTTATAAGTTAGCTGTTGTCTTTTGTGTTTAGTGTTGTTAATCCCCCATTGTATTACTGTGGGCTGATCACCCACTATATAGGTTTCCCTTTGTCTTTTGTCAGTTTAGGTCTGTTTTGTCTTCTGTTACTTTGTTCAGTTGACTTGTGTTAATTTGATCTCTTTTATGGGCCCAATTTGTTATTACTTTTGGTTGAGAAACTTTGATTTGTATATTTTGGGTGAATAAAACCCCTATTTTGATAAAGTTTTCCTGTGTCCTTTTGTCTTGGCTGGCTCGGTTGGTGACAGTTGGTGGCAGCGGTGGGATCAGCCAGTTGAGGACACAGGCATTTTTTTTTTCTTCTTTTTTCCTTCCCCTCCATTTTGTGAAGGCATGCATCGTGGAGGAAGAGTGACAAGAGGAGGCCAGGCAGGCCTTAGGAGCACACATGGAGCATTTGAACCCCAGAGTGAGACTGAGGAGACAGATGGTGAAGCAGTAACAAACTTATTAGGCATTGAGGGTGAAGAGAGAGAACCAGCTTTAAGAGACTTGACAGGCATCATTCAGGCCTTCATGGGGCAGCAGGAGGCCCGAGAGGTGAAGAGGAAGGAGGAAGCTTCAAGGCAGGAGCAACAGTTCCAAGGATTACAGCATCAGTTCAGGCTTTTGCAGGAGGAGGTAAAGACACGTCAGGCACATGCACCTCCAACATTTGAGCCCACTTCCCCAGTGTTGCACTCAGTGAAGGCCCTGGATCAAGATAGCGGCCGGCTACAGGCCCAAGCTGCAGCCTTAATGGAATCCATCCAGCCTGTGAGTAATCCAAGTCAACCTCGATTCTCTCATGAGCCAAGATTAGAGAAGCTAACAGAAAATGATGATATTGAGCACTTCCTCATTACATTTGAGAGGATAGCAGCTGCATGTCGGTGGCCAAGGTCAGATTGGGTTTTCCGACTTATTCCTCTCTTGACTGGTAAGGCTCGAGGAGCATATGTAAATATGGATGTCGATGATTCCTTGGAGTATGATGCAGTAAAAATTGCTATTTTGATGAAATATGATGTGAATCCCGAGACATACAGGCAGAGGTTCCGCTCACTGGATGTTCGACCTGATGAGAGCCCTAAGGAGCTGTATGTGAGGCTGAAGGAGCTATATGGGAAGTGGAGCCAACCGCAAGGTAAAACAGTTTATGAAATTGGAGAAATGATTATTCTGGAACAATACTTGAGAATGCTGTCCCCTGAGCTTCAGGTGTGGGTAAAAGAGCATGATCCAAAGTCGGCTGCAGAGGCTGCTACGTTGGCTGAGGTGTTTGTGGCTGCACGGAAAAAGAATCAGCCATGGAGTAACCTCACCTGGAAGGCTGGGAAAGATACACGCAGGCCTGTACCTCCTGCACCTCCTCAACACCACCAGAGGCCACCAGCAGGTGGGGGTAAGCCTCCTGTAAGGGAAAACCAGCAGACACATTTAAGAGGTCTCAATAAAATACCCACTTGTTACCTGTGTGGACAGGAAGGCCATATTAAACCACAGTGCCCAAGGAATCCAGCCAAGCTCACTCAAATGTGTTTTGTTCCACGTCAAGCTGATATTGAGCCACACACAAATCAGTCCATGAAAACAACCAATGTCAAGATAAATGGAGAGCAGCTCAGAGCCCTGATTGATACTGGCAGTACTCAGACCCTGGTTCACAGGAAATATGTGCCAGCTAACACCATTTGCACTCTTGAGACCATCCCAATTCGCTGTGTACATGGTGATGAGAGGTTGTATCCCACTGCTGATGTCTACATTGAAGTATGTAATCAGGCTTATCTGTTGAATGTTGGAGTTGCAGATAACTTGCCTTTTTCAGTGGTTTTGGGAGATGACCTGCCTGTACTTTTTGATCTGCTTCATCCAATGCAAAGTTGTAATGTGGCAGTCACCAGGGCACAAGCTAAACAGGGGGATGTGGATTCCCCAACCCTCAGCGTCTTGCCATTCTATGGAGTTGAGCTCGAGACACAGCCTGGGAAGTGTCGTAAGTCTTGTAGTCAAAGGAGGCAAGAGAAATTCCAACACACTGCTGTGCTACCATCAGCTGATGCTGTGCCAAATGTGCCTTTAGGTTTTCAAATTCCTGATAACATCATGCAACTGCAGCAAGAGGACCCAACATTGTCTGTTTTTTTACAGAGGGCTAAGGAGAAGGAGCCGGAGATGGAAACTCGTGGCAGGGCAGAGGAGTACTTCCTCCAGAAGGGGGTGCTATACCGTCAGCATGGCCAGGTTGAGCAGCTAGTAGTCCCACAGATGGCCCGAGACATAGTACTTACCTTGGGCCACTCGATTCCCTGGGCTGGCCACCTGGGGAAACACAAGACCACAGCTCGCATTAAACGTAACTTTTACTGGCCAGGCTTGAGTCTAGATGTTGCCCAGTTCTGTAGGAGTTGCGCTCAGTGCCAGAAGACCTTATTGAGAGGCCCCACCAGAGCCCCTCTCCAGCCACTCCCCATCATTACTACACCTTTTGAACGCTTGGGTATGGACATTGTTGGCCCTGTTGAAAAAAGTAAATCAGGCAACCGTTATATGTTGGTCATCACAGATTATGGCACCAAATATCCTGAAGTTTTTCCACTGAAAACTGTTAAAGCAAAAACTGTGGCTTTTTCTCTGGTTCAGTTTTTTTCAAGAGTGGGGTTCCCCTGTGAAATTTTAACTGACCAAGGCACTAACTTTATGTCCAACCTTTTGAAACAGGTTTACCAGCTCTTGGGCATAAAAAGTGTGCGTACCACCCCATACCATCCACAGACGGATGGTTTGACAGAGCGGTTCAACCAGACCCTCAAACAAATGCTCCGTAAGTTTGTGAATGAAACTGGATCTGACTGGGATCAATGGCTTCCCTATCTTCTCTTTGCCTATAGAGAGGTACCCCAAGCTTCCACAGGTTTCTCCCCTTTCGAACTGCTGTACGGCCATGAGGTGAGGGGACCTCTGGCTTTGCTACGGGAAACCTGGGAGGGGGATCGGAGGAGGGAGGGGCCTGTTGATGTTGTTTCTTGTTGATACAGATGAGGGAGAAACTCCAGAAGATGAGTCAACTGGCGGAGGCTCACATGGCAGAAGCCCAGCAATACCAGAAGACCTGGTATGACCAAACGGCAAGGCAGAGAGGCTTTGAGCCAGGGCAAAAGGTCCTGGTCATGCTGCCAACTAGTGACAGCAAGCTGTTGGCAAAGTGGCAGGGGCCTTTTGAGATCCAGAGGAAACTTGGGCCTACCACCTATCAGGTCTCCAACCCGGAGCATCGGCATTCCAGTCGGGTGCTTCATGTGAACCTCCTCAAGGAGTGGATCCCAAGGGCCGAGGAGAGTGCAAAAGTACTGCTGATCCAGGCTGTGAAGGAGGAAGAGGAGGTGGATGATGAGTACCTACCTGCTTCAGTGACCTCTGACCTGGATTTGAGTCACCTCCCTGAGGACAAGCAGAAGCAGGTGAAACCTTTGATTAATTCAGAAACTTTCCAAGAGTATCCGGGTTGCACAGATATTGTGGAACATGATATTGTTTTGAAACCTGATGCGTCTGTGAGACGAATGAGCTACAGGATACCAGAGCGCCTCCTGGGGTCCCTGAAGAAGGAAATCGACCTCATGTTGTCTCTGGGCATAATCCAGCCATCCAAAAGTGAGTGGTGTAATCCGGTGGTTCTGGTTCCGAAGAAGGACGGCTCCATCCGTTTCTGTATTGACTTTAAATACTTGAATTCAATTTCAAAATTTGATTCATACCCTACTCCACGGATTGATGACCTCATCGAGCGCCTGGGGAAGGCAAAATACCTGACCACAATTGACCTTTGTAAGGGCTACTGGCAGGTGCCCCTGACCCAGCGGTCTCAGGAGCTGACAGCATTTCGAACTACCTGGGGGCTGTTCCAGTTCACGGTGTTACCCTTTGGGTTGCACGGGGCCCCTGCAACCTTTCAAAGATTAATGGACCAGGTACTCAGTGAACTGTCTGATTTTACTTGTGCATATCTGGATGATATTGTCATCTACAGCGCTTCCTGGGAGGAACATCTGAGACACCTGGAAGCAGTCCTGAGCCGCCTGAGGTCAGCAGGCCTCACAGTCAATCCCACAAAATGTGCAATCGCCAGAGAGGAGACGGAGTATCTGGGCTTCACCATTGGAGGTGGGCTGATTAAACCACAAGTTCATAAGGTGCATGCACTTGAGTCGTGTCCTCTCCCACAGAGTAGGAAGCAGCTGAGATCATTTCTGGGGATGGCTGGTTTTTATCATCGCTTCATTCCAAACTTCTCAGCCAGAGCTGCCCTTCTGACAGACTGGACTGGCTCAAAGTGCCCCAACAACATCCAGTGGACAGCTGAGGCAGTGGCCGCATTTAAGGACATCCAAACATCTCTGAGTAAGAGCCCTGTCCTCCATAGTCCAGATTTCAATGAACATTTTATATTGCAAACTGATGCATCTGGGAGGGGTGTTGGAGCTGTGCTTCTGCAGGGATTGGAAGAGGACCGGCATCCGGTGGCTTACATCAGCCGGAAGCTATTCCCCAGAGAGGTTCGCTACTCCACAGTGGAGAAGGAGGCTTTGGCAGTGAAGTGGGCCTTGGACTCCTTTAAGTATTATCTGCTGGGGAGAGAGTTCACTTTGGAGACTGACCATAAGGCACTGCAGTGGTTGGAAAGAATGAAGGATACTAATGGACGAATCACCCGGTGGTATCTTGCCATGCAGCCATACCGGTTTACAGTGAAGCACATCCCTGGCAAGGATAACACCACCGCAGATTATCTCTCCCGCTGTCCCAGTGAAGACTCCCAAGAGGGGGAGTGTGTGATGGCCACAGCTGAGGCCACACAGTAAACATGTGGTAACCCGTGCACCCACATTATTTGCTTTAAGGTGTTATATTTTGTTTATCCACTTATTCATTCATTCAGTTTATTTAGAGTTTGTATTGTTTAACACATTTTCCATGTATTATTTGACCATACATTAGTTCTATTTGTAGCGCGCACATTTAGTTAACTTTTGTACAGTCTTTGTTCCTTTTGTTTGTATGGTTTTCTAATTTCTGTTCTTTGAGTTGTAGTGGTGCTGCTCTGGGGTTGCTGCTGGGATCTGGGGAGGCTGGGCCAGGAGATCCGCCCTGTATGCCCAGCCATTGGTGGTGCAGTGAAGAGGGGCGGATTTGGTCCGAACCAAGCTGGCACCTTGCAGGGGGGGGAGATTGAGGAATTTAGTTCTTTAATTATTTTTCTTTAAATAGTTAATTACTCAGTTTGTATTTGGTTAAGTAGAGATTGTGTTTTTTTTTTTTTAATAAGGTAATTCCTTTGATTCTGTTTATAAGTTAGCTGTTGTCTTTTGTGTTTAGTGTTGTTAATCCCCCATTGTATTACTGTGGGCTGATCACCCACTATATAGGTTTCCCTTTGTCTTTTGTCAGTTTAGGTCTGTTTTGTCTTCTGTTACTTTGTTCAGTTGACTTGTGTTAATTTGACCTCTTATGGGCCCAATTTGTTATTACTTTTGGTTGAGAAACTTTGATTTGTATATTTTGGGTGAATAAAACCCCTATTTTGATAAAGTTTTCCTGTGTCCTTTTGTCTTGGCTGGCTCGGTCCCTGACATGTGGGCTTGCAGGAGTATACGCTCTGTCAGAATGCTGCTTTGATGGAGGTCTGCGCTCTCTGAGTGCTTTTCTAGTTGTTATTATTATTATTATTATTATTATTACTATGTAATTGCTGTTTTTCTAACTACTGCAATGTGTCTGTAATTTGTCTATGCTGCTGGGGCAGGTGAATAAATAAAAACTATTCTATTCTATGTATTAATTAGTCAATGAACCAGCCCAGTGTGATATCCAGTAAAGGTCTAATGGTAGAGTGTACATTCTGTCGACATTAATTCACCTTGACTGCAGGGTCAGTCAGTGTGGATGGAATGATTTTCCGTTCGCATGGCTAACCTTGATTAGCATTCCTCTCTCAATTTTGGTAAGGTTGGCCTCCCTCCACAAAATGATTTTAACCTCTGAGTCCTCCTAAAACAATAAAACATATTGCATGAGCAGTGTTTAAATGTAACTGAGGCATGCATTGACAGAGAGAGAAAAGAAAAAGTAGGGGGGAGAGAGAGAGAGAAGGACATGATGACACAATAGTTCTGGACCGCTAACCCTAATCCTTACATTAACTCTAAAAACTGTCTGTACTTCCTATCAGATCATCTGAAATGGAGATGGGAGTGTTATTTCTGAGTGACAACTTTTAGGACAAATCACATCAGTTCAATAATTCCTTACCTCTTTCAGGGTTACCACGCGATAAGGCACACCTGTGCCTGTCGGTGGCTAACTCAGCTGCACTTCTTCAAGCTAAATGTAACAAGAAAAGCAAATGCCATAAAAACCTTAAAAAATCAATTAGGGAAGCTGTGATGTGTAAATGCAATTCATCAAACATTGTAATAATATGTAAGAAAAAGGACGAAACACATTAAACTTACACAAGTGATCATTCCTCTGACTGTCACACTTGCTCACCTCTGTCAAGGTGAGCAAGTGTGATGGCGGGGTAAGAAGCCCCACGGCCTTTGCTTGGACATCATCCTCCACATCAAAAGGAAGGCAGGAATATATGGCCATGTCTTTTTTATAGAGGATAGTGGGGAGTGAAAATTTTGAGACGCCATCATTTTTCAATATGTAATAATGGCCCTCTTTCGCGTGGTTAACAAAGTCCTCAGAAATCACAAATTTGGCCACATTTTTCCCATCAGGGACACAGGCACAGATGTTTTTGGCTGTGGTAAGACGCCTTACGGCCCCATCATCCACCTCCCACCTCAGCACTCTCACTGACTCATGTATGGCCATTACTTTAACCTGAAGAGAGGGCAGTCTCTCATAGGGTGAGCAGGGTTAAATACAGATAGGAATGCCATTCTGAAAAACAGAAACACAAAAATGTTGTTTTATGGGGCAAAGTGAAATCATTTATGTCACAGAACAAACACAATGACTTTTCCAGCAGCCTGTGGACACATAAGGAAGTCTTTATGAAGGAAATTGATTCCTACTCCAATACAGTAGGGGGCAGTATGCAGCTTTCCCGCTGGGTCGCAATCTACCATTGAAGAAAGAAGTTGTTCGAATCCGGTTACAAATTGTTACTACACAGGGCAGCTGTGCAGAGGAACAGAGCGGCATGCAGATGCAGGTAAGACTGAATGTTAGGTCGCTTTCACACTGTCCTCCTTTGGTCCGCTTTAAACGGACCAAAGGAGGACAGTGTGAAAGCGACCTTAGTGACTATAAAGTCCTTGCTGTGACCAACTGTGTAAACGGCTAATTCTATTCTTCAATTCAACTGACAGCCGACGGTAGCAACAGCGGTTCAGCTTTGTAATGGAATGGTTGCACAGAACGTAGGCCAATGTTAGCTATTAGCTTAAGGAGTAAGCTAGCTAGTCATGGCAGTAACGTTAATTCAGTGACTCGGGTGCATATAGTCTTTTTCCTTTGTAGTACAGAGTAAAAGGCCGCTCATGGTCACTAGCAGCTGATAATTGCAGTTGACTTAACAAACAGTGTAGGCAACCAACGTCAACGTTAATTCCTGTAAAGTGGCTAAAGCACTAAGCTATCTGACTCGCCCGAACAATGTCGGTTTATAACATAATGTAACTAATGTAGCTAACTAGTACTATAAGGCTGTTCTCCGCTGGAAAGAACGTTTTTGTTTTTTAAAAAAATCGCATTCACCTATTTCTACTCATACTGGGGAGAAACTATTGAAGTGGATAGGGTGACCGTTCATATTTTTACCATCTGTGAGCTTCACTTGTGTTAAGTAAGCTAACGCCTAGTTAACTATGTTACAGAGCTAACAGGGGTTTCTGCTCTTTTTTTGGCATTCTTGGGAAATATAGAAACATTTAAGTAAGCAATAAACTATTTAGTTGACTATTTAACACAACTAATGGATTTATTTATAGAAAGATATTTAATAATAATTTGCCTTCTGTTAAAAGCCGGTGTAATGTCAGTCACCTACCTTGATATTTCTCCTTTTGTAAAAATACTTTGGCGGGCCTTGACCGTTTCAAAGTAACGTTTTCGCGGGCCTGGCGCGTGCAGCATTTAACCTATCACAACACAGCTGTTATATCTATTTTTAGCAGTGATGGCATCTGATTGGTTCAATCTGTAGTTAAATCCTCTGAAATGATCATACAGTTGAATAACCTCTTCTTTATAACAGTCAACGTTCTCTAAGCTTCTTTTTAAGCATTATTCCAGCTGTGTGAATGTATGCAATTGTGTGTATTGTTGTTATAAGAAAAAAATCTGTGCTAAAGGTGTTATATACTTGTTACGATTTATCCTAGTTAGAAATGTTTCAAAGCCACCTTGGGGCATCTGATTAAAATGCAGACATGATGTACACGTCCAGAGTATTTCTTGCACAATTTGTGGAGTTGACAGTTGGGAGGTTATGGTCCTTGTAAGCTTGTGCTTCACAATTGTTGTGCTTGTTGTGGATTCTATAAAATAAAACAGATGCAACAATGCCCTTAGAAACGTATACATAGTAACTACAATATTAACATGGCTAATTATACCCTAGCACACATGAGAAATAGCTAACCAGACACTACTAGATGAAATGACTAAATAGACAGACACCTAAATCTACACATACACGCTGTTATTTTAACACACTACACCGTAACAGACAATAAACTACTAAATTAGAAGCATCATCTCTGTTTCACACGGCAGGAATCTAACTCCTACACACGGTTCGCACGGTAACCGCATGACACGCTATAAATGGAAACTTCTGCAAATTATGTGGACATTCTTCATAACATTCTACAAATATAACATTCAACAGGTCACACACAAGAAATGTGTGTACAATATCTGAACACACAAAAACGTCCAATGGCACAAACAGTCCACGAAACACAAGGGGTTCCCTTCCGACCTTCTCCCTTTCCATCCGCTGGCGTCTGTGCATGCAACCCTCACACTCCAATTAACTACATGAGTGCAGCCACAAGGGTTACATGCGCAGGACGCATGAATGGCCAGCAGGGGGTGACCTGGTCACGTGAACAGTCCCTAGTCCTTCACAACAATACTTCTAAAACATGTGGCTTCGCCTTAGAGGATCATTCCTAAGGGCAACATACTGAATCAATACAACCAGTAAGTCTGTGAATATTCTCATTTTTGCTTCCAACAGGATGTGTGCAGTGAACACACCAAAAAAATCACCTCTAATTGTCGTGTTGCAGCTGGACAATGGAAGAAGTGGAGGACAACACTGAAGGTACATTTGAAAAAGCAGCAGCTCCCCCACTGTAACATCTGCTCCTATTCGGCTGACAACTTGTATTGTACATTAAATACTCAGCACATACAACAAAACAGTGGGTTATAGCTTGAAAATATCTATTTATATAAAACCATTTATTTAGCCAAATTATCATACCAGTGCTGTGGCATTTGTTGATTGAACAAAGCTTATTGATTATCACACTTTGACTCTCAAGCTGCTCTAAGGTCTGATTGTGTGTTTCTCTGTCTTCAACAGAATCCCATTTTAACTCACTGAGTGCCATTCATGTATTTTGACGTCATTTAAAATCAGACACTTGACTGCCATCGACTTATTTTGTCTGCGTCATTGATATGATGATTGTGAAACTATTTTCTCTTCTCATGTCACAGAACCAGAACCACATAGTTCTATAAATCAGTGATTATTATTGTTTTATTGTTATTAATAAATGAATGTCTCATAAAATAATCTTCTTGTTAGTCTGCTCCTTTAGAGTGCAGAGATGATGGATTTCTGGGCTACGTCACTCAAAGCTGAGCGCGCAGCCGGGGGGCAAAAGACATACAGCAGCATTCCCCACGTCATAATCATAGACTGTATAGGTTAAAATGAGAAGCTGTCGAGTTGTAAATTGCACGAACAGAACTGAAAATGGTTGGCGTACGTTCAACATCTGAAGAGGACGTCATCCCTTTGTCAAAAACAACTGTGACAACTGTGCCTTCGGGCAATACGTAGGGCGGACAGCTATCACAGTAAGCATCCCTGCCGTGAAATGCACCCCTCGCCCTTTAGCCTGGTGAAACACAAGTCAAATACATTCAACTTCTCTCAAAAAATCCATTTAATTCATTTAGCAATTATGGCTGGGGTATATTTCCACAGAACATATCGAAAGGTGTTGGTTTGTGTTCGCTATTATCCGATTTTATGTTGAGAAGAACATCTGTTATTTAGCTTTAAAGACTGTAAACAACTGATGTTCTTCTCTCTCAATCATCTATATCAGCTAATGCTGAGTTTAATGTTGTAGGACGGAGGTGCAGAATGAATGTATACTTTCTTTAATTCAATTTAAAAGTTGCATGTTGTAGATATATGAATTTATAATTTGTTTGAAAAGTTGACAAAACCCAAAGTATGTAATATAGTAATGGGAAATTAAGCTTCATGAAGCACTTTTTGACTCCTCTAGATGGCGCTTTTGGGTCAAAGACTAGTGTAATGGAAATTTACCAAATTTTTGCTTTTTCTTAATCCAAGAACGCCATGTAGAGGAAAAACAGCACAAGTGCTTCAGGAAGCTTCATTTCTCATCACTAATGTAATGTTCAAAATATGTGGAATTGTAGTTTAAATCAAGTTTCGATTTGAATAAGTAGGCAGTACTTGTTAAAACCCCTATGTGTGTGTTCCTGCTTTGACCTCAAAGGCCTCATCATGTCACCATAGCTGAACAGAAATTCCTGCTAAGTGAAAGTGGACAGTTGTGCTGACAGACCCTACCTTACCTCTCATTTGTCCTCCTCTTCTGTCTTCGTTGTCTTCTTCTTCACTGATTCACTGTAGTGCAGCATCTTTACTGTGGCTTCTCTCTTAATATATTTACAGCAGCCTCATCAGCTAATCTACAGTAGGAAATATTAGCGCTAAAAATCATGAACCTTTTAAAGCATTGACTCATTTTACAAACTAACACACATATGTATATCAATATTAAAGGTGAGCTGCTTCAATTAAAGTGTTATTATTCAAACAATTCTTACCATAACCAAGTCCCTTCCAGATAGATCAGACAGACAATGTTGCTCTTGTTTCACACAATACCTTTATTGTAATCATTTAATTCCAGAGAACAGGTGAAGCTTTAAATCTTCAGCATCAAGCATCATCAGCCTTAGACCCTCAAAGCATGTCAGGAAAAACTCCCATGAAACCTCCTTGGGGAAAAAAAAGGGAGAAACCTTTAGGTAGGCCAAGGTCTAAGAGGGATCCCCTACCAGGACGGCTGAGCATGCAGTCTTTGTTAAGTTCAGGAGAAGATCCTGTCTCCACCACAGGAAAGATTGATGCCATTTCATTCAGTGAATCCCAACAGGAGCAAACAGGAAGCAGCTGGGTTGAGTTGAACTCTCTGTGGTGCTGAAGACTCTCTGAAGCCAGGCTTTGCTGTAAACAAGATGATAGGTGTCAAAACAAAGCAAAACAACACTGGATAATATACAACAATCACTCACTAACACATAACATGTTAGTGTTTTATTTCCATCCCTTGTGTTTTGCTCCAGTTTAAATGTTGTAAACAGTAATAATTACACACTGTGTAACCCTGTAATCATCTGAAATCAGCTGCTCTGCCTCTGATGCTCTGGTCCTGTGGTCCTCATGGTTCAGGTCCACATGGTTCTGGTCCACATGGTTCTGTGATGTGAGGACAGGAGACAGAATTGTAACAGCGGTGATGCAGATGGACATCATTCAACAATAGTTTGCTGTGTGAACATGTTTTCTGTTTATTGACAGTCTAAAGAGTCATGTTGAACCAGTAAGTCTGGTCTGACAGAGAAAAATAAGTCACATACCAGGCACAGGAGCAGGTGGTTTGAAGGTGAAGCAGAGGCCTCTTGGTGTGGCGTCTCCACGTGGCCCAGGCACATCAGGATCTTCGAGTCCAGCAGTGAGGAACTGTGCTGCTGGACTTCTTCTGTCTGCAGGACCTGTTGGCCTTTAAAGGCGTTTGCTCACACAGAAGAGAAACACACAGACACATAGACAGTGATCAGCCTGTTTACCTCCTTAGTGATCAGAGGAAACAAACAGTACATTGCCTCACATTTCTTGTGTCTGGGCCCAGCTCAACTGATGGTCATTTTAAACTAAGAGTATTAATTTCTTGTTAATTTGATATAATTTTATAGAGCATCATATTAATAAGTTCAGAAAGGTAAACAAGACAGCCACAACTACTCCAAACCAATGACACAGAGAGGGAGGAATGAAATTGGGATGTAGTAAGGTTATGTAGTCATACCAGCTGGCAAAACAAAGGAGATCAAGTGCTGCATTCAAACAAGTCCCCTCTCTAACTAACAGGAAGTTCTGTTTGAATCTGATGAGACTCAAGAGTGGTCAAATGTGCTAAACATCCCCACCATCATCATTACCCTGCAGACAGGAACGTGGTCCTGAGCCAACATACCTGTGACAAATCACACCTGCTATGCCATCATGCTGAACACTGTTCATGTACACTGTTGGGGCGTGGGATAAGGAGTGACACACACCAGTCATGCCAGCCGTCCCTCGATGACAATCTTGTGCACAGTCACACTTTTGAAGATAATCATCAGACTGACGAATTGTTCTACGCAACTATCAGGAACACGGGGTCAAGCTGACGCCACTTAAGTGCAGCGTGTTTAAAGATATTTGAAGTTCTTGGCAAGACTGTCATGAAAATGGGCTGACGATGGACCCAGCCGAGCTCATACCCGCGCAGGCCCAAAACAACCGCAGCTATTAACCACCCCACCAGCCAAACCAGAAAACTCACCTGGATTAACAGGTGTGGATGATGCAGACTTGCCAGATGATTTTACCCTGTTCTTCTCCAGAATTTGAAAGACCCTAATCAGTCCCTAAGTCACGATGGTCACCTACATCTCTAAATGTCATTGAGATTCCCCAGAAACAGGTAACATCTCTGTTCAGAAATACAAAAATAGAGAAGTCTGCTGGCCCTGATGCTATATGTGGACTCAAAATGGCCAAAAACGCTGGCCACACTCTATGCTTTATAAAACGTCTGGCACTTGAAGAGTTAATGTGGCCAAAATATTTTATAAGAACAATATTATTGCTACATTTATAAAACAATAGAAAAATATCACAACAATGCTATCAGTTAATATCAGTATTATGATTCTTTATTGAGTGTTTTGTGTTGGTTTTGACAAATATATTCACATAAATTCTGAATGTGTGTCTGTTTTTACAACAACTAGCCTGCATGCTACCAAGGCTAAATAGGATTTTTATGCTTAAATTTTGAACAAAAAGATAAAGAAAAAAAGATTAAAAGCATGAAACAATGTTATCAGTTAAGATCAGTACTAACATTAACATATCAATTCAGAACAATTAGCTCTTTTTATTACTAAGTATTTGGGGTTTTTTTTGGACAAACAGAGGGAGAAGAAGATGATTATTAAAGTGAACTAGAAAAAAATTCCTAAAGAAATTTTAATATGTGCCTGCACACATGACGCCGGAACCCACGCGAAGCCAGGCCTTATGCATGCTGACCCTCTCCTGCACTGTCCCAGGTTCATGTTGCAAACAAACGCACCTTGTTTCCTGTGAAGATTAAATCAGAGTTCGGGGCTTTTATTTTGAAAGGGCAGTCATAGCCACAGCTTCCTGTGAGGAAACAATTACCCCTCTGGAGTTTGGGGCTTTTATTTTGAAAGAAAGTCTGAGCTTCCTGTCTGTGTGTGTGATCAATGATGTCATCCACTCTCTGTATCTTTGGTAATGGCTTTGGCACCCCATGGGGCACCCCTATGAAAAAGTCTAGGTGCGCCCTTGGTCTGTCTCCCACACTGGCTCTCACTGACTGCCACTGTTTTCAAGCTGAGTCGGACCATGTCGAACTCCTCTGAATAAATCAAGAACTGTAAGGAGTACGGCTTTGGGGTTTGGACGAGAGGCGGCAGGAGCTCGCGATGATCGCAGCGGTGTAAATTTTATGTCTCTAGCCCACTCAGAAGGACGACAGCGGCAGGTTAAACACAAGAGGTTTCTCTGCTTTCTCACGCCTTTTCCTCAGAGACATAACAGACACATTTCTACGAACGGGACGAGATTTCCAAAATTTTGCTGTAAAAATTATGTCGGTGGGGTGAAAGAAGCCCTCAGAATTGCAATTTCAAAATATTTTTTTTCCGACATTTCTGAAACTGCTCCCCACTCTAGCCCTTAACATTCCATGCAATACACACTCATGTTAAACTTTGATTTTCTGAAGATTTCCATGGTCTGAAAGAAAGTGAAATGCTGAATAAACTATACATTTTCTGACATGATGATGAATAATGAAGATGTAGTCAGGTAAATTTGCTGTGTTTTGCAAGTTGAATGGAGTTTATAGATGAAAGTCTGAGGGAGCTGTGACTGTTTGTTCACTGAAGAAAAAAGTTTGAAATCCGACCTTTTCCCCATTCATTCCTATGGGCCTGAATCAAGTGCAACACGACAAGAATGAACCCAAACGCACGCTCAAAAATCAAAGAGTCAAACAAGGATTTATTAAGAGTAACAAAGAACAACGGTACAGGGAGAAATTAACACTCTCACCTGACTACCTGGAAAGGGAAACAGAAATACATCAGCTAATTAGCTATTAAAGTTATCAACAAAACAACACGTCTATGAAAATTACCAACACAAAACCCGGAGGTTATCTGGAGCTTCTCTAAGGGGGAAAAATAACTTAAACAGAAAACTCTCACATACGGTGAGGAAAAGGTGACTTTATGAATTAACAGAAAGCGCTCACAAAGGTGAGGAAAACTATGGACAATGTTACAATTAACTTAAAGCGCTCACAAAGGTGAGGGAAACAGTTACAGAAAAACAACTAACACAGAGGACTGACTACACTTACAGACTATACAAGGGAAGACAAAGTGACAAAAGAAAGAAACAGCTCAAAACACAGACACAGCTGGGGAAACCTGACTTGAACGATTGACGTGGATGCTGGCGGGTAGCTTGGCACAGAGACACAAGACGTACTGGCACAGGACTGGGGGAGACACAGACATAAATACACTAGGTAATGGGGAACAGCTGAAAACAATCAGGGGCGGGGCTGACTATCACCAGACGCAGGAAACAACAGGGCAGGAAGAGTAAAGCTGAAACACAAGGGGAGACAATTTTAAAATAAAACAGGAAATGACGAGACCAAATGACAAGACTGAAATAATAAACACACTTAACTTGACAGGCATGACATTATGTGTGTTTTTGGACCGACTACAAGCATTGCTCAGAACCTTGGGGGACCTCCCCAAAAGAAATAGTAATTTAAAAAAAAATAAATAAATAAATAAAAAAAGGCACATAAGTGACCACTGGCTGATGATGTCACTAAACTGACCACTAATTCTATAGTTCTAATGACACAACACAGAATGCCTTTGAGCTTGAAGATGGTCCAGTGCCTTTATCTGACACTTCAGGTGGTAAACTCTCACTATCTGGACATTCATCAGAGGAGGATTGTGTTCGTCAGACAAAACTGTTTTTCTTTAGAGGAGGACGACAGAATAGCGGAGATTACGTTCATCGGACAACATTTTTCTTCTTGTCTGTAAAAAATGGCGTCTGTTCCAGAGTTGCAAAAGCATGACATCATCTCCAGCGGTTTGACGCAATACCTTGTGTTATCCATAGTTGGAGAAGGAGCTTTTGGCAAGGTTGCCAAGTGCATCAACTTGAAAACAGCTGAATCAACTGCTTTAAAAATTCAAGACACTTATGATGGCAGCGCAGAAGTGAAAATGATGCAGAAACTTGAGGCTCTCGATCACGGGAAAGCAAACTTGGTGAGATGCACGGAAAATTTCATGTACCAAGGGATGTCTTGCCTTGCTTTTGAGATGTTGGACCAGAGCCTTTGGGACTTCATGGAATGGAGACCATTGTTTCTGAACGAAATCCGGCCGATCGCACATCAGCTGCTGGTCACACTTCGAGAACTAAAGAGTGTGGCCATCATTCATGCAGACCTGAAACCGGACAACGTTATGCTGGTCAACCACAAAGATCAGCCCTTCAAGGTCAAAATGATCGATTTCGGACTGGCCCTTTCAGCCTTTGAGACAGAGATTGGAATGGAAATTCAAGCCTTGGGATACAGAGCACCAGAGGTGATGCTAGGTCTCCCCATATCTGCAGCTGTTGATATGTGGGGACTGGGATGCATCTTGGCTTTTCTCTATTTAGGCACTGACCTCTTCCCTTTGAGTTCTCCTTACCACATCATGAGAGCTGTTTGTCAGCTGCTCGGTAAGCCAAGAGATGACACGCTGAATGCTGGGAGGTACACAGACCAGTTTTTCACCAAGGAATGGTACTCAACAAATCCCAGCTGGAGAATGAACACACCGGAGGAGCACATGGACATAACTGGCACTGACCCCGAAAGGCCAGAGTGGTGCTTTCACGATGCTGGAAACTTGTCAGAAGTGGTAGCCCTCTACTCTAAGGAAACTGGAGATGCTGAAGTTGAGGACAGGTTAGCATTTGTAGACCTCCTGGAACAGATGCTTGATCCAAATGCAGACACAAGATTGAAGCCCGCACAAGCACTGAGGCATTGTTTCCTCACCATGGATCACCTGGAAAAGGACACCAGCTCTGTTTATGCAGAATCTGCCTTTGAGTTGATGACCGTGACCCTCCAGGATGATTCAGATGACTCCAGTTCTGAGGACGTAGAGGCATCCTTTTTCCAACAGGATTATCCAGACACTGACTGTTTCTGTCATGAGGTAGACTCCTGGGGATCCAGCAGCAGTCTACCTCATCCAGATAAACAGGATTCAACACCTCAGCTGATACAGTCAGAAAACAACAGCATATTCTGCATGGACTCTCAAGAGTACGATGTGTTTGATTCGTATGAAGCATGTCATGAGATGGACTCCTGGGGACCTCAGTCGATGTACCACGTGTTTGATTCATATCTAACAGGAGAGTTCAGTGAAGTCATCAGCTGCGTCAAACCAAAGACATCAGAGATGATAGCCATCAAGATCTGGGAAGAGAGTGAAAATTACATCACTGAAGTAAAAATGCTTTGAAAAATCAGAGCTCTTGACCCGGAAAAAACTAACTTGGTGGGGTTCATTGACAATTTTAAGACCCAAAACATGGCTTGCATAGCCTTGGAGATCCTGCGCACGAGCCTTTGGGAATTTGTCGGATGTCTGGAACAAGCAGTGCAGCAGTACTCTGATGGCAGTGACACAGCAAACTTTCTGCACCTGTTACGACGGCTACTGCGTCTGGACCATGGGAGGAGAATGATGGCCATGAAAGCACTGAGACATGATTTTGTCAAGATGATTCAAGGGGCTTTGGAGATCGAACTTCAACGAAGGATGATTAGCTGCGTGATGGAGCTTCAGTGACTTTTCAGTGAAAAAATATATATAAATAAGAAAATAAAACAAAAATTAAACATAAAAGAAGTTTTTTTCATGTTGCTTAATACAAAAATAATTTTAATCACTGTGACTGCAGTGGCTAAACAATTAATTACTCAACTGAAAAAAATAATCATGTTGCTAAATAAAGGAAATAATCATTAGTTGCAGCTGAGATAATAAACAGACCAGACACTGAATGTCTGGTCTGTTAATTTTTCTCATGCAGCTGCTTGTTTAGGCATTTAAGATTTGAGGTTTCCAGGCAAACCCTTGTGCACAGCAAACAGCCTCAGCTGCCACTTACAATGGTCACACCAACATAGGTGAGTATGCCACGTCTGGGTCAGTCTACATCATCTTGTAGGCATACAGGCTATCAGCTCCAGCACACCCCTGTGCAACTGGCTGCTAGACTTCTTCTCTGACAGACCACAATCTGTGCAGGTCGGACAGAACTCCTCCAGTCTGGTCACCCTCAGCACAGGCTCAGGACACAGCCTGATGACACATAACAGCCTCCCCAGGTCTGCTGCCAACCACACTGTGAAGTTTGCAGACGACTTATCAGTGGAATGTTGAAAAATTTAGAATTAAATTTTGCAAGTTGAATGTTGAAAATATTTGAATTTAAGTTAAAAGTTGAATGTTAAAAATGTTTGAATTTAATTTAAAATTTTAATATTGAATATGTCTTAAACTCATGTTTTTAATGAAGAAGCAGAATGTGGGATTCAAACTCCCAACAACTGGTTTGGAGGCTACCACCCTACCCACTGTGCTACAGCCAAATTAGAACAATGAAGGGGGAAGTAAGAAGACTTCCCAGCATGCCTCTCTGCTTCCTGTTAGGAAACAGTTAGTCCTCTCTGTGTGTGTGTATATACAGAAGTCTGTATTATCATTTAATCTCTATATATGTGTCAGCAGCGGCTGGCCCATAGGGGGCGCTGAGGCTCTGCTCCACCGGCTGTGGAGGGGATTTTTTTTTTTTTTAATCAATGTTAGTTTTACTTAATAATGTGTGTGTGTGTGTGTGTGTGTGTGCCTGTGCCTACATGCAATTAATTTTTTTTTTCTTCCCTTTTTTTTTTTTTTTTTCACTTTGTCTGCATTGTTCTCATTGTTCAACACCACAAAAGAGTGTCGACCTTTTATGAGATTATGCATATTTTAGTCTTGCAGCAAAAGCTATTAATATTTGGTGCATGTATGTGACCATCACCGGCCCTCCCTGGAATCTAATCTTACTTTATTTATTGGAATTTCCTGTTATAAGCCAGAGAGGGACGTGCTACACCTGGGTGATAAGAGGGGGAAATAAATGACAGACAGGGAGATAAGACAAAACAAAAAGGGAAGTTTACAGACAGGCAGTGCTATTGTAATAAAAAAAACGTGTAAGCTACTGTGTCATTCCTAACACCTTCATCGCAACACCCAACAGTATTGAACACCAGAGTAGTGAAGAACCTAACCGTATAGAGTAGGCTACCGAGAACACAAATGAAAGAAGTATGTGGAGAAAATATGACCTTAGTGAGAAGTCGGACGAATGATTTGGCACATACTAGCAGTTCACATCAGTACTCATCAATGTGACTCGGGAGGAGTTAATAAGGTCTGGATAAAACATGCATGTGTGTAGAACACCGAAGCCCAGAGCGTCTACCACGACCCCTCATGGCCAGATCGGCCAGGTGTCCACAACAACCCGGGGGAGTGGGAGCATCGACGATGCCAAACCCAGAGAGCCACCCGGGCCACCGAGAACCACGCAGATCCAACGACCAGGAGGAGACAGAAACCACCACCTCCCAGGAGGCCAGGACAGGTCCAAGGGGCCAGCGACACGAGGGCCCACCCACCCCCAACCACCCCACCATCCACCCCCATCCCCAACCCCCACACCCCCCCAGCCACCCCAACACCCGGGGAGACAGGAGGCCACCGCCGCCCATGAGGCAAGACCCGCGAACCGAGCGCTCCCCTCCGGAGGGAGGGCCTACATGCAATTAAAATCATTTAAACAACATTTCCACCAACTGACACTCACTAAACAGTGAATTTCCACTGACAGACAGTGTATCATTCTCTCATGGGGTGCTCGGCAAAGCGCCCCTAACTTGCAGCTAAATAGCCAATCCGGTTATGGTTGCTAGGGGAAAATTATGAATAATTGGTCTATCAACGTCGCCAAATTTAACGCCTGTGGGGCGCTGGAAATGTAGCCCCAACTGCTACGTAAAATGCGTGAAGGTTTAGGATTGCTAAAGCTACGTGAGGAGCCAGCGATAGTTTTCTTTCGTAGTGCGACTCCCAGACTCTGTCCAGGGGGAAAAAATACGGCAACGAGGAAGAGAGATGATGGCGATGGCGGTAACAAATGGAGTTCAAGAGCGGCTTGCGCACCCTTTTGCGAGACGGACGATGGAGGAAAAACTTCTCGTTAGGGAGCTGGGACCCGACAAGCCCGAAATCAACATTTGCCTGCAAACCAAGGAGAAAGAGAAGTTGTACAAACTGAGTTTTTGTCGGAGCTGGTTCAACCGTAAGACGTGGCTGTCAGGTTGTGGAGCAGCCAATGCACTTTTTTGTTTCCCCTGTATCCTCTTCAGAAGCGACAAATGTGATTTGACTTGGACAACGACTGGACTAACGGACTTAAAGCACCTCTCCGAACGGATCAAGAAGCATGAGCGATCCAAAGTTCATATAGAAAACTGCGTGAAGCTAGCTGTGTTCGGAAAGGTTAGCATAGCAATGCAGCTAGATGATGGGCACTGCATTGCTGTAAGAAGGCACAATGAAGAGGTAGATAAAAACCGTAATATTTTATCTACGATCATCAATTGTGTAAAATTTTGTGGCGCTTTTGAATTAGCAATGTGGGGACACGATAAAAGTGATTCCTCAGACAACGCTGGAATATTCAGAGGTTTAGTTGATTTAATGGCATCCATTGATCGGGACCTGAGGGAGCACCTTGAAAATGCGACTGTATTTAAAGGCACCTCGAAGACCGTTCAGAACGAGCTCCTGGACTGTATGCTGGCAGTTTTGAGAGAGCAGATCTTAGATGAAGTGAAGACAGCGGCGTTTTTAGCTATCCAAGCTGATGAAACTACCGACATTTCCACGCACTCTCAGCTAGTCCTTGTATTAAGATACATAGATGGACGCAACAACATACAGGAGGTTCTATGAATTCATCAAGCTACCGAACAGCTGTGCGGATTCAATAGCCGGTGCCTTATTGGAGCGGCTGCACAGCATCCTTCCCGCAGGACAAGAAAAAAAGTTGATCGCCCAGGCATATGATGGGACAGTGGTAATGAAGGGTGCCACTGGAGGAGTGCAGCGAAAGGTAAAGGATATCTATGCAAACGCTCACTACATTCACTGTTATGCACATCATTTAAACCTGGTAATGCAGCAGGCAACCTCCCACATCCCTCAGATCAGTCACTTTTTTACTGACATGGGGGGATTTGCTTCTTTTTTCTCAAAATCGAGCAAGAGAACTGCAGTGCTAGATGAGACGGTGGCACACCAACTTCCAAGTGCATCGTCAACACGTTGGAACTTTAACAGCCGTGCAGTCAACACAGTCTATGAGCACAAGAATGATCTGGCGAAGTGTTTTCAGACCATCCGGAACAATGAAGAATTTGATGGCCTGAGGAAGAGAGAGGCTGGAGGCTATGTGAGGATGCTGGAAGATGAAGCTTTCTGTTTTTTCCTAGCCTTGTTCCATAAGATCATGCCTCATGTAGACATGCTGTATAATCAGCTCCAGAAGAGAAACATTGATGCTGTCTACATCGCAGGAATCACCCAGACATTAATTAACCGCATGCAGGCTATCAGGTATGTTAAATGCATTATTATGTAGCCTAGCCTAATCGTTAATTCTCTGCATAAATTATATTTAGCCTTAAATGCTTATATGTCATCTTATTCAAATAATTCATTTATCTGTGAAGTTTAGATAAAATATAATTGCCAGTAATTATAACAATCTTGAGCTTGGTTAATACATCCCTAATAAGTTTTCACAACTGACTCAAAACTTATATATTGGATCAGGGAGGCTGTTCCTAATCTGGCTGAAGATGAGGAGTACAGGGGACCTGTTCAGGAGCCTCCCACAAAGAAACGCAGAACATTGGTACAAGACACGCAGCACCATTTGGCACTCGGGGTAAGCACTTGCTTATACACACAGGAACAGAGACATCATCAAATAAAATCTATTGAAGATGCTCGCCACTTGATATAGTAGTCCAGACTCAAATGTATATTGTCATATGATAGCTATGAATGATTACAGTTAACGATTTTGGTTTATTACACAGTATAGGCTAGCTATTCAGAACATTGACTGTAGTGAGACATGTGAAGACCTAATTCTTTACCTTTTTTTAAAATTGTATATTATCGCATAGGTATGTGACACCATCATGAGCCATGTCAAGGAGAGGTTTTCTTTCACCAAGCACCTCATCAGTGCCACCCTCTTGCAAGGAGACTTGTTCCAACAACACAGCAGAAAGTTCCCAGATTCAGCACTGGAAACCACGATGGAAGCCTATCCCTCATTGGACAAGGCCAGACTTTAAACAGAACTGTCCCTGATCTACGAGAATGAGGAGTTGCGGAGTTGCAAAGGTGCACTGGCTCTCTATCAGGTTTTAATGGAAAACAACCTTGGAGAAACATTCACTGAAACTGTAAGTCTTCTCAACATCATCATCACAACACCAATGACAACATCAGAGTCTGAGAGGTGCTTCTCTACCTTAAAGAGGATAAAAACGTTCCTTAGGAACACTATGTCACAAGATGGGCACAACGCTCTGGCTATGCTCTCCATCGAGAAGAAAATGACAAAAGACATTCCTGATTTCAACAGCAGGGTCATTGAAAAATTTGCCTCTCAAAAAGAAAGACGAGCAAAATTCTTGTACCAATAAAACCTAGAGAGAGAGAGACAGACACACACAGAAAGAGAGACACACAGAGGAACAGGAACAGATACACATAGAGAAATAGAGGAACAGAGAGACACAGAGGAACAGAGACAGACAGAGGAACAGGAAGAGAGACAGAGGAACAGAGACAGTCAGAGGAACAGGAAGAGAGACACAGGAACAGAGCCAGTAAGAGGAACAGGAAGAGAGACACATAGAGAAATAGAGGAACAGAGAGACACAGAGGAACAGAGACACATATAGAAATAGAGGAACAGAGAGACACAGAGGAACAGAGAGACATAGAGGAACAGGAACAGAGACACATAGAGAAATAGAGGAACAGGGAGACACAGAGGAACAGGAACAGAGACACAGAGAAATAGAGGAACAGAGAGACACAGAGCAACAGAGAGACATAGAGGAACAGGAACAGAGACACAGAGGAACAGGAACAGAGACATAGAGGAACAGGAACAGAGACACATAGAGAAATAGAGGAACAGAGAGACACAGGAACAGAGACACACAGAGGAACAGGAACAGAGACAGAGAAATAGAGCAATAGAGAGACACAGAGGAACAGAGACACATGGAGACACAGAGCAACAGAGACACAGAGGAACAGAGACACACAGAGAAATAGAGGAACAGAGAGACACGGAGTGTCTCTTAAGTTTATTTTACATTCAATGGGCAATATGTAATAATACTATAGTATTATATGTAATAATAATATAGTTGTGGAGTTGTGTGCTTGTAGGAATAGGAAATGTTCTGTTTCATTCTGTCTTCATGTAATAACTCAACCCACACTCACCTTAGACACGTCCCCCCTCCACCCACTCACTCACTCACACACTGTTGATTTGTACAGATTCAGCTGAAATCATAGCCTTGTTGTGAATTTATCATTTGATTGTATTGTATAGTATTTGATAGCATAAAGTCTAATATAGCTGTAAATTGTTACTTTTTCTGAGAAACCGGAAACTGTGAAATTAAATTATTATTGTGGAACTATAGTCATTTTCCGACTGTTCATCTGAATGCTTATGCTAGATTAGGCAGGGAAATCTGTTGGCACACCAGCCCCACCAAAATTTTTTTCACCAGCCGCCACTGATATGTGTCTATGTGGATCCCCCCACCTGACACACATGCACCAACATCCAGTCACACTGTGCCACTGATTATAACTGAATTGTCAAATTACCTCTTGTATAAAAAAAACTGTAAAGAGTAGAGCTTAGATTTTTGGATGTGAATAATGCTATGTTGATGGAGGCACATGCATATCACCTAATCCTGCTGGCCACCCCTGCATGGCTTCGGCACACCTTGGGGCACCCCTATGAAAAAGTCTAGACACGCCCCTGGTCTGTGTCCAACATAGGCTGTCACTGACTGCCACTGATTTCAAGTCAGTCAGAGCAGTTCTTCCTCTGTGTGTGTGTGTGTGTGTGTGTGTGTGTGAGTATCATTGGCATTGGCTAACAGGCAGGGTCACAGCAGGTCAACTGCCACACGCACCCTCCTGGGCCGTTTCCATGGAGACAGCTCCTCCTCCCCCCTCCAGCAGCTTCTCTCCCCTTAGACTCCCATTCAGTTGAACTGAGTCGGACCATGCCGAACTCCTCTCCATTAATCAAAAACTATAAGGAGTACGACTTTGGTTTTTGGACGAGAGGCGGCAGGAGCTCTTGAGGATCACAGCGGTGAAAATTTTATGTCTCTACTCCACTCAGAAGGCTGACAGTGGCAGTTTTCCGAAAGGAGGAATTTACTCTTTTTTTCAGGATTTTCCTCTGAAAATTAACATTGCAGCCTATGGAGGAGTTTTTGGAGTTGTTGCCCTAATTAGGGGCATGGAGCCAAAACTATAAATCTCACAGACACCAGAGGCACATCACAATGACCGGCACGAGATTTTCAACGTTTTGCTGTAAAAATTATGTCTGTGGGGTATACGTAGCCCTCACAATCATGATTTCAAAATATTTTTTCAGATGATTCAGATTCAGAAGCTGCCCTCCACTCTAGGTGTGTAGTTCTCTCAAGGGGGCAGTTGTGGGTTCTCCAAGTGAGGACCACTTCCACGTTCAAAAAGCTGCAATTCCCATCCGGCCGCTGGGGGCTGACTCCAGAAGTGAGCAATTCTCCATTGACCTCCATGTTAAAATAACCGACTTTACAGCTTTAAAAAACATATTTACAGCCTGGTACATTTTAATTTTTTGGTCTCTACTGATAGTTTCCACCTCTGTGAACACTGTGAGGGGGGTGATTTTTTTTTTTTTACCACAACTGTTTTAGTGTTATTTCGGCTTAAAATTCTTGTATAAATTAGGGCGTGGTTACGTTGAGTGACAGGTTCACAGATAGCTACCGGCAGTTAGCTCTTTGCTAAAGCATCGTCTGAGCTAGGCTAGGCTACACCCAGGGGTCTGTGTTTGTTTCTGGCAATATGGCGTGTGTGGGCGGCACGGTGGTGCAATGGTTAGCACTGTCGCCTCACAGCAAGAAGGTACCCGGTTCCCGATGTGGAGTTTGCATGTTCTCCCCGTGTTTGCGTGGGTTCTCTCTGGTACTCTGGCTTCCTCCCACCATCCAAAAACATGCATGGGGATTAGGTTAATTGGCTGATTTAAATTGACCGTAGGTGTGAATGTGAGTGTGAGTGGTTGTCTGTCTCTATGTGTCCTGTGATGAACTGGAGACTTGTCCAGGGTGTACCGTCTTTCACCCTAAGACAGCTGGGACAGACTCCAGCTCCCCCGCGACCCTATGTTAGGATAGGCGGTAAAGAAAGAAAGAATGGATGAATGGATGAATGGATGGATGGATGGATGGTGTGTTGTGCTGTTGATTGTACTAATAGACCGTCAAAGAGTTTACCTGGATGCTGCCACTTATTGGTATGTGTCGGCATATTTTGCCGCTGGCTTATAATGACTTTATTGCCGACTCATGGTCCCTGCTGATACAGATAGATGACCAGAGTATGTTGAGTCTGTTTAGTGCGGGAATACATCCTTATTTCGTATCATTGTTCTGTTCAATAAGTCTGCTGTTGCATGCACAGAGATGCTCCGTCAGAAAGCGGCTGCTGTGCTGGATAAACGTTAGTGGATGGAGGCAGTGTTGAAATACGGTAACTAACATGTTAAACGATTGTTTCACAGTTAAATAGTACAAATGAATTCCCCCCCCCCAACTCCACCAACTCCACCAACTCCACCAAACCCTGTAGCTCCACCTACAAACTCTCAATCTCAGCATTACGACCTGTTTTTGCTGCCGGTAGCTGCTTGTTAGCCTAGCCTAGCTGAATAGCCTTAGGCTAGCTCAGTTCGGCGCGGTTAACTTGAGTTCAGTGGGCGGGATCTCGGCCGGCTGACCCGTAAAGTTACCGCCTCTCCTCCAAATATGGAAAGTACACGCCCACTGAAATCCAAGATGGCGCAGTTCAAATGCCCATGATAGGAGCACAAAACGGACTCCCCAAAACCAATGGGTGACGTCACGGGTGCTACGTCCATTCTTTTTACAGTCAGTCGGTGGAGTGAACGTAGCCCTCGCAATCGCAATTTCAAAATATTTTTTTCTGACATTTCTGAAACTGCTCCCCACTCTAACCCCAAACATTCCATGCAATACACACCCATGTCAAACTCTGATTTTTGAAGGTTTCCATGGTCTGAAAGAAAGTGAAATAAACCATACATTTTCTGACATGATGATGAGTTATGAAGATGTAGTCAGGTAAATTTGCTGCTTTTTGCAAGTTGAATGAAGTTTCTAGGTGAAAGTATGAGGGAGCTGTTTGTTCGCGGAAGGAAAAAGTATGAAAAACATCTGAAGTCTGACCCTTTCCCCATTCATTCCTATGGGACTTCTTTCGGCAGTTTTTGGGGTCCAGCGTCGTCATGGTAACGGTTTTGACGGAGAAAAGTAATAGCCATTGTGGCACGATCAAGACGCACAATTTGATATATGTCATGCCTGGGTGCACCCTACCCTACGGTTTGGGCCGAAGAATGCATCTATAATAATAATAATAAAAAAGAATCCCAGATCCTAGATACTAATAAAACGTGTTGGCAGCCAATACCTACTCATTGTAAACTCATTGTTTGGGGGGTGTTTTTATGTGTTTTATCATCATTTTCATCTTTTAGGTATGTTTTGGACTTACTACAAGCATTGTAGAATGCTAAGAATCTTGGGGGACCACCTCAAAAGGAATAGTAATATGTGCCGCCTCGACGGCAGGCACATTAAGGTAACAATAAAAAAGAAACCCTCGTCCTGGATACTAATATACGCGTTGCTGGCTTAAAACACAGTCTTTTTAGGATTTTGGGATGGATTTCTTTGTTTTCTTTTATTGTTTTTCATCATTTATGTATGTTTTGGACCTACTACAAGCATTCATGGCAGGCTTCGCCTCCGCCTGCCATGAATGCTCAGAATCTAAGATTTCATAATTGACTTATTACTAATAAGTCAATTATGAAATGCATATTATTTATAGTCTACTAACCACAGTAAATGTAATAAATGACACACACTTAAAGTTATGTTTATTGAACCAGTTTATTGATTGGAAATGACGCTGATAATAAGTTCATAAGACGACGTACAAGAGGCATCATTGTGAAAAAAAAAAAAAAAATGAACAAAAACTATCATGTTCAAAATGATTCATTTTTCTCAGCTCAGATTCACCAGGATGGTTTTGGTGGTGATCCTTGATTCTTATATATATTGAGACATATATATACACATATACATATATACACAAATATACATATATATATACGCATATACATATATATATACACATATACATATATACACAAATATACATATATATATATACATATACATATATACACAAATATACATATATATACACATATACATATATATATATATATACATATATACACAAATATACATATATATATATAGCCATATACATATATACACAAATATACATATATATATACATATATACATATATATATGCATATACACATATACATACATACATATACATACATATACAAACATATGTATACACATATACATATACAAATATACATATATACGCATATACATATACACACATACATACATATACAAACATATATATGTATACACATATACATATATACATATATATGCATATACACATATACATATATACACATATACATATATACATATATACACACACACGTACATACAGTACATATATACAGTTGTATTAAAAAAGTTTGGGCACCCTTGACAATTGCCATTATTTAATTTATAAATCATTGGTTGTTTGGATCCACAACTTCATTTTGATCTATCATCTAACTCATGCACACAGTAATATTTCAGCAGTGAAATTAGGTTTGTTGGATTACGTGCAAAATGCATCAAAACAAAATTAGACCGGTGCATAAATTTGGGCACCTTAACAGAAAAATTAAAAAATATTTAGCAGAGCCTCGTTTTACAAAAATAACAGAACATAAGAACTAAACACCTCTAGTTAGAGGTTTGATGGTTGCCCAGCATGAACAGCCTGCTTCAAATCATCCCACAGATTTTCAATGATATTCAAATCTGGGGACTGGGGCAGCCATTCCAGAACATTGTACTTATAATTCTGCATGAACGCCTGAGTAGATTTTGAGCACTGTTTTGGGTCATTGTCTTGTTGAAATATCCAGCCCCGGTATAACTTCAACTTTGTGACAGATTCTTGAACATTATTCTCAAGAATCCCCTGATATTGAGCGGAATCCATGCGACCCTCAACTTTATTCCATTCCCAGTACCGGCACGAGCCACGGCCCCACAGCATGATGGAACCTCCACTGTTACTGGAACCTTCACTAAACTGTTTTTCTTGGAATGCTGTTCTTCTGCCGCCATGTATATCACCTCTTGCTATGACCAAATAACTCAATTTTTGTTTCATCAGTTCACAGCACCTTATTCCAAAATGAAGCTGGCTTGTCCAAATGTGCTTTTGCATACCTCAAGCCCTCAGTTTGTGGCATCTGTGAAGAAAAGGCTTCTTCCGCATCACTCTCCTGTACAGCTTTTCCTTGTGCAAAGCGCACAGTGACACCATCTGCAGCAAGATGACCTTGCAGGTCTTTGGAGGTGGTCTGTGGGTTATTTTTGACCATTCTGATCATCCTTCGTCTTTGCCTCCATGATATTTTTCTTGGCCTTGTCCAGTGATCGGAAGCTTGGTGGTTCGAAACCCACTCCTCCGGCCATCTATCATTGTGTCCCTGGGTAAGAAACTTAACCTTCCTTGCCTCCAGTGATATTGCTGTGCGAATGCGTATAAATGCTTCAGCAGTGATCGTAGAGAGGCCTCGTAGCTTCACCAATTGTGAATGAAGTGTGTAGCTATACTGTAAAGCGACTTTGGGTGTTATGAAAAGCGCTATATAAGTACGATGCTGGCTGGCTGGACTCTATACACACACACACATATAGTCCTGCTGACTGGACAGATGCTCACAGTCACGCAGAGTGATTGTGTAGTTGGTGATATTTAAGGGTAGCTTCCTGAGCAAAACTTTTAGCACACTGATCACACCAATATGGTTTCTCTCCAGTGTGAAGGCGTTGGTGGCTTTTAAGGTGATGATCACGAGAAAAAGTTTTCCCACACTGGTCACACCAGAATGGTTTATGTCCAGAGTGAACGAGTCGGTGGTGATCAAAGGTACGTTTGTCAGAAAAACTTTTCCCACAATCACCACAGCTGTATGGTTTCTCTCCAGTGTGGATGCGCTGGTGGACGTAAAGGGCATTACTCTGAGTAAACCTTTTTCCACACTGATCACACCAGTATGGTTTTTCTCCAATGTGGATACGTTGATGGATTTTAAGTTCATCACTACGAGAAAAAGATGTCCCACATTCATCACAAGAGTACGGTTTCTCTCCAGTGTGAATACGTTGATGTCTTTTAAGTTTATCATTATGAGAAAAAGTTTTCCCACACTGGTCACACCAGAAGGGTTTCTGTCCAGAGTGAGCGCATCGGTGGAGATCAAAGGCACTACTGGTCGTGAAACTTTTCCCACATTGATCACAGCTGTATGGTTTCTCTCCAGTGTGGGTGCGCTGGTGGGCACAGAGACCACTTCTGTGAGAAAATGTTTTCCCACATTGATCACAGCTGTATGGTTTCTCTCCAGTGTGGGTGCGCTGGTGGGCACAGAGACCACTTCGGTGAGAAAATGTTTTCCCACATTGATCACAGCTGTATGGTTTCCCTCCAGTGTGAGCGCGCTGGTGAGCACAGAGACTACTACTGTGAGAAAATGTTTTCCCACATTGATCACAGCTGTATGGTTTCTCTCCAGTGTGAGTGCGCTGGTGGACACGAAGACTACTATTGTGAGAAAATGTTTTCCCACATTGATCACAGCTGTATGGTTTCTCTCCAGTGTGGGTGCGTTGATGTCTTTTCAGGTGATGACTTTGAGTAAACATTTTTCCACACTGGTCACACCAAAATGGTTTTTCCCCGGTGTGAACAAGGTGGTGGGCACAAAGGTTACCTCTCTGAGAAAATATTTTCCCACATTGATCACAGCTGTATGGTTTCTCTCCAGTATGGATGCGCTGGTGGATGTGGAGAGCACAAATGTGAGTAAATGTTTTCCCACATTCTTCACAGCTGTATGGTTTCTCTCCAGTGTGAACTCTCTCATGAATCTTCAAATATCCAGATGATGTGAAGGACTTGTCACAGTGCTGACAGTGGTGACGTTTCATTCCCCTTCTTCCTCTCTGTTTCTATAGCAACAGACAGACATGCAAATCAGAATCAGAGTCAGGAACGAGTTTGTACCTACAAGGACTTTTACTTGGTATTCTGATGCTGAGATAAGGACCAAATGATAAAGTGACTAGGAATTAATACTGGGTACAAAAACTGAGAAAAAACAGTGCAATATGGCAAATGAACAGTGACAAAAACCATGAGGTCCTGGCTGCAGACCTCAACTGTGAGGTCATTTCGGCAGCAGGCTCCTCTCTCAGGCTCCCTCCACTGTCAAGATGGGAAATGTCAGGGGGATGCATTTCAAAATAAAATCACGAATGCACTTCTGGTTGAATCGTTCTCCTCACACTATGACATAAAAACTATCAATTCCTTGTCTACACCAGGTGATGTAAATGAGGTCTTACTTATGAAGAAGTAGTAGTAATGACTGCAAAAGTACTTCATTAAGTGAAAGTGGATAAAACAAGACACTTAAGTAATCCAATCCAATCCAACTTTATTTATAAAGCACAGTTTAAATAAACTGTTTCCAAAGTGCTGTACATTAAAAAATAAACAATAAAAATAAACAATAAAATAGACATTAAAACAGAAAACATAATAAATAAAGGGTAAAAAAAACCTGTGCACATAAAAATAAACAATCTAGGTGGTGTTAAAAGCCAAGGAAAAGAGGTACGTTTTAAGAAGAGATTTAAAAGTGGCCACGGAAGAGGACTGCCTGATGTGCAGCGGCAGTTCATTCCAAAGCTTAGGGGCGGCAGTAGGAAATGCTCGGTCCGCTCTGAGTTTCCGCCTTGTTTTGGGAACCCTCAGGAGCAGCTGGTCAGCTGACCTGAGGGATCGAGTAGGTGCGTAAGGGTGCAGAAGCTCAGAGAGGTACACAGGGGCAAGGCCATTTTGGGCTTTAAAAGCAAATAAAAGAATTTTAAAATGAATTCTAAAATGGACGGGTAGCCAGTGAAGTGAAGCTAAAATCGGTGTAATGTGCTCAGACTTTCAAGTGCCAGTTAAGAGACGTGCAGCTGCATTCTGCACTAGTTGCAGACGTGCAATGGAGAACCCGCTGACCCCCATGTAAAGTGCATTACAGTAATCAAGCCGAGTGGTTACAAAGGCATGTATTATTGTTTCAAAGTGCTGTCTGTGCAGAAAGGGTTTAATTTTAGCAAGTTGTCTTAGCTGGAAGAAGCTGGTTTTTACCACAGCTTTAATCTGGCTGTCGATCTTTAGTTCCGCGTCCACTTTTACCCCCAGATTATTAACAGTGGGTTTGGCGAACCGCGCCAGGGAACCCAGGTCGACTGGGGAGGTCACGGAAGTGCCACCAAAGACAATCACTTCCGTCTTGTTCTCATTAAAATTTAAAAAGTTTCGAGCCATCCAAGCTTTGACGTCATCCAGACAATTTAGAAGTGGCTTAAGTGCAGAAGAGTCAGCCTTTAAGGGCTGTCATCCGCATAACAATGAAATAAAATGCCGTGCTTCCTGAGAATGGACCCAAGTGGAAGAAGGTATAAAGAAAATACAAGTGGGCCCAACACTGAGCCTTGTGGAACCCCGCAAGAGAGAGGAGCAGTGGAGGACACAGAGTCACCAAGGCCGACACAGAATGACCGGTGTGATAGGTAGGACCTGAACCAAGCCAGCGCCTGACCCCTGATGCCCACCCACTGCTCCAGGCGAGCAATTAGGATATCATGGTCCGCTGTGTCGAAAGCAGCAGTTACTAAAAGGACAAGAATTACCGAGTGACCAGAATCAGTAGCTAAAAAGAATCTCATTAAAAACCCTTAAGAGTGCTGATTCTGTGCTGTGCAATGTTTTAAAACCAGATTGGAAAATTTCAAGAATGTTGTGGTCATTAAAAAAGTCAAAAAGCTGAGAATAGACAATCTTCTCTAAGATCTTTGATACGAAAGGCAGTTTGGAAATGAGCCTAAAGTTAGCCGTAACGGTGGGATCCAGTCCAGGTTTTTTAATCAGTGGCTGCACAACTGCATGTTTAAACTGACCAGGAACCACCCCTGATGACAGACTGCTGTTAATAATACTGAGTAAGTAAGGCCCGAGAGTGGGGAAAACCTCTTTAAAAAGTTGAGGAGGAACAGGATCATTGGGCGAACCAGATGGTTTTAAACCCCCCACAATCTCTTGCACAAACGCCAGGGTCACAGGCTCAAATGAGTCAAAGACAGCAGAACAGGGGAGAAACACTGAGGGGTCAGAGGATGAAGGTGAAATAAGTGCTCTGGTAGAAGAAACTTTATCAATAAAAAAATCGCAGAAAGTTTTCACACACAGGGGGAGAGGGCTCAGCTCCCACAGTCTGTGATGCATTCAGGGTAGAGTTGATCACTTTGAACAACACACGAGGTTTGTGACAGTTAGAGACAATAATGTCAGAGAAATATTTCCTTTTTGCCTCTTTCACAGAGGATTGATAACGACGCCAACAATCCCTCAATATCTGAAAAGACACCTCTAGTTTATCTTTTTTCCATTTATGCTCAGCTCTGCGACACTCCTGTCTGACACTGCGGGTTGTTTCATTCAACCACGGCTCAGGTTTAACTTTACGCTGCCTGCTCTTTAATGGGGCGGCAGAGTCAATGGCAGACTGGCAAGAGTGAAAAAACTGAGAGCAAAGAGCCTCTGTGTCAAGGTGTGCAGGATCAGTAGTGGCGCAGATCTGACTGAAAGCAGATGAGAAGTGAGCGGCAGTGGAAGGGTTAATAACCCGGCAGCTGCGAACAGCAGCGGGAGGTTTAACAGAATTAAAACACACTGCGGCTTCAAAAAGTACAGGCATGTGATCAGAGAAATACGCTTCACAGACTTCCAGATTATAAACAGGCAAACCAAATGACAAAACAAGATCAAGTGTGTGTCCCTGTACATGTGTAGGGCCCAATACAGATTGTACGAGATTAAAAGAGTCAATAAGACTTAAGAAATCCCTCGACAGAGGGTTTTCCGGGCAGCACACATGAATATTGCAGTCACCAGCAATCAAAACTCTGTCATATTTCGGCATGATATCAGCCAGGAACGCAGAAAAGTCAGTTGTAAAATCCCTGTTGTATTTTGGAGGTCGATAGACGACAGCACACAGCAGCGCGTGAGGACATCCCAGCTCAAACAGGCTTAATTCAAAGCTGGCGGGAGCCGATGACAGCGATATTTGTTTACATTTGAAGTGGCTTTTAAAGACACTTGCATTTCCTCCTTCTCGACCAGATGTCCGTGGAGAATTAAAATAGCAACAGTCGGCAGGTTAAAAGTTCTGTGAAAGCACTGGACTCACCAAGGCTCAGCCACGTCTCTGTGACAAAAAGGAAGTCCAGATCACGCCATGTGAAGAAATCCTTCAGGATGAATGTTTTATTAGCAAGCGATCTTGCATTAACCAGGCCAAACCTGGCTAGAGCCGGTGGGTCAGAGCGAGCCGTTGACAGACGCTCCCCGCGGAGAAGCTGCAGGTTCCCTGGGTCGGCTCCACGCCAGCGTGGATGAGGAGGGCTGGGGCCGCGGGGGAGGAACAGGTCATCCAGGCCGGCCACCGGTACCAAACAGGCCGCGACAGGATCCAGCCAACGTCGAGAGATACAGAGGCGAGGCACCGCTCCAAATCCGACACGATCGGGACGCATCAGCGCGACCCTCAGCTTTACCAAACGGCCGCCACGCTTACCGCGCCTGCGGGGGCGTTTTCGACGAGGGAGTGGCGCTGACGTGCGGCAAGGGTGTGCCGGTATATCCGAGAGGAACGGAGGTAGAGGTGTCCATTATGATCTACGTTGACCAGACCTGCAGTGGAGGTTCTCAGATCTAGCAGCGTTTGGCGATCATACACCAGCAGAGAGTTGACTTTAAGTGCAGCAAGTGATACAAACAGTAAAAACACACACAGCATACGGAGCGGCTGACGGCACGCCTCAAACACTGGCGCCATCTTGGTTGATATCTCACTACAGGCATCTGCATAAGTAATTCAGTATGTTCGAAGCAAAATGTACTCAAGCATCAAAAATAAAAGTACTGATGGTGCATAGCAGTTGCTATTTTTGTTTCTATAACATTACTGTAGCGTACAACTGAGGTGGAAAAATAAAAAATGTGCCATGTAGTTTAACAGGTGATATCACTAATTAGCTCATCAACCTCTAAAACATCATGGTGTTGCGCGGTGTTGGTAGCTTGGCTGTGTCACTATAACATTCGTGAGTTCAGAAAGACACGTTTAACTTTGTGACTGTGTCCACCTAATGCAAGGAGAGTTTACAAAAATGTTTTATGACGTCACAGCATCTGTAAACTCATCCAGGCTGCTGGTTTCAGTCCTGAAAACATCCCAGTCCCTGTGGCCATAAGGTGGTCTGTGCCTGTCGCGGTGGCAAACCCCGAACCTGTTGGTGGTCACCGGCGGTGAGGGATGCCATCAAGCTGAAAAAGGGCCTTTTTGGCCTGTGGGACTCTGGAGGCTTTGGTGGTCACTGAGGCAAAACCTTAGCTGTGGGAGAAGTTTGGTGAGGCCATGAAGAACGACTGAGCACCTTGTGCTTTGTGTCATTACCATGTTTGGGGATTTAATCTCCAAAACAAACAACACAGCGGTCATCAGGGAGTATTTCGGGTTTGAGGCTGCAGATGTGCAGCCGAAACAGGAACTGTGTGCAAAACATGTTGCGCTACATCCAGCAGAAACACAACCAATTTTTACCGGCATTTGAAAAATCACTACAGGCATTTGCATGAATGCATGACAAAAAAAGTCTGAAGAAAAGTATAGTGGAAATGATTCATGTGCTCAGTCACTCGAGACGGGGGGGACATCTGATCCATCCACTTTAACAGCATAAGGAAACAAACATCGCTGATAAAACAGCATTAATGTCACTGCAGCAGCATTTCATTAATATCTGAATTTCCAACCTCCAAGTCAGAGTTTAAATCAGACCACCAGAAGAGTAATGGGTTAATGATGATAACCATGATTAAAGCCTAAATTACACAAAAATAATTTACTGAGGTATTGAAAAAAGTATCGTTCTAGAACCGGTATCGAAACAAAGGTATCGAAATTGGTATTGTATCGAAAAATTCTGAACTATACCCAACCCTAAATAACAATAATAATAACAATAAATACTGATGACATGAAGTTCAACTTAAAATGCCAGGAGATACATTGTTGATGTGTAATGGAAAACTATTATACTCAACATTTACCATATATATATATATATATATATATACACATATATATATATTCCATCAATATATCAATATGTCAGGTCATGATTGTTTGTTTTACAATATACCCAGTATTTGCTTGATGAAGGTGAATTCAATGAATTGAACTTCAAGCCTGATTTATGCTTCTGCGTCACGGCGACGGCGGAGCTACGGCGTAGACCCGACGCCGTCGTTGAGCATTCGAAGCTCTGCGTCGAGGGAACGCGTTGCTTTGCAATTCACCACCAAGCTCCGAGGGGGGTGTGTCTGTGTCTTTGTGTGGCTTCTGGCGGCTCATATCGGATTCCTTGGTTTTCTTCCGACAGTAAACAATGACAACTGAGATGTAGTGGGTGTTTCTGGAGATGGAGCTCATAAAACTGAAAAAGAAATGCTGTTACTACAAATGTTGAAGCACGGAAGACGTTTGCGGAGGTGGTCTGTCCGACCATTCTGTACGGCTCGTGCCGCTCCACAAATAGCTGTGTTGTTGAGCTGTTGACTGGAAAAGCAACAGCCGGAAATTAGGTTCAGAGCGGACCAATCACAGTCCTTGCTGTTCGCGTCTCAACGTGTTGACGCGACGCGTAGTCAGGATTTTTTGGAGGTGTGCGTCAGGCTACGGCGTAGGGTCCACGTCGACGCTGGAGCTGCGCCGTCGTCGCGATGCAGAAGCATAAACCAGGCTTTAGTGGTTATCTGTAGGCCCAGATGGCTGTGAGCGAGGTGGGAATCTGAAGGCAAACACTGGTCTTATTGTCTTTATCTGTTGTTATGACTCCAGCTTAGAATCCTCTCACAGTTCCTCTGTGGTATAAATATGCAACGTCCTTTTTGTCCACTGAGATCTTCTGCAAACTCTTCAAGACTTATTACTTACTTATGTATTTCATGTCTCCTCTCGTGCACGAGAATAAAATACTCTATAGACATTTTTTGTTGAACTTACTCTTGTTATTTAAAAGTGCCTCCAGCCTCAGAGTGAAGCGTCTGAGAAAGAGGAGACTGTCCGTCCCGTCTGGCATCATGGGAAACATGAGGTCTCTGCCTAATAAGATGGAGGAGCTGGCAGCGCTGACCTGGCTGCAGTGAGAGTATCAGGAGAGCAGCCTGCTGATGTTCACTGAGTCATGGCTGAATGAACTCACTCCAGACTGGCTCGTAACTCTGGACGGATTTCACCTCGTCAGAGCTGACCGGAGCGCGAGGGAGAGTGGTGAGAAGAAGGGAGGAGGGATCGCGATGTACATTAATGAGAGGTGGTGTAACGCTGGACATGTGAGCGTTAAACAGCAGATGCTGCAGCCTGTGAGCTCGTCCACAGTGAAGTGTCCCAGCTTCAAACAGCTCACCCTCAGTCTCTGATCATCATCTCAGGAGACTTTAATCACACATCGCTCTCCACCACTCTCCCCACATTCTGCCAGTATGTAGACTGCCCAACTAGAGACAATAAAACTCTGGACTTAACGTTTTAAATTTCCCTGAGGGAATCATCCCAAGGGGATCAATAAAGTTAAGTCTAAGTCTAAGTATGCATACAGCTCATCACCCCTCCCCCCGCTGGGTCGCTCAGATCACAACCTGGTGAGACTGCAGCCCATTTACATACCTATGGACCTATGGTGACGAAACAACCCCCCACCATAAGGTGTGTAAAGCTGTGGTCAGAGGAAGCCACTGAGGCCCTGCAGGACTGCTTCAGGACCACACACTGGGATGTACTGTGTGACCCCCACAGTGAGGACATCAACACCATGACTCACTGTGTGACGGACTACATTAACTTTGTGTTGAGAACTCTGTACCCACCAGGAAAGTACGGTGCTTCTCCAACAGTAAACCCTGGGTGACCCCTGAGCTGAAGGCCCTGCTGAAGGAGAAGAGGAGGGTCTTTGGATCTGGGGACAAAGAAGAGCTGAGGAGGGTGCAGAGAGAGCTGAAGAAGAAGATCAAGGAGGGCAAGGCCAACTATAGGACCAGGATGGCAAATAACTTGCAACAAAACAATGCAAGGGAGGTCTGGAGAGGCCTAAAAACATCTCTGGTCACAGCAGAGGCCATGAGAGGGGAGCTGAAGGAGACCAGGAGTGGACCAACCAACTAAATCTGTTTTTCAACAGGTTTGACTCTGCTCCCACTCATCAAAGCACCAGCCAGCTCTTTCATCACAACATCTCAGCTCTCTGCTACCACCACCACCCCTCCTCACCTCATTCACCACCACCATCTCCATCACAGCTGACCAGGTGAGAAGTGAGCTGAAGAAGATTGTTGTGGAAATATTCTGTCAGGATGTTTTAATTTCTCCACAGGGTTCTTTAACTACACGAGAGTCCGGTGAATAAACTTCACTGATTCAGTTGCCCAAAAGAGTTGCTCTTTAATATCTGTCTGCAGAACAGAGATGAGATTTCAAACACAGCACAGAGCGTTGTGAGTGAATGCCCATACAGAGTAACAGAGGAGGCTGTATTTATGAGACACAGGAAACACACAGTAAGCAAGAAAAGGAGACACGTTGTCAAGGACTTTGTACAGTCTGAGCGCTAAGTCCTCCTGGGCTTATCAGTCCAGGGCAGAGGACACACTGTGCCTTTGTCTTCAGCAGTGTGTCCTTTGGCCGCATCAGCATGAGTTCACACATAACAGCTTATACAATCAGTTTAAGCAGTTCAATTCAAATTTACCATAACACTTCTATCCCTGATAGAATTGCTGCACTTACTGCCCTGAAAAAACAGTTTCCATCAGCAGTCACATTTACATTTTCACACGGTGCACCTAAAGGAGCAACATTATCACTGAACAAACATGTCTTCCTGCACTCTACTTCCACCCTAGCACAAAGCAGCCTGCAACACATGTCATTAACATGTTAATCTAGACAAAGTCTGGTCTATAAATGCATGATAAACAGTCAGTGTCCACTCCTGCACATACCTCCTTCCTGGTAGATTTCTTACAAGCCTCAGCAGCGTCCTTCCTCTGCTTCACATGCAGCGTCTGTTCATAAACAAGCAGTTATGTACTTTATGTTGTTCACCAACATGATGCTAACATATCCACACATAATATAAAACAAAGTCATCATCATATTACCTCCTCATCATGTGAAGAAGAAGAGTCCTCAAGGTCAGGTGGACAAATCTTGTCCATCATCTGTCCACTGAAACACACTGGATTCAGTAGAACAAAACACTCACGCAGCCCAAACCTGGACAACTAAACAAAAAACAAAGCAACATAAAAATACTAAATGTTAAACAACAGTAACTGTGTATTTGTAATGAAAGAATGAATAAAATATGTCTTTCATAAAAACACTGAATGAACATAACAACATTATCAACAAAAAAAACGAGCAGAACTACTAAATGAGGTTAAAATAGAAAGCTCAGAGGGAAACTTTGGGAGCCAAAAGAGACGATCTTTGAAAAGAGCCGGACTTCCCATCAATACTGTCACATGTTGACCGTGGAGCTGCTACTCAACGCTACTGCGCGCTTGATATATTTTTTTTGAAGGGGTATTAGTAGTCATCCTGATTCACACTCCTTACCAGTTGGTGGCGGTAATGCACCAATACGTTGTTTGCCAACCGCCAATAAAACACCACAAGAAGAAGAAGAACGCTACTGCGCATGTGCGAGTCGGAGACAAAGCAGTCCGACTTTTTCCGAAGTTCTACACGAAGAAAACAGTGACTTGAGTGAGTTTGACTTGAAGATGAAACCAGGAGACATAAAAACCCGTCAGTACTAAAACCCAGATCCCTTTCTAGATCTGCTTTTCCCACATGTGAGCCTCGAGACTCTTCCTCTTCCTGTCTTTAGTGTCGTTATGAAGCCATGAAAGTCCTGAACACTGACCTGAACCAAGGTGGTCTCACAGGACCAGTCTGCTGCTGGACTTCCGGGGACCTCGTTGTTCTGCTGGTCCTGTTCCATTCCGCTCCTGCTCTCTGGTCGTTGTCTCTGGTTTCTGGTCTCCTCTCTGACTGCTGGCCAAATCATCGTCTCGCGAGACCTTCCTGTTCTCGCGACCTCGCAACGAGACGCGATCACGGACCCTAGTTACTGTTGCTAGGACATGAGAAACAAAATGGCTGCTTCTGCTGTTTTGAGAAAGCAACCGACGATGAGAGTAAAAATAAAAATGATGATGGTGAAAGTAAAATAATAATATTAATAATGATGATGATACGAATAATAACCATAGCAGCAATGTTAATAATCGTGATAATAATCCATTTTATTCATGAAACCCTTTTCAATTTTATTTATATAGCACATTTCAGCAACAGGGCAATTCAATGTGCTTTACATAAAACATCAAGAATTAAAAGCATCAAAGTGTAAAACATTAAAAGCAACAAGACATCTGAGAAAGAATAGGACAGGTATAAAATCCAAGAATTGCACAGTATTTAGGCGGCCTGTAGAGATTGAGGAAAATGGCTCGGGAGGAGGAATTCAGCTGAAGAGCCACATATTCAAAAGAAGCAAAATTTTCAGTTAAAAACAAATCGAGATTGTGCTCAATAATAAAATCATTGCCTATCAATCATTAAATCACAGTTTGCCATTTTGAGACATTCTGCTTTTCATTCAAACCATTCTCCTCCTTGCCTATGTTACCCATAATGCAATTCAATTAGACTATTTAATGCATACTGAGCCACAGAGGGAGTTTCCTGTTATCCTGAGATGAGGAGGAGTGAGGAAGGAGGAGGAAGGAGGAGGAGGAGAGGAGCAATGAGAGAGAGAGAGGAAGGAGGGCTGCTGGGAAGTAGAAACCCAATCAGCTCCTTCACATGTGGCTGGAAAATCATCAGAGTTTATTATTACTGGAGGCTCAGTCAGCTGATTTAAAGCTCTCACCAGATCAGGAGGACTGGTTTGAAGAAGGATCAGCTGATCTCAGGTCTGATTGGAAGCCTGATTTAAAACTCCAGCAGGGAGTCCTGATTGAGACCCAATCCCAAACCGTCCCCTACACACTCTCCCTACAAACTAGCCCTCCGTTTGCGTGTCATCACTTAGGCTATTAATATTAAGGGCCATCCCAAACCACGTAGGGCAGAGGAGGAGTGGACCACTGAGCCCTTAAATAGAGAGTCTGCATCGATGCACACTTACGATGGCTTTAGCAGGAAGTGCAACTGCAAAAAATGAAGGCGGAAACAACATACAACATACAAGTTCAGCTTGATGTGCAGTATGTCCCTCATACCTTTGTCACACTGAAAGAAAATAAAACTAAAGGCCTGATTTGGAAAGATAAAAAAAGACAAAACTAACATATCTTACTCTGTGTTTGAGGTATAATGTAGCACCTCATGTACAAGAGGCGTCTTTCTGTTGCCATGGCGATGGTGGTTTCCTTTTCCAGTGGCGTGACGAGGGCGTCCCATACCTGCTCATCTTATTTATGCCCTCCCCCTTCATTTAAAGTGCCCTCCACAGCTGCGAGTGTGACTTCATTTGGAGTGACACTCGCTGTGAAGGGTTAGTGTGTAGGGAGCGGTTTGGGATTGGGCCTGACTTTGACACCTGATCGATTGTTTCTGACTGGCCAGGTGATCGATTGGAGGTGTTTGCTTTTAGATGGAGGCTTTAAGAGCGCACACACACACACAGCTGAATGGATTTTAATGAAAGGTGGAGATCATCTCTGGGCTTCATCACTGTTTTCAGCTAAGTCATTTTCTAAAGCTATAATCATAAAGTGATCAAACATTCAGCTGTCTACTGCTCCCACTGGACAGGAAAACTTCTCATTTATTACATTTACTTTGTTTAATAGACGATATGCATTTCATAATTGACTAACTTTAATAATCATCTTCTTCTCCCTCGTTGTACAAAAAAAACCTAAAAATACTTATTAGTAAAAACAGATAAATATTTGATAATTGAATTGATATGTTAATATTGTTGGTACTGATATTGACTGAAAAAAAAAAAAAAAAAATCATATTTATCCTTGCTGGCATGCAGGCTAGTTTTGGTAAAAACAGATACATATTCTGAATTTATATCAATATATTTGTTTTAAAAACGTCAAAAAACACACAATAAACAACCACAATATTGATATTAACTGACAGCATTGTTGTAATATTTTTCTATTGTTTTATAATTATAGCAATTATAGTGTCATTAATGACCACATTAATAGTGTTAATAATATCTTGACAGCCATAATTCATATATAAATTGAGTTTTATTTTGTTAGAGGCAGATACTTAGCTAATGTACATATTTTAATACTCGTTTAATAATTTTTTACTATATTTCAGAGAAGAGAGACAGTAGCGAAAAAATCTGATATTTATTTAGAGAACAAACAAATATTCAATCATTTAGGAGTTCCTACAAAAAAGAGCCGTTTGACTATTATTTTTACTCTCTTCCTCGGTTGGTTTCTTTCAACAACACAAGCAGCAGTTTTGTTTCTGCCGCCCTAGCAACAGTAACTATGGGTCCGTCATCGCGAGAACACAACAGGGTTCCGCGAGATTATTTTATCCAGCAGTCAGAGAGGAGACCAGAAACCAGAGACACGACCAGAGATCAGAAACAGGAGCGCTACGAGAACGGAATGGAACAGGACCAGCAGAACAACGAGGTCCCCGGAAGTCCAGCAGCAGACTGGTCCTGTGAGACCACCTTGGTTCAGGTCAGTGTTCAGGACTTTCATGGCTTCATAACGACACTAAAGACAGGAAGAGGAAGAGTCTCGAGGCTCACATGTGGGAAAAGCAGATCTAGAAAGTGATCCGGGTTTTAGTGCTGACGGGTTTTTATGTCTCCTGGTTTCATCTTAAAGTCAAACTCACTCAAGTCGCTGTTTTCTTCGCGTAAAACCTCGGAAAAAGTCCTACTGCTTTGTCTCCGACTCGCACATGCGCAGTAGCGTTGAGTAGCAGCTCCACGGTCAACATGTGACAGTAGTGATGGGAAGTCCGGCTCTTTTCAAAGATCGTCTCTTTTGGCTCCCAAAGGGCGTCAGTTAGTTTCTCTCTGAGCTTTCTATTTTATATATGTATATACGTATGTATACGTATATGTATGTATGTATACATATACGTACATGTATACGTACGTATATGTATGTATGCATATATCTACATACATATCCACATATATGTATATGTAAATATATATATATATATATACATACACACATGAATGTGTATATATATATATGTATATATATGTAAATATATATATATACACACACACGTGTGTATATGTGTGTATATATATATATATATATACATATACACACGTGTGTGTGTATATGTGTGTATATATATATATATATATATATATATATATATATACACACGTGTGTATATGTATATATATATATATATATATATATATATATATATATATGTTCGGCAGCCCTTAATATTCAAACCTGATATGGGCATTATTTTTTATAAATGTGTTTGCTTTTAAAAGTTGTTTTTAATTTAGATTCTGAGGCTTTTTCATGCCTGGTGAAGTTGTGAATAGCGAGCTCATTAGCAAGGCTGTTATTGGTCATCTGGGTTCCTGTAGGTGACGTTAGCGTCCTGGTTAGGGCCTATTTTGCATGCCAAAATAACGGCCGCAAGAATGCCTACAACAACTATGCCTGAGGAGTTTGAAATCTACACTCCAGACCATCTGAGAAGCAACGTGTGGCGCTATTTTTGGTTCCCAAAGGAACAGGAAAAAATCACAACTAAGGACAAAGCGATATGTAAAATATGTAGGACCAAACTCACATACCATGTGACAACCAGCAAATTGAGAGCCCAGCTGTAAACACTACATCCCGGTAAGCTGGAAGAGGAGGAGGGAGAGGGATCGGGGGCGAGGCAGGCCAGAAATGAATCCGTCCTATTTCCTTCACGAGGTCTCCTGTATGCCCGTCAAAACAGAGCGACAGATTTGCTGACACTGTTTGTTGCAAAGATATGAGGCCAATTAACGTGATATATGGGAGCGAGTTTCAAGCTTTCATCCACAAACTAGTTTGATGCTAATATAGTTCTTACTGAAGGCATTTGATGGTCAAAATATTATTAATGAATATTCAAATATATTTGAATAACAAACACACTTCGAATATGATTTTTGGCCAAAAGTCAAAGCCCTACAACTCAGTCTGTTGCTGCCTGAGACTGAAGACCCAAGGACACCTCTGGATCCTACATTCACACACAGACAGACTCTAACAACTTAACATCTATTAAGTGATCCATGTAGCAGTTTTTAAATCTTAAATACATATTTTTTATGGTGAGAAGTGAAAAGAACAATAAAGGATCAGTGTTAAGATCTCGGTAGAAACGCTTTTTAGCTGTGGTTTGACTCGATCCTGCAGGTGGGAACATATTTATGGTTCTAGATAGCTCGCTCCATCACTGCATCTCACTGCCTCTCTCTTTCTGTATGTCTGTCTGTTGCTATAGAAACAGAGAGGAAGAGGAGGAATGAAACGTCACCACTGTCAGCAATGTGACAAATCCTTCACATCATCTGGCTATTTAAAGATTCATGAGAGAGTTCACACTGGAGAGAAACCATACAGCTGTGATGAATGTGGGAAAACATTTACTCACATTAGTGGCCTTCATAACCACCAGCGCATCCACTCTGGACAGAAACCATTCAGCTGTGAAGAATGTGGGAAAACATTTCTTCGTTGTGATCAACTTAAAGTCCATCAGCGTGTCCACACTGGAGAGAAACCATACAGCTGTGACCAGTGTGGGAAAACATTCCGTCGTCGTGATCATCTTAAATTCCATCAACATACCCACACTGGAGAGAAACCATACAGCTGTAAACAGTGTGGGAAAACATTTTCTCGCATCAGCGCCTTTTGTGTCCACCAGCGTATCCACACTGGAGAGAAACCATACAGCTGTGATGAATGTGGGAAAAGGTTTTCTCAGTGTAGTCATCTTGATAACCACCAGCGCGTCCACACTGGAGAAAAACCGTTCTGGTGTGATCAGTGTGGGAAGACCTTCACTAGCAGTAAGGGACTTCATGACCACCGACGCCGGCACGCTGGAGAGAAACCATACTGGTGTGACCAGTGTGGGAAAGGTTTTTCTAGCAGTAGTGAACTTCATGTCCACCGACGCATCCACACTGGAGAGAAACCATACTGGTGTGATGAATGTGGGAAAACATTTTCTCACAGTAGTGCCCTTCAAGACCATCGACTCATTCACTCTGGACAGAAGCCGTTCTGGTGTGACCAGTGTGGGAAATCTTTTACTCGAAGTACTTTGCTTAAAATCCATCAACATAGTCACACTGGAGAGAAACCATACTGCTGTGATCAATGTGGGGAAAGTTTTTCTCGGAGTTGTAACCTTAAAAGGCACCAGCAACACTGCCACTCTGCGTCACTGTGAACGTCTGTCAGAGTCCAGCCAGCTGTTTCCTCCTCACACCCTAATAGCTGCGTTCTGATATTCTGACCAGCAGAAACTGTGTCTGTGTCTGAGCAGCATGGTTGTTATAGAGCGGCACGTTGGTGTAGTGGTTAGCACTGTCGCCTCACAGCAAGGTGAGGTACCGGGTTCGAATCCCGGCGCCTTTCTGTGTTGAGTTTGCATGTTCTCCCCGTGTCTGCGTGGGTTCTCTCCGGGTACTCTGACTTCCTCCCCCCATCCAAAAACATGCATGGGGATTAGGTTAATTGGCTAATTTAAATTGACCGTAGGTGTGAATGTGAGTGTGAGTGATTGTCTGTCTCTATGTCCCCTGAGATGAGGTGGTGACTTGTCCAGAGTGTACCCTGCCTTCCGCCCTAAGATATCTGGTATAGGCTCCAGCCCCCCTGCGACCCTGTTAGGATAAGTGGTAGATGATGGATGGATGTTTGTTATTGTGGCTATGTACATGGCAACATAGCAGCCATTATTTTCCACATTTCTACATTATTGACTTCACAGACACAGAGAAGCGCACATATACACACACACACTCACTTTCATCAATATGAATACGCACACTAATACGCACACACTGAACACAACTCCTTGACTTGAAATGTTACAGCTGTTAAATTGTTGGCACATAAGGTTCTTATGGGGCCTCAGCCCCGATGGGTCAGATGTAGAGCAGGTCTCTTCATAATGGCTTAGGAGGGAGGGAGGGTGCAGCCTCTCAGTTGGGGAGAGGCCAGCAATTGGGGTTACATGTTACGTTACAGGTTCTTTGTGTGTTTTTTTTTTTTTTTTTTTCTTCTCTCGCTGTGGTCTGTCTTTTTCCCTTTCCTTTTCCCCACCCCCCCTTTTCCCCAGGCTAGCTGTGGATCAATAGCTGGGTGAATCTCTCTGAACATCAGTCAGTCCCCTTTTTCCATGGCCTTCCCAGATGGGCTGAGTAGAAATCAACAAAATTTGTAAGCTGGAAGGTGAGGGGACTCAGTCACCCCGTAAAGCGAAGCAAAGTATTTTCCCACCTGATGAAACTTTAACGGACACTGTGTATTTATTTTTCCCATGAATTGCAACATGGTTGGAACTATGGTAAGTGGAATGGGTCAACTCCCGGGCGGCCACTATCACCACGGATCCCCAGCCCCCAGCCCGGAGCTCCAGTCATTTTTCCCTGGACCTCCACAGCCCTCCTCCGGTCCAGAGAACTTCCCGGCAGGCCGTGGACGGGCATGCCACCTTGCTTCTCTGTGAAAAGTGAAGCGCAAAATGCGGAAATGCATTTTGTCCTATGGGTACCAGCAGGTAGTGCTTTATGTCCCTCTCAGCAGTTCGTAGATTTGACAGACCAGGAAGTCATGGAAGCCTCCGTATGAGCGACCCGCTCTATGATTTGTGTCCCTTTAAGCTAGAAAAAATATCAGACGCACTACTCAGGGCTCTGTAAAAAGTTTCAAAACAATTTAGTGTGACTTTTTAGAATACTTTACAAGTGAATTTGATGCAACCACCTCAGATCAGTAGCTCTCCTCATCTCTACTCCCCCTTTCTTTTTTTTGACATGTATCTGTTTTTTGAAAATGTAACAAAATGAAGAAAGGGAAAAAAATCTGTCTATGAAGTATGTATGTATGTTATATACGACCCACACTGGAGATGGGATCCATGTATGGCAAACATGCAATTGTGTCTTTAAATCTCTATTACTGTTTTGTTTTGTTTTTCACTACAGTTTTTTGAAAACTCAATAAAAATAATTTGAAATCAGCCATTGTTTTCTGTAAAAATCCATTAATCAGACAAGTATTTCCTGAAGTGACCTTTGACAAAGTAATCTCAACCGTCCTAGCTTTATAAAGCGGCACGACTTTCGCTCTTTTCATTGTGTTAGGAAATGTACCAGAATGATAAGTTGCAGATGTATGTTAGTGGACCTTTTTTTACAACTTTCATGTCAATGTCATTTGAATCACTAGATATTTTATATTTACATTTATTTACAATCTTATATATTTTACATTATTTCTGTTCCTTCCACTGCTGTGAGAATCATTGAACTGGGATTTCTTTCTATGAGGTTAGCATTCAAATCTTCAGATAAACATGGAGCTGAATTTTTTTTCTGCCAGGTTTGGTCCAACATTTACAGAAAACATATTAAAGCTGTTAACGACATCATCCATATTATCTCGTCTCATATTGTTTTTCAATAAAATTTCAGGGGTAGCTCCGTTGTTTAGCACAATTTTTAGGAATACTGTTTAATATGTCCCATATTCCTTTAATGTTTAATGTTTTTTATTATATAATGTTTTACTATAGTATTCCTTCTTACATACCCTAAAGTACTGGTTAACCTATTTTTATATTTTTGATATTTATTTTCTGTCTCTAGTTTTATGAACTCTCTATATCGTGTATTTCTCTTTTTGCAGGCATTTTGTTATCTCTTCGTGAACCATGGATGATCGTTGTTATTGGTCTTCTGTTGTACTGATTTATTGAACAATTTTAATCATATAATGATGTGAATATTTTTTAAAAAAGTTTCATATGCACTATCAATGTCATTTTCATTGTATTCATTGTCCTCACTTGCCTGTATTTTGGTTGATTTCTCCGCTGGCTGCTGTTCTAAACTGTAAAAACTGCTAGGTGGTCACTGATGTCGTTAATTAATAGTCCGCTCACTGTATTATTTTCAGTATCATTGGTGAATATGTTATCAATTAAAGTAGCACAGTGGGTTGTGATTCTACTAGGTCTGGTGATTTTTGGAGATAAACTCATGCTGTACATTGTATTGATAAATTCATTGATCATTTGGTGCTTATTTGGATTGAGCAGATCAATATTAAAGTCACCACAGATGAAAACAACTTTTTGATTAGTTTTTGAAAACATTTCTCCTATCTAGTCCTTGAATGCTTCAACATTGGAGCCCCTCCCTCTCTGACCATCTTCAACAACCTCCCTGCTCTCTCTCCCCCACCACCACCTGCATCACCTGCTCTGGCTCCACCTCATCAGTCCACAACAACGACTCTTCAGAGCACCCCACAGCGACCTTCACAGAGGAGCAGATGAGAGGTGAGCTGTGCAGACTCTGCAAAGGCAAAGCTGCGGGTCCCTGGGCGGGAATCCCTGAAAACTACTTTTGTGAAGGGACGCCATTTTTTCTCTCGCATGAGATGGCATTACTAGCATTGTGTAGAATCTGAGAGCTAATCACTGAAATGTTTCTGTTGTTGGCTGAATAGTCCCCATGCCTCAGAGGACAGAGGAGCTGAGTGGATTCACTTCATTTTAAATGGAAATAACCCCACAACAGCTGGAAACCTCTGACATACGTATGAAAACTTCTGCAGATTGCTTTCCTGTGGCAGTAAAAATAAGATTTAATAAAGATCAAGGATGGATTGAAAATGACTTCAAACTTGGGAGCTGTAAGTTTTGCCGTTTATTATGTTGCTTTACTGTTCATTTTTCACGTTAGCCTGGCATCAGCGCTGTCCGCCGCTAACCTGGCTAATTTAGCATCGCTGAAGCTATGACGTACTTAAAAACATTACTGTGGAACAGCTAAAGGAGGATGAGGTGGTGTGTAGAATGTCTGTTACGTGAACATGATTAGTAGACCTATATAAGATATATAATGTAGCACTGGAGCTAACGTAAGTTACTGTGCATGGCATGGCAGACAGCTAAACCGTTAGCCCCCCGGCGCAACACTAAACGAGCCTCCTGTAAGCTAGTCAAAAGGTTTTTCCTCAGATTAGATTCATTTCAGATCATTTTCTGTTCCTCTCCAGCACATCAGCATGAATTGTAACTAAATGGCAGTATAATTGGCGAAATGTAAATTTGCCTCCATCAGCCATCTGACCATGGCAACATGGGGCTTGAAAGGAGAATATATGTGTGTCAAAGGAGAATGTGTGTGTGCATGAGAGTGAAAATATATGTACGTGAAAGGAGAATGTATTATGGCTTGTACGGCCCCTCATAACTTTGCATGCTGTTCTCGTTATCCTTATAGCGATATGGTTTATACAGTTACAACTTTTTGCAGAAATGTTTGAGCGTCAAGACTATTTGATGCAACATGAGTTTTACAATATCATGCTCTTAATTTTGCAATGACGAAGACGTGCAGCAAAACAGCTGAGAAGGAGCGCTCTCGTGTGTGTCCAACATGCTACAGTAACAACAGGTCTACTGGACAGAAGACGGAACAGGGAGCGTTTGCGTCATGTGTCTCTCTCTCTCTGTTGCTGTGTTCTGTGTCACATGAGCGAAAAATACGGGAGCCCGTCCAATCCAAAAAGGTAGATTTTTTGCAACTGGGTCGGATCCAGGTCAGGCTGTTTTCACACCTGAAACGAACCACACCAGGGTTCAATAGGAACCGCTCCGAGACCACCTCCTCAGCTGGGTCTTGGTCCGCTTGTTTGGTCTGCACTAGAGTTCGAGCGATTGTATTCACACCGACCAAAAAGGTCTGAACCAAGGGAGGAAATGAACTTGAGTTTGTTTTAATCAAACTAAACAAGGCAGGTGTGAATACACCCTGAGGCAGTGCGGGGCCAGAGCTCTACTTCCTGCGGAGTCTCAGGTCTTTCAACTATCTGCACCATCATGCTGAGGATGTTCTACCAGTCTGTGGTAGCCAGTGCCATCTTCTATGCTGTGGTGTGCTGGGGCAGCAGGCTGAGGACAGCTGACACCAACAGGATCAATAAAATCTGAAGGCTGGATCTGTCCTGGGGATGGAACTGGACTGTGGTGTTGGTGTCAGAGAGGAGGATGCTGTCCGAGCTGCAACCATCAGACTCTACATCCACCTACTCCACTCATCCACCTTAGACTCTCTCTCTCTCTCTCTTTCTCTACCTCAGAATATTTACTTCTGTGAACACACTTATGTTTACGTATCTATGCTCTTTAATTTTGTACTTTTTGTATATGTTGTATTGTTTAGATTTGTAGTTATTTTGCACTAAAACTGCATTTTTGTATTATTCTGCACTGTGCATAATTTCTAAAACAAGCTTAAATCTCCTTACTGTATCAAAGTTCTTTCTTATCTTATAAAAAGTGTTACATAGCACCCATATGCAATATACATGTATGATAACGATAACAGTAATAATAATTTTAGACTTAAATAGCGTCTTTCAAGGAACCCAAGGATGCTTTACACGGAGGGCAACAATGAATTATCACAGAGAAAAAAATGTAACTTGAATGAATTGTAGCATGAATATTCTGGCGTAGATTTAATTATAAATTAATAGTTAATATCAAACAATGTATTTATAATCAATAACTCTTAAGTCATTAAACATAAACCATTAATTGTCATGAAAAGTGAAGGAGAGTGGTGACACTCAGCTTCAGGTATAACCCTCTAGTATTTTTAATAGTGGAAATTATCAGGGTGCCACCCAGTTTTGCTAAAACAGGGGAAACTTGTGAATTTGCCATTAATTAATAGAGTCTCTTAATCTCAGGGTGCTACGGAGTTCTTGACCTAGTGAGCAGTGATTCAATTACTTTATATACACACACAAATCAAATAACCAAGTTCTTTGTAAAAATCAGATGTTTATTTGACAAACTACATGACCAAACTACTAGCAGAAAATTAATAATAAATGATTAATTTGACAAACTAAATGACCAGGCTACTAACAGAAAATAATAGAATATAAAATAAATGATAATAAAATGCAGGAAGATTGATGGATGAATAAATGGCATTAATTCAATGTGACAATAATAGGATAAATGATTAAACACAAAAAACTGATAAAGGAATAAGTGATATTAATTCAATGTGACCAGTTAGATTCAGTGACGGTTATCTATTAACCATCTTAAGAGTTGTACTGTTGTTAACTAGATCTAGTTTAGAGTTTGTGCACCGTTCAGCAGTGGAGAGTTTAAGAAGCATCAGAGAAAGCTGTGGAACACTTTAATATTCTGAACATAAGTTTTAGTATTTTATCATTCAGTATTATTAACTTTCTAGATTATCTCTAAATTCGGCCAGTTAATTTGGTATCTAATCATCAAAGTCTTTAATAGCTGAAGATGTATATGTGTATCATATCACTGCTTGTAGATAGATTAAGTCTTGCGATGCTTCGGGTGAAGACGCCACACTAGACAAACAGCTCCGGTGCCTAGACCTTAAATTTGTTTAATATCCTTAACAGGAAACCACAACTCAAAACTCCTGCCACAAATTATTGCTGGAACTGAATAAGCTTGTGGCGATGACAGAATCTGTGCAAATAAACCGATCAATGAGAAGTAAAAGCAAGCTTGATGGCTCGGACACGCCAGGATGGGCTCAGCAGCTATTCTTTCAACTACAAACGCTCAGTAATAAAGTTGATGAGAAGATTGACAGCATTGCTGAGGCAATCAAGACCTTGAATGAGGACACACGAGCAATTCATCAGAGAATTACGAACACAGAGGAGCCTATATCAACACTGGAGGATACGCTTGAAGCAACCACCAACCAAGCGAAGCGGCATGACAAGACAATTCAACACCTACTTCAAAAAATCGATGACCTTGGAAATAGGTCCCGACGTAATAATTTGAGACTCACCTCAATTCCAGAGGGCATGAAAGGCGACAGATTCGTCCCCATTTGTGGGGAAGTTGCTTTGCTACATCCTTGATAAGAATGACGCACCTCCAGAGGTCGAGCGTGCTCACCGCATATCCAGACCTAGACCTGCTACAGGTGAACCACCGCGTCCCATTCTCATCAGATTACAACGATCGAACAACAAACAAGAAATCCTCGCTGCAGCACGACAGAAGGGGCGACTCGCTTAGGAAGGGCATCACTTCTCAATCTTCCAGGACTTAGCTGAGATCCAAAGACAGCGCTCCAGCTTCACGGACATCAAAAGGACGCTACGGAAATCCGGCCTACAGTACGACATGATCTATCCGGCGAAGCTGCGCGTCATCCTGGCAGATGGGCAGCAGTGCAACTACTCCTCTCCACATGAAGCTGTTGAAGGCTAAAGACCAAGATACCTAAAATCTATCCATTTAATACAGCTATTTAATAGTAGGGTATTTACGTTGTAATTTGAAACTTCTAGGGCTACACAAACCAAGTAAGGTCAACTGAGATGTGGACTATATATACTGAATGAAGGCAGGAAAGTTTGTTCACTATCTGAAGTCTGTTCAAATCCATCATTAGTAACAGTAACTCTCAGGCTCATAGTGTTTAGTGTATGGGCTAATGCTAGCATGCTGATGTTTGCTTCTGCAGTCTATGTGGTGCAATCAGCCAGCGCATTAGACTGTGACGTGAAAGGTTGGTGGTTCCAGCCCACCCAGGGACGACTATCAGTGATCTTCAGGCAGACCAGGACATGAGGCTCCACCCTCTCCGTCCAAATATGGTCTCAAATTTACAAATATGACAGCGCCAAATAATCCAAGATGGAGAGCAATAGGTGAGGTAACACTATTTATATAGAAACTATGGTTGTTATTTTAACTGAAAAACAATATTTAGTAGCAAAAATAATTCCAGTTCATCACAGAGCACATAGAGACAGACTCGAACTCACGTTCACACCTACGGGCAATTTAAATTAGTCAACTAACCTAATCTTCATGTTTTTGGATGGTGGGAGAGAACCCACACAGACACGGGGAGAACATGCAAACTCCACACAGAAAGGCCCCGCGCTGGGAATCAAACCCGATACAACATGGATCAATTTTTAGTAGCTCATGTGAAAGTGAGAGAGGACAGAGTGTGGGGAGAGCAGAAAACAGAGGAAGTATGAGTCTGATTATTTAAAGTTTGTCTTTTCATGTATTGGTCCTGATGATGCTCCACTGTCACAGTGTGTTATTAGCAAAGAGCTGCTAGCTAACAACAGGATGATACCATGTAAACTCCATCATCATATTGAAACCATGGATCTCAAGTGTCACCATTCAGAGTGTGACACACATTTTAACCCTTTCACTCTCTCACCTGCCACACCTGGTACTTCTCCCAAAAGGAAAATTTATTACATAACTCCAAGCAAGTTACACCACTGTATGAGCAGTGGCAAGTGTAGCAAGATGCTCTGAGGCCTCATTTATCAAATTACCGTACATCAGGAAACTTGGTGTACGCCAGCATCCACGTTCTGATTTATCAATAGTGAACTGAGCGTGGGAACTGGCGCAGCTGTACGCCAACTTCATAGCTGCCGTACGTAAGTTTGGAACAAACAAGGAATTTAACTTGGTGGTTTGGTGCGTGACATATAAACATAAACCTATATAAACATGTAAAGGTAGTGCAAATGTGATATTTCACATGGTGATGTTATTTTGCTAGCATTCATAACAGATATAAACAGTACCCACAAAGAAAAAATGAGTTTTTCTTGATTCAATAATGTGAGTAAACATGAACATGTAGATGCATTTGGCTCTCTAAAAAGAGACAAACTTCCCATCACGACCGAAACTACCAAAACCATAGGTCTCGTTAGGAGTCGTTACTATAAATGTGGCTGAGTCGCTGTCCACCCACCCTTATGAGAGCCGTGAAGGTGATCTGCACTCAGGTGTGAATGGATACTGTGGTTTCTGGAGATGGAGGTCAATACTGAGTTGTAAGTGGCTGATAGATGTGTCATAGTCCTCCTCTCTTCAGAGATCTGTTCTCCAGTTTGACAAAAATGTCTTCTTTAACTCCTCTCTCAAACCATCTGTCTTCTCCCTTTCTAAAACCTGGACATTACTGTCCTCAAAGGAGTGCTCTGTGTCTTGCAGTAGCAGGTAAACTGCTGAGTCATGTCCTGAGGAGTTGGCTCTGCTGTGTTGAGCCATACTGTTATACTGAATCTATTTTTATGATGTTAGCTTGAATATATCTCTATGACTTTATGTGCCTTACATTTGTATTTCTCTACTTCAGTTCATATCACTGACTGTATGTTCTTAGTTAATCACAGTGAATAGCTGACTGAAGATTTGATCATGTGATGACAGGATGTTCTTAATCTGGCAGTTAGGTCTGTCACACACACACACACACACACACACACACACACACACACAGTGACCTCTACACTTCCATCGCTCTTATCTGTGACGTGTTTATGGACCCCAGAGAAGAAAAAGAAGAAAGCCATAAAACTGGCTCACAGATGTGAAAACACTCAGATTTTGTGTATGAAGTTCTCTATGTAATGTAAAATAAAAGGTTATGAGTATCTAAACATGATATGAGTTGGATGAAAATTAGTCCTCAAATGAAAAGATGAATTTTGATCCTTTTTTGACCCCTGAAGCAGTATGTGTCACTGAGTTACAAGTGAGTTGTTTTAAGATAAATTCTATCATGGAGCCACATTGCCATCTAGTGGACAATGAAGATAAATCTTCCATATAATCTTTTGATATTTCATCTGTGAACTTTATGCAAAGCTGTGTTCAAAGTTAATAACTTAGTAATTATAATCTATTGTTTTACTTTGTTAGCATGGTTGAATTAATCCTGTTTAATCTTGTTTAGTTTGGTAAACTACATAATGAGATGCATTACATCTTAAAGTTATGTGATAATAATCTGCTTATAACATTTGCTGAAAACTGTTGATTATAAAATGTCTTAGCACATGCTTAACAATAACGTAATAATTTGTTTGGTTTATAGTGGGAAGCTAATATGTGATTCATGAGTTAACAAGTAGATTATATTCAATTCACTTACATATGATTTAAAAGTAAAACGAGAGGAAGGACCGTTTAACTCCTCCCAATTCCACCACTTCTCAAGAATAATAGAAAACCAAAAATCTCCGGACTTCTGTTGTCTTCTAGCTGTTGTCTTTCATTTTTCTGGTCTTCGTCTACGTCTCATCAGTTCTTTTTTGTTATTCTCGCTCTCCGTTCTTTTGCTTATGTCTATGTGTTAATTGTTAACGTCTGATCGGTCAAGTTTAGTCTAAAAAGTAACACTGCTTTTAGTGTGTTTTCCTTTCTTTCCATTTCCATGCCTCCCATAATGAGCAAATTGAAAATTAATAATTATCAGTTAGTTCTGTTAATTATTGGTAATCCATAATTAATTTATTAATCTAAAACGTGGTTTACGCTACATCACACATTCAACTTTTAAACTGAATTTAACAAATTATACAGTCATATTTTTTTCAACATTTATTCTACTTCAACTTCCCAAAACATTCAACCCAGCATTAGCAGATTAGCTTAAGTTAAGGCACATTCAGCGTTAGCAACGTAGCTTCAGCTGAAAGCATTCACACGCATTTTCAGCAGGAAATGCATTTTCTAGTAGTTACTGTATTAGTTCTGTGCATAACCTTGGAATAAAGCTTCAGTCAAATCTTCTATCACGATGTCCAAATTCTCAGAGGCGTCAATGGATTCCACATCTGTAGGGGTGGATAAGTTTTGGATAAGCAGGAAGCTGTGCAAGACAGGATGTTAATTTACAAACAGCTTTTCCGTTCAATTCTTCTGCTTCTGTTGTTGTTGTTGTTAGTTGTAGTTGATTATTTTGTGTAAATCAATCAATGAACCTTGCAAGTGCAATTCTCTTCATGCATGAGGATGTAGGGCAGTATTTAAAAAGCAGCAGTCATCTAATTAGATGAGCAGAGGAAAAAAGCAAAGCAGTTTTTTCTGTAGAAAGTGGTTTTGACAATTGAGAGTTGAGACAGGACAAAGGTAGATTAAAAATGAATTGTACTGGGAGGACATGCGGGTATGTATCATTAACTATTTAGTTGTTTGTGATTGAATGATGTGTTATAAATGCCATTTTAGTGGACGACTCAGTATCATTTACAGTTAGTAGTAAGAAATTGTTATGATTATTTTGTTATTGTTGTTATGATTTTACTCAGTATCCTTGACAAGTATTAGTGAGAAATTTTGTTATTGATATTATTTTCAGAGGGTTTCGATGTTCTATGTTCAGAGTTTAGTGTTAGTTTTAGCTAATTATGTATCGCAATCAGAGATAACATGCACACATGCAAAGTTTGAATACTGCAACCATCAAACTCAGTTCACCAAACTGACCACAAGATGGAGCCAAATTCAGCTGTAGTGGAGCAGGAGTAACGTAGTAGTCACGCCTCTCAGAATGGCCTTCACAGTGCAGATGAGTTTTGGTCAGTCTCACAAGTACGGAGAAGGCAACTTCTCCCTGTAAGACAGCTGCAGTCTTACAAAGAGCGGTGAGGCTCGAAGGCCTTTGTATCATTTCCTCGGTGGGAGAATCAGGCTCTGTCTTATCAATGAGAGTACAATTAGACTTTGCATCCAAACTCAAATAAATGTTAACACAATGCAGCCTTTACTTATTTCTTATTATTGTAGGATCAGTAAGCTCGCTCTGCAGCGCAGCATCAGTATCTAGTTATAACAGACAGGCGTTCCCGTTGTTACATTTCAGTATTGCTCAGTTTAATAGTAGCTTGGCTCTTGTATTTCAACATAGAAAGATGTTATAGTTCGTTACGGATTAAATGCAGACAACTGTTGGTGATAAATAAACATTCATGGACCTCATTGTCAGGCTCATGTTCTGATGTCCACTGTTACAGGTGAACCAGCAGTGCATTTTAAGACCAGACAGTCCTGCTGCAGGCAGTTTGCAAACTTGACTTCAGCATGTGATCTTTTTTGCATTCAGCACAAGATCAGACAGTGAGGAAAATTACTATTATCATTTAAGTGTTTTTGTAAGACTTGAAAACGTTGTTGCAAGAAAGTTCGTGAGCCATTTTTGTAAAAGAGGTGTGGGGATAGAGAGTGTCGTCACATGTGGTTAGCAGGACCCCAAAGCAGAGGCAGGATTCTCAGAGAAAGTTCAACAGTTTATTGTCAATACTGCAGAAATGACTACAAGAGCAGTGAACAACTAGTCAGTGGAGGCAGACAGGCTGATGAGTGCACCAGTGGCGTATCCAGGAATTTTTTACTGGGGTGGCCAAGAGAGGACACACAGCTAGTGTGGGGTGGCCCAGGGCAAACCTCCGACGGGGGGCGGGGGGTTCCATCATAACGTCCAACCTCTCTCCCATGATTTCCTCTCTCATGTCAAATAAAGGTGTCTATTCTCATAAAAAAAGTCTCTTCTTAAAAGTCATTTTTAAAATTCTATTTCCTCCTATCACAGTCCTCAGGTATGTCTGCTTATTTGAAGTATGTTTAGTCTGTAATAAATGTTCAAAAATTGGATTAGAGTAGCAAAATTTAACTGCTCTTAACTCATTTTATAGAATCCCATAGAATAATCTGTGTCACCTGTATTTTAACCTGTTTGCTCCACCAATTGAGGTGCCATCTTGTGGTTGCATGAAAACATAGCATTCAGGCAACAGAACAGAAAATAAATAGCTTATTCATGTTCCTGATAAAGGTATAAATTAATACATTGGTCTTGATACAGCATACATTAATATGTTTATTTAAATCACAGAGAAAAGACTTTTTTTTACTTATTGTCAATGTACATAACAATTGAAATCTCAACCGTAATCAGAGTATATATTACAAATTATTCAAACCAAACAAACCCTAACTACAAAAACACAAGACCGTTAGACAGATTCTCTGTTCATCCATCTTACATCAGATGAATTCTCCTGTTTTGGTGAATGGTGGCAAAAAGTTTAATACACTTGTCCATGTCAAGGGACTTTGCTCTTCTGTTTTCAATGCTGAGAACACCCAAGTTGCTCAGTCTGTCATCTGTCATTGTTGTACGCAAATGTGTCTTGATAAGTTTGAGAGCTGAAAAGCTACGCTCACTTGCTGCACTGCTTACTGGGAGGGCTATGGCTATCTTGCACAGACAAAAAAGCTCATGAAAAACATCTTTATGTGGTTCAAGGAATACTGCAAGTTCCACAATACCAGACAAGTTTGGCATTCCACTTTGCTGTTTCCTTTGCAAAAGCCTCCTTGTCTGGTGGAGTTCATGACTGAGATCTTCAGAGTCACTTTCATAAATTTCTCCCAGGCAAAAGACTGCTTGCTCCTCAAGGAAACATGTGCTTTTGGGGTCTAAAGCTTGTATCCCTCTCATTATTTCGCAATTGTCTTTGGAGAAGCGCCTGTCTAACTCTCTGAGCATGGTGTCCACAATGGGGTAGAAGATTGTCCTCCTAAAGGAATCCTTGTCACCACTGTTACATGTGCGTTGACCCAATGTAGAGGTTATGACAGATTCACCAAGTCTGGAATTAACGTTATGAGACCTCTTTTTCTTTGCATTTTCAATGGCAATGTTGCACTGTGGCCATGTCTACAATACCGTTCCACAGACTGTCAACAAATGTTTCACTTCTGTACTCCTGAAATGAGTCTTTGAGTGCACTTATTAAATCCACTGCCATGGCAAGGTCAAGTGAAGGAGATTGGAGGGTATCAGACAGCACCTTTGCATCCCCAAGAAGCCGTCGAAAGGTTGCAAGGAGACTGACAAAGCTTATGTCTAGCTGAGTCAGCAAACCTCGAGCATCTACAGATCTTTCCCCACTATTTTCTGCAGCAATGTCGTGCAGAACAGAAAGTACAGCAGGTAATCTGTCCATTAGATTTTTGCAGGCCAAGTGTCTACATGCCCATCTTGTGTCACTGAGCTTCTGCAACTCCCTTGGCTGACCTTCATACATTTCTTTTTGGACATCCAGCCACTTCTGGTGAACATAGGACCCAGACATGAACACATAGAGCTTCTGTTGTAGTGCAAAAAAGCAATCAGCCTCTGGGACTGCCTTCACAGAATCAACAAGGACCAAGTTCAGGCAATGTGCATTACAGTGTACATAAACTGCATGTTTTGCGTGGGTCTTTATTCTGTCTGTCACTCCAGAGTTTTTCCCACTCATAACTGATGCTCTGTCATAACCTTGTCCAACAAGATTTGATCTGTACTCAAGTCCATACCTTTCCAAAGAGTTGATGATTTTGTCTTTGAGTCCTTCTGCATCCAATCGTGTAGCTTGTTGAAAATCCAGAAAACTTTCGTGCACTACCCCATTGTAGTAATACCGAAGTACCAGTGAGAGCTGCTCCTTCTTTTTCAGGTCCTTGGTTTCATCTGCTATCACAGAAAACACTTCACTTTCTTTCACTTCCTGAATTATTTCCTCACGGACCATATTTGCCAAGCATGTTAAAATTTCATTTTGTATGACTACGCTGGTGTACTTGGCATTTTGCTTTCCCTTCATTTTTTTCTGTACCACTGGGTCATGCTTTGCAATCATTTCCAAAATTTCTAAAAAGTTACCTCTGTTAACTGCCTCTTGTGTCTCGCGGTGACCTCGTTGCGCAATGTTTTGTGTTGCAGTCAAAAGAAGTACTTCAGCCACTGTTTTAATATATTTTCGATTCTCTTCAACTTTCTTGTTGTAAGCTTCATCAAGGACATCCCGTAGTGAAGAATCCGTTAGTATTGCCTTCTTGTGCTCACCCCATGCAAACATGGCATTGACATGACCTTCTGACTTCTCATGTACTTTAAGTCCACTATCTTTGTACATTGCCTTTTTCCAATGAGAGAATCCCAATTGTGATGTGAATACAGATGCTGGGGTGTTTGGCAAAGAGAAGTGTCGACATGCAAAACAGTAGGCAGCATTTTGGCTTTGAGAGTACTCAAGCCATGGGTGTTGTTTATACCATTCACTGTTAAAGGACCTCTTCCTGTTGCCTTGCATGGTTCGTGGAAATACTTTCAGTTGAGGCTGTGCAGGACCTGCTGCTCTGGACTGGGAAATGTCTGTAAATTATAAATAATCATGATCAGTCCCCACTTAAGTTTTCATGAAGTTCCATTCCGAATTTGTGATCAGCATTACAACATCCATGTTATTTAAACAGAAAGCACTCATAATGTTGTGTAAACTGAGAGTTAAAAGTGTCACATCATACCGTGAGGTCCAGGTGGGGCAGCATGTAGTGCAAGATGAGGAGCATCTCTGTCATTGGTGTCATCATCACCCACTGACATGCCCTCTGAATCACTTTGCTCAATAGATGAAGTACCTGAAGGTGTAAAAACAATAAACATTACACCTATAGACTGTATGTGGACAGATGAGTGTTAGACATTTTCCTTTGTCTTTTCAATTAATAACCCAGTCAATCTTTATTTGTATAATACCAAATGACAACAAAAGTCATCTCAAGGCACTTCATGCCAGAGCAAGTTCTAAACTGAACTATTCAAGTTTTAATGTGTTGGTGTGCTGTGTACGAGCAAATTAATAGATTACACTTTGGGCAATATTGGACAGTTCTTTTAAAATGAAATCAATTATGAGAATACATTAAAACTTCAGGTGACTGTTCGTGAATTATATATTTGGACATAACAGAACTTGATATACCATGATGCTTGGCAGGTGAAGCTCCAGACACTGCTGGATCCTCCTCTGGGTCTGGCTGCTCTGCTGTCAGAATTCACAGATATATAAAAAAAATATGAGACATCAATGGGCTGGAGGTTCTGCCACACACATATATTTTAATATATTTTACACTCACACAATCATACAAACATGGGCCTACGTGTGTGTGTGTGTGTGTGTGTGTGTGTGTGTGTGTGTGCATGCGTGCATGTATGTATTGTGCACATTTTATTATTGTCCTGTCTTTTAAAACAGTTTTAACTGCTGATGTTTCAGACAGTTGTAATTGTATAACTGGAGTGACAAACAGCTTAAATGCAAGCCTAATTCCAACAATGACGTACCATCCTGTGCAGGGGGTGTTGACTGCACTTGCTCACTACTGCTGCACCTAGGCTGCTGATGACGTGACTTGTTACTGCTGCTGGTAGAAGCTGTGGCTGACTCTGACTCTTTTCTTTTTTTGAAGAAGTTCTGAATGTCTCCTTTTCTCTTCATAACTATCCTCTTAACATCCCTGGGGACAATGTAATTCAATGACTCAATCAATCAGTTAGTCAATTAACTTTGTAGTAGGTGAATACCCACAAACATCAGGCAGGATCATTGTCAATTTGGGTTACAATCAATGTGCAAAAAGTACAGGTCATAAGAAAATAGTAAACAAAATGACTACTTATATCCAATACATAGGTTTATTTTTACACGCCTACAACTCTTAAAATTCACTTTACACAACACATATTGCATCTCAAGCATTTGTGGCCTGTTTGAACGTCTAGAATTATGTAAACTGTGAATGAATTTATTGCTACAAACAAAAAGGATTTATCTCCAAGAGAAAAAAGTCTTCAACCAGCCCTTAAATCATGGAACATATGCTATAAATAAATCACAGCTGGTTCTATCTGTCACTATAATTTGACACATTGGTTGGTAAAAAGAAATTAGCTTCACTGAACACAGATCTACAAAGGACACTTCAAGTCTGCAGTCCAGAAAATAGTGTTTCATATTTCATGGTGGTATCCAAATAAAAGGCTAATTGAAAAACTGAACACTGAGCTAGCTAGTGCAGTGTAGTTCGTCTTTTAGCTGCTACTTAACGATGGATAAAGTTTTACATATTCAGAGAGAGGGAAGTACAATATAACTAAACATTAAATTACCATACCTCTCAATCGACAGACGTTTTTAATCCAGTTGCCGAAATCAAGTGTGTCTGTCAATGTCCTCCGGTTTCACGGACCAGCAGTAGCTAAGTGGTGCATGGGGGGGGCACCGTGGGCGTGGCTCTGCGCTCTGCCTCTCTCCGTGGCTAGTGTGTGCGCGCTGTGCAGAGCAGGCGGCACGCGGCAGGCTGGCAGCAGCAGCAGCGGCGGTAAATTCATCATCCAGGATTTTTGGGTTATATTGAACAGATAATCTTTGTTTTTTTATTGTGAAAGAAGTTGTAAATTGTGACTACAATGACTCTTTTGCATTCAAAGCTGGCACCGTTTGGGTCTACTTCCTGTGTTGACAAACTTGACCAACTTCCTGTGAGAGCTGGGGTGGCCAATGAGATTTAGGGGTGGCCCTGGCCACCCCAGGCCACCCCCTAAAATCGCCAGTGGAGTGCACAGAAAGAAGCTGACAGGGATCACTGAGCACAAAGACGCTCCCTGTAGCAGATGAATAATCAGTCATTAATTTGTATAACATAAGTATTTATAATCAATAACTCTTACATTATGAATTCTAAACCATGAATTGTCATAAAAGTTGAAGGAGAATGATGACATTCAGCTTCAGATACAGTATAACCCACTATTACTTTTAATAATAGAATTGACACGGATGCCGTCCAGTTTAGTTAAAACAAGGAAAACTTTAAGACTTGATATGATACAGTGTCTTAACCAGTAAGTTTGTCAGTAAGTCCCATGACAATGGCTGGACTAAGTTTTTCAACTTTTCTTCGAGTTCTTCTGTTACTTTTACTACTCTTTGTAACGGAGAGCTTCGCCTGTACGAGTGGAGGCATTGTTTACACGAGTGAACAGCTGATCGCGCTGTGTAAACCAGTGCTGCTGCCCAGAGACAGACCTGTGATCCCAGAGGAGTTACGGAGGAAACGCCGGGGTTGCAGATCTGGATTTAAATGGAGGGAGAAAAGAAAAAAAAAACATAAACCAGCAGTCCCGGCGATCATAATGGGAAACGTGAGGTCTTTGGGGAATGAGACAGACGAGCTAGCGGCGCTTGTGAAGACCCAGCGGGAATACCGGGAGTGTAGCATGATGTGCTTCACTGAGACATGGTTACACCCGCTCATCCCGGACAACAGCATTGCGGTCCCAGGCTTCAGTTTGGTACGGGGAGACAGAGACTGTGCTAGCAGCAGGAAGAAGAAGGGAGGTGGGCTTGCACTTTATGTTAGTGAGAGGTAGTGTAACCCCAGACATGTGCACATGTCAATAAAGTAATTCTATTCTATTCTATTCTATATACACACACAAATCAAATAACCAACTTCTTTATAAAATTAGATGTTTATTTAAGTCTGTCCCCTAGATTAGCCCTGAATTGCTTTAATTAATTTAGAGGTTTAATCATCAGAACTTATTCACATCTGAATATATATATATACAGTCATGGAAAAAATTATTAGACCACCCTTGTTTTCTTCAATTTCTTGTTAATTTTAATGCCTGGCTCAACTAAAGGTACATTTGTTTGGACAATTATAATGATAACAACAAAAATAGCTCATGAGAGTTTAATTTAAGAACTAAGGATTATTCATTTTCCATGGTTTTCTTGATAATAACCAAAATGACTTAAATTCTTACATCAATAGCTATGGCATTGTACCGCCAAAAACACTACTTTTAAGCATTCCATGTTTTCTTTTCTGTTTGCTTTAAACACATGATACACACAAGAGTTAATACTTGATTGCATAACCATTGTTTTTGATGACTGCAGCCATGCGTCTTGGCATGCTCTCCACCAGCTTCTGACATTGTTCTGCTGTCACAGCAGCCCATTCCTGTTGGACAAATTCAAACAAATTTTCTTTGTTTTTGGGCTTGTGGTTCTCCATTTTGAGTTTGATGATTTTCCACAGGTTTTCAATTGGATTAAGATCTGGTGATTGAGCAGGCCAAGGCATGGTGCGAATGTTGTGGTTCTCCATCCAGGCTTTAACTGACCTTGCCGTGTGGCAAGGGGCATTGTCTTGTTGGAAAGTCATTCGAGGCAGGAAAGAGTTTTCCAGCTGATGGAAGAAGACTGTTTTCAAGGGTAGTCCTGTACTTGACCTGGTTCATTCGGCCTTCACACAATTGCATTTGCCCTGTTCCACTCAGACTGAAACAACCCCAGATCATGACTGATCCACCCCCATGTTTTACTGTAGGGGCAAGACAGTCTGGGTTGTAAGCTTCTCCAGGCTTCCTCCTAACCAGTAAGTTGGCTGGAGTGGGCATCAATTCAAAATTGGATTCATCACTGAAGAGAACCTTAGCCCAATCATCAACAGTCCAATCCTTGTGGTCTCGAGCAAAGAGTAACCGGGCCTTCCTCTGCCTTTCATTGATGAAGGGCTTCTTGCGTGCTCTGTGTGACTTCAAACCAGCTTCAACAAGTCGGTTTCGAACTGTCCTTGCCGAGCAAGTCACATTTCTCGACAGTGCCCACTCATTTTTAAGGTCCCTGGAGGTCTGACGACGATTCCTGACACAGGAACGGATGAGTGCCGCGGTCATCTCGTGGGGTAGAAAGACGTTTCCTGCCACGGCCAGGTAGCAATTTGGTAGTGCCATGTTCAGCTTGTTTTTTTTGTTGTAATGAACGGCTGTCTTGGAGATCTTCAGTTTTTTCGCTACCTGTCTCTCACTCATGCCAATTTCCAGCAGTGCCAAGATTGCTGCCTTTGTTGCTTCACATAATTCTTTTGTTTTAGGCATTATGTGAGAGCTGACAACTTCTGAGTTGTGCTACGGCTTGAATGTAAGCAGGAAACCACTCCAGGCCTTTGCATGTGCAGTGCTGCTTCTGACATGAAATGGCCTCTTATATACCCTGGGAACCAATTAAGCTTAAGAATGTCAAATAGGACATAAAGTATTATGTGACCAGCTGCATTTTTTGTTGTGTTCATTGTATTATACGTTTAGTGGTACCAGATATTAGAATGAACAAGAAATTGAAGAAAACAAGGGTGGTCTAATAATTTTTTCCATGACTGTATATATATATATATATATATATATATATATATATATATATTATATCACTGTTCATAGATAGATGGGAGGTGTTGCTGAGGACTGGGCTGCAGGTTCTTTCTGAACCTCAGCCTTTTGTCCAAACTTGTTTCCCATGAATACATAATAACACACACACACACCATTTTTTACTTGCAATGAAACAATTTTTGCTATTGTCAGTGTATTGACAGTGTGGAAATTTTCGCTCTACTTCTCTGCTCCACCCTTATGTTTATTTTTTGCTGGAAGGCAAAGCGGCTAAAGAAAAACAGGTGTTAGAACTGGTGTTAGCCATGAAAGCACTTCAGGGTGAGGAGGATACCTGCACAAATAAAAAGATTTATGATGAGAGTCAACAGAAAGAGGAGCTGGCTATTCTAATAAGTCCTCTCTATGTGCTTTACTGTGCAACTGCCAACAATGATGTGATGTGAAGCACAGGAACTCTGAGACAGAAAGCCAGTTAGTAACATGATTAATGGGAGGGAGAGGAAACACATTATCATCTCCACCGCTCCAACAGGAAAGTCATAAGCCTGCTCTGAAAAAAAGACTGAAAGTGGGAGTTGGTTCCATAAAATTATTTTATTATTATTATTTTTTAAATTATTTTTATTATTAACCTATCCATTAATTTATTTGATTGTATTTTATGTTATTTTTTTTTTCTTATTTTATTTAACTAATTTTTAGTATTTAATTTTGTACATTATGTTAAGTATTATTGTATGTCTCACTCTTTTTCTTTTTTTAAATGTTAATGCACCTTATTGTGGCAGCTCCTCACATCTCACAATAAAGATTTTGATTCTGATTCTGAAAAGGAGCTTGTTAGCCGTGGCACACATTGTACTTTTGTAGACCTGAGGAACCTGCAGTAGTCCTGCATTCTGAGAGTGCAGAGTTTCTGGACCATGTTCTTCTGGATCAGCTGGAGAGTCTTGATAGACTTAGTGTCTTAGAGTCTTAGTGGACTAATTTTTCTACTTTGTTTTGAGAAAGGATGTGCCTGGTTTTCACAATGTTACACAGGTGGAAACAAATCAGTTCTATAAGTTTGTTTCATGTGGATATTGAAGGACATATTTTGGTCAAAAATTACCCCAAGATTTCTTACAGTGGGGCTAGAGGTCGGGGCAGTGCCAGCTAGAATAAATCAGTCATGACATAATTTACAGTATTTCTGAGATTTTCAGGGCCAATTAAAGTAACTGTGAAAGTGAAAGTTTATGGAGTGTTTTTTATTAACACTGCCTATTCATAAAGTGAACAGAATTGGCCCAAGCACAGAACCTTGAGGAGCTCCATGGCTGACTTTGGAGAGCATGGAGGACACATCATTAACATGTACAAACTATCGATCAATCTGATCAGTAGGACCAGCTTAAAGGGGTTCCTCTGATGAATGTTCTAATCTCTCCATCCATCCATTATCTACCGCTTATCCTCATAGGTCGCGGGGGGGCTGGAGCCTATCCCAGCTGTCTTAGGGCGGAAGGCAGCGTACACCCTGGACAAGTCGCCACCTCATCGCAGGGCACATAGAGACAGACAACCATTCACACTCACATTTAAATTAGCCAATTAACCTAATCCCCATGCATGTTTTTGGATGGAGAACCCACGCAGACACGGGGAGAACATGCAAACTCCACACAGAAAGCCGCCCCTTAATCTCTCCATGTTGCAGCTTTTTTTTTAAACTGTAGATATATTGGGTATACAAACTAGCAGAGTTTGGGTGCAGTTACCCTTTAAAAACTATAAACGAGGCTATCAAAATCACAACTCAAAGTCACTCTATAAGAGGCTATTGAAATTAGAAATCAAAATCACTCTAAATGAGGCACGTAAACTAGAAAACAAAAGACACTGTACTATGGCCATGAAACTTATAGGACATAAAAACTGCTCTTGAAACACGAGGGAAGCTGGCAAGGACAACAGAGGATGGGAGACAGACTTGGGAGAACTGGAACAGAGACTGGGAGACATGACAAAGTAAGACGATTGCACAAAGACAAAAGGGAGACAGGACTATTTAAAATGAGGCAATGGGACACAGGTGGAAACAATCAGGGCGGGGCTGACAATCACACAGACAGGAACACAGGAGGGCAGGAAGCAAAAACACCTGAATCAACATTACTACAAAATAAAACAGGAAGTGACACAACAACAATCAGGCATGAGACTAAAACAGTTTACTAAAGAGACAGAGCATGACATTGCGTTTATTTATGTGACTGATCAGGGGTTTTGTTTGTTGGTTATTTTTGCCATTGCTGATTATTTTTGTTTAATTCGATAGAAACTTTGTTTTTTTGTACATTAGTGATTTAATTTTATGTATTATTGCACTGACTGTATTTTCCCTTGTCCCTTTCAGTGGCTGAGAGCCTCAGGTGGGTGTGTTGGTGCCACAGGTGGTGTTTTTATGGCATCAGGGAAGCAGTGTCCACCTAGTGGCATGCAAAATACTGAGGCTTTGCTGCGTGACCAATTTGTTGAGCATGTAATTGATGGCGCACTCCCTTGTGAGCTAAAGCAGTTTTTGCATTGGCAGTGTTACGACCTGAGTTGGCATGGGATGAAGGGCGCAACATAAATGCTGGTGTTATCTGGCAATCACTTGCTTTATTGAGCGTTAACAAAGGAAAAAGAACAATACAGAAATCTCAATACAAAAAGCGAGGACAAAGTAAAACCAACGAAAAACACTCACTGGTACTGATAATCAACTCAGAATTACCCACTAATAAACTACTTATTAATTGAACAAAACACCACCACGACTTCTGTATCTACACAAAAAGACACCACGCTAGGAACACAAATCAAAACCAGTCTCTTAAAGCACCAATTGACTCCAAAGGGCTATCACACAGACATGCGGGGAAACAGCCTTCAATGCGAATCCCCCGAAGCCATCTGACAGGTCCTCTTTTCAGTCTTGAGGAGCAGCTCCGGCGGCCAATGATTGGCTGATGAACGTCATATGGAGGAGGGTGGAACCTGGATGTTGTGCATCCGTGGTGGCTGGAGATTGGCCGAGGATGGTTACATCCGAGGCGGAAGCTGGATAGCGCGAACCCGTGGCAGGAACAGGGGCATCCCCAGAGGCGGTCTGTGGGTGGCACTCCCAAGGGGATTCCTTGGTGACGTGGTCCATATTTGACAGCAGGAACGAGCAGGAAATAATATATGCATTAAGAACACTTTTACCAAAACATACTAGGGTACGTAACACCCCCCTATCTAAGTTCAAGTCCCTCATTGGGTTTTTTTTTCAATACACACGAGATAGGGTGTCTGCTACAACATTTTCCAAACGTTTTTTGTGTTTGATAATAAGGTTGTGTTCCTGCACCAGTAAAGTCCATCGCATGAGCCGTTGATTGTGGTTGTACATCCGCGCAAGGAATACCAGAGGGTTGTGATCTGTGTATACCACAACGAGCATGAATATATGTACACCTCAAACTGTTGTAGCGACTGCAGCATAAGAGGCTTTCAGGGGTCTTCTGTTCACCCTACGTCTCCTCCTTGAGAATTTGACCTGATCAAGACATCTAACCTCTGGCTCCTTGCAGTCTGGCCAGAGACAACACCCTGTGTTTACATAGGTGGCTTCACCCTTTTTGATCAGCTTCATGTTAGCCTCTAAGGTGGTAAAAATGCCATTTTGAAACAGAACATCACCCCTGGATAGTGGGCCAAGAGGCTCTCCCCTTTACACTCCCTGCAAGATTCACCACTTAGAGTCAGACCTGGCGTCTGCAATAACTAGATTTACATCTTTCACACCCCGGAGACCTCAGTGTGGAATGCAGAAGATCACAACCCAGCAGGAAGGAGAAGAAGTGAGTTCTGTCACTGACTGAATTTCCTGATTAAAGTTTACACTGCCTCTTCCTAAATAACAGGACACGCTAAAAACATATTAGATTTTCAGCTTCATCAAACTAAGTCACGTTCACCCCGGATATGAAGAAAAACAGTAATTAAAATTTGGACTGCATACTCTCTCAGTGAAATTGATATAACTCTTATTACTAAGCTGATTACTTATTACTAAGCTGTCTTGATACTGTATTTACTCGCATTGTTTCATCAAATTATATCATGACCTTCACAGCTTTTGATAATGAAATGATTGTTAATGTGTTGTTTTGTTCTTACTACTAGTAGTAGTTTTATTAATCAAATGAATGAGTGAAATGATCAGCTATCAGTTATATGTCTATGCACAAGTATTGAAAATGAGGTTTTATTTTATTATATGCACTGAAAATTTATAGATATTGGCCATGGTGATGGAATATGAGACCTCCGTTCTTTAATTCAAAAGTAAGAGGAGACACATGCAAATCTGGTCATCTCCACCCCACCCAAATAGTTCAGACAGGCCATCTGAGCTATCGTCAGCTTATTCAACCAACAAAGCCTCAAGAAGCTTTGATCGGACAATCAACCAGAACCAGATCCGCCACGTCTTCGCCTTGTGACGCACGCTGCCAGCGCCTTGGACCAAGTACTGAGCCGGTACCCCAGACTACCTCCGTGACATCGCCAACCTCAACATCCCACGCAGTCCGCAGTTCCAGAGAGGGGGCTCAACGGAACCACGGACAAGCGAGCAGAACACCTGGCGACAGTCCCCTGGAGTCACCTGTCCACGCGCAAGTAAGCAGCAGCACAACAACACGGCTTGGCTTTGGGTTGATGTCTGATAGAATTTCTCCACTCAGTTCTTCCGTCCCAATCTAGATTAAATCTGATTCATTTTATTATTAATTTTCCCATTTTCCACTTAGTCTGTTCATCACAGTCACACACCATCACCATCGCCTTCAGGTTATTTTCTTATTAGGCAACTCACCATTTTCATTAATTCAGTCTGTTTTATTATGCTCATCATTTCATCACAGTTATCATAATCATTTGTTCACTCCATATGTGTTAAAATAAATATCACATATTACATCCAAGTTGTTGTTTGTGGTAATATTCATTTAGTTATAGATCTATGTAACTAAAAGAATTCAGGATTTCAGAAGAGGTTGATATACACCAGTTAGACTTGATTAGCAATGTCCCATCATTTCACACCATTAATTGCTTCTGGCTTAATGAGTCTGCTAATCAAATTAACGGAGGTGGTGCCCCGAATTTAATGATCATCTTATAATTCAACCAAAGTGTAGTAATGCTACACGACTAAAACAACGCCAACATTTCCTTCTCTATGGTAGAATACGGGGACTGCAACAAATAGCAGACCGGGTGCTGTACTCCGTTCTCGTCTTCCTGGATTAACACGGACCCTGCTCCCACTGCACTGGCATCAACCTTGAGTTTAAAGGGCCAGGAGAAATCAGGTGCGACGAGGACCGGGGCATGACATAAGAGAGATTTTACCCTTTCAAACGCATGCTGGCAGTTTGGAGTCCACTTAAACTCCACTTTAGGACTGGTGAGACTTGTCAAAGGATGAACCATGGTGGAAAAGTTTTTACAGAAGTTTCTGTAATAGCCAGTCATGCCAAGGAAACACCGTAGCGCACGGTGGTTGGCAGGAACTGGGAAAACGGTTATAGCGCTGACCTTAGTGTCAATAGGGCAGACCTGCCCCTGGCCGACCTGCCATTTGGCTAGCTTTAGCGTGAGCGATGCTTACGCAAGCCAGCTGAACACTTCCGTTAAGCTCCGTACATGCTCAGCCCAGGAAGCTGAGTGGACCAAAATGTCATCAAGATATGCATTGCAATTGGCTACCCCAGCAAGAACAACATTAACAAGCCGCTGAAAAGTGGCGGGTGCATTGTACATCCCAAACGCCATAACAGTTTACTGGAGGAAGTGATCTGGAGTGACAAAAGCGGAGATGTTTGACACATGCTCAGTCAGGGGCATCTGCCAGTAACCTTTCAATAAATCTAATTTTGTGACAAACTTTGCAGCACCTATGTTGTCCACACAGTCTTCCATCAGTGGCAGCATGTAAGAATCGGGCACAGTGACGGCATTTACCTTATGGAAATCTGTGATAAACCTGGGTGAACCGTCCACTTTAGCCTCTAATAAACACGGACAGCTTCATGGACTAGCGCTGGGCTTGGCCAATCCGTTATCCAGCAGATACTGCACCTCTTTTTTCATCAAGTCTCTTTTTACCTGGTTGATGCAGTAGCCATCTTTTACATCAATGTCATGTGTAAGTACATTAGTATGGCTAGGAATGTCACCAAAAAGGCACGGATATTCCGCAGCCAGATTAATGATATCATGCTGCTGTTCAGGTGTCAGATGGCTAAGATGATGGGGCAACACTTCCAACATCTCTGAATTTGGTAACCGCGCACTCTGTTGTGTGGCAGGACGCACAGTTAACCCATTTCGATCACAGGGGCTGGACTCTGCCATGATGAGCGCGGAGCAACCACTTACCGGAGGGGAGTCGGATTCCATGGCAGAGCTAGTTTTATGTTATGGGAATTAGGGCTGTGACGGTATGGATTTTTTATTACCGCGGTGATAAAGCACCCAATCAATGCAATATGGCGGTTTACCGCAGTATCCCCTCCGACACCACCCCCCCCATCACGGCAACTCCGCCACCCCCGCTGCAATCACGTTACTCGCAGTGATCACCATGATCACAGCAACTCCGCCATCCCCGCGGCAAACCTGCTACTCTCCATGATCACCGTAATCACAGCAACTCCGCCATCCCCGCTGCAATCCCGCTACTCTCCGTGATCACCGCAACTCCACCACCCCCGCTCTAATCCCGCTACTCTCCGTGATCACTGCAACTCCGCCACCCCCGCTGCAATCCCGTTACTCTCGGTGATCACCGCGACTCTGCTACCCCCGCGGCAAACCCACTACTCTCCGTGATCACTGTGATCACCACAAGTCCGCCACCCCTGCTGCAATCGCGCTACCCTCCTGATCACCACAACCCCATCGATCACTCCTTGTCCTCTGGAATAAAATGTGAGACAGTGTTTGGCTTTATAACATGATTTGCGGCTATTGTTGAATAAAATCAATTCAACAGAGCAGCCTAAACAATTATGGACAGTACTACATAAGAGGGTGTCTCTGCTGTAAGTACTGACTATTTAAATTGAATTGAACACCTGTTTCTGCAATGCTTCTGAGTTTTATGCCTGTGTATTATGTGCGAATATATACAATTTAATCATGAGAAGTACTGAAACCTCAAAATAAAATATGATAACATGAAAACAACCGCCCCCCCCAGAATAAATCAACTTGCCTGCTGCTGAGCTGCAGTGTGAAAAGTTGTTTCTCTGTCAACTTCAAAACAGGATGTTACTAAATATTATTGTGTATATTTCATATCACAATAACACAATATACAGTCCTGTAACTTTCAACTGCAAATATGTAGCGATAACTTTTTATGATTTAATATAATGCAGTGATGACGGTAATGAGCTCAACACCGCGTTAGGCATCACATGACCGCGGTATTACGGTGATGTGGTTATCATCCCAGCCCTAACGGGAAGAGCACTTTTTCAACATGTTGACACGGCATATGCGCGTTTTGCACTTGCAGTCTGGGGTATTTAACATGTAGTCGGTCTCACTTAATTTCTGCTAAACACTGTATGGTCCGGAGAAACGAGCGGAGAGGGAAGGACCGGGAATAGGCTTCAGTGCCAACACTTTGTCACCAACGTCGAAACATTGGGCAACGGCGGATCGGTCAAACTCTTTTTTTATTTCCGCTTGAGATTTGGCGAGCGCATGTCGTGCAAAGGAACAGGCGTGATGTAAACGTTCACGAAACTTACTTACATAATCGAGCACATTTCTCTCCGAGGCTATCTCAGGTGAAAGGATCTTGTCTTTCAGCACAATGAGGGGACCACGAACAGTATGGACAAAAATGAGCTCTGCTGGACTGAATCCTAAGGATTCCTGCACTGATTCCTGGGGCTGATTCCTGGGGCTTTTGGCAGACCAAAAGTGGTGAAAAACCTGGTCAAAGCTTTCACAATGGAGCGGGACGTGATTTTGCGCAGCGGCACAGCTTCAGGAAAAAGGGTGGACGCGTACAATATGGTGAGTGAAAATTGGTTACCTGATGTTGATCGCCGAAGTGGTCCAACACAATCTATGATCACCCTTTCGAAAGGCTCACCAATGGCAGGTATGGGGCACAGGGGTGCCAGAGGGATGGTCTGGTTTGGTTTGGTTTTGGCTTGTTAATTGACAGATATGGCAGGTGTGGCAGTAATTGTCAACATCTGACTTTAGGGCTGGCTAAAACAATGTCTCAAAATTATATTATACGTTTTGTTAACACCTAGATGTCCAGCCCATGGGCCCTCATGTGCTAGAGTTAGCACATGTTTATGGTATATGTAAGGGACAACAATCTGATGGACCACATTCCAGTCACAGCTTTCGGTTATAGCTGGCGACCATCTATGCATCAAAATACCTTTATCAACTGTCATTGTTCGTTTTATTATTTACCGCAGCAGCAAGGCAATTTTTGAGGCTTTTGTCGAGTTGTTGCGCAGTGATGAGCTGCTCCCGAATTACAGGCAGCCGGAGCTCAGAGGAGATGGCATCAGTATTTACCTGTTCCTGCTCGGCCTTGGCAGAAGACTGGGGCTTCACGCCTGCAGCTAGCTCACTCTCACCTGTGAGAACTTTCAACAACACACTGTCAATTAAATCAACATTATCATCATCATTCTTTCCCACCTCCACAGACAGCTTCTGTGCCTGGGCGCGCGTAATTACGCATGCAGGAAACAGCTCGGTCGGTGCCAAATCATCGCCGTTAAGCGGGAGTTTTGCATCGATGGGGAGGGTAGGCATGATGTCTAACACCTCAAGTGTAGGAGTAACCTTACCACCTGCAATATCATTCTCCATTAGCATCACAATACCATGGATCGGAAACGCCGGACACACAGCTACAGGGAAGAAGCCGGTTACCTGTTTAGATTCCACATGCACTCGGTGCACAGGCCGCAGAATGGAGCCCATTTTCGATACTGCCAAGCACCATGCTGTAACCACGGCTGATTTTCTGACAGACTGTTCAGAAAATGGCAATACATTCGATAGAATCACGGACTGGGAACCATCAGTATCGCGCAAAATCTGCACTGCACACTGAGCATTGGCCACACCGGTCAACGACACTAAGCCCTCTAAAATAAACAGTTTAAAACACGGCTCAGGGCCATCCCCGTTGCATGAGTCTGCAGGTTTTGCAGCCAGTCCTGATTTAATTAAGCCAATGCCTTTGGGCTGATTCGAAACCTGAGATGGCTGTTGCTCTTTGCGCTTCGACGTTAAACAATTGGAAATGACGTGCCCGGTCTTATGCCAGTAGTAACATTCTCTCTCCTCTCTACCACGGGAGGAGTGCGGGCTTACTGGAATGAGGAAGGAACATAACATATACGTAAGCACATATTCATCAGCCATGACAGCTGCAACCGATAACAATTTAACCTTTTGCTCATTTAAGTGCACAACCATGCGTTCGGGCAAACATTTTTTGAACTCTTCCAACAAAATTAACTCCCGAAGAACATTAAAATGTTCAGCTGAGGCTGAACACCACTTGTCAAATAAGCTTCCTTTATTCCTCGCAAACTCAACATAGGTCTGGGTGGCTGACTTTTTATGGGTTCTAAATTTTTTGTCAATAAGTCTCTGGCACCAACTCATCGGCGCGCAGAATAGCGGCTTTCACAGTGTCATAATCGCTACTGTCCTCTAGAGAGAGCGCTGACAGGCTTTACCATGTAATTTACATTGCATCAGTAAAGGCCAGATGTCTGGAGGCCACTTTAGAGCACAAGCAATGCACTCAAAAGTGTTGAAATATGCATCCACTTCAGTTTCTCGGAAAGTTGGCAGAATATGCTTACTAACCTCAAAGGCATTATGAGTAGGACTACCGAGTACGTTGGATGTGTTAGTGTTGTGACGTTTGTGAATGATTCGTTCGAAAGAACGAATCTTTTGAGTGAACGAACTGAACTGAATCACTTCTGGAACTGATTCGTTCCTTTCTCAGTTCATTTGAGCTCAGTCTCAGCGTGATGGCCGGGAGCTGAACTGCCTCGTTCATTCGTTCATGACTCGTGAATTTTCGATGAATGACCCAGCCAGCGAGGGGAGGGGAGGGGCTACTCAGTGACTCAGTGATTCTACCAGGAAACTGCAGTGATCTGTTCACTGAAAGAACTCGTTCGTTCCCCCCAGGAGCAAGTTCGTTGCTCCTCGGAACAAGGGGGAGCAAGTGATAGCAAATGCTGAGTGAAGCCATATTAATCGGTGATTCAGTCAACAAATCTTTTGAACGAATCATTTTAATGAACAATTTGTAAAGATTCAGTTCAGTTAAAAGAACTGTTTTGCCCATCACTAGGATGTGTCAGCTGACCGAGCAGCTGCCTCTACAGCGAGAGTCTGTCTCTGCGCATCAAGCTAACCCGTGGTAGGAACAGGGGCATCCCCAGAGGAGGCCTGTGGGCGGCACTCCTAAGGGGATTCCGTGGTGACGTGGTCCATATTTGACAGCAGGAATGAGCAGGAAATAACATATGCATTAAGAACACTTCTACCAAAATGTACTAGGGTACGTAACAGGCAGCCTAGTGCTACTTTACTGGAGGTCAGGCGCCAATCAATGATGCTGCCTCTGTCACTGTGAAGTAACAGATAGATGCCACTGATCTCACTTCCCTATCTATGGAAGAAATCATGCCATCGCCTTTGCTGCCTACAAAGGGGATTTGGGTTTTACTGACTTGATTGCACACAGATCGAAGCACGAAGTGGAGACGTTGGGGTCAGAGAGCAGAGCAATTGGTCCTAGAAATGTTTTTTGGTGAAACTAACCTCTCCTCAGATGCAGATAAAACAAGAATGCAGAACTACTGCTGACTAGATTTTTTTCCCAGGAGTCCTTATGCTTTTTCATCTGGGCTGAGGTTACTTGGTGGAAAGGAAGTCATGTTGATGAGGAGGATAAGAGACAGTGCTGCTTAAGCCCTATCTGTTGTAGTAGTGGAGATGAGGATGTGTTTCCTCTCCCTCCCATGAACCATTTTACTAACTAGCTTCCTGCCTCACAATCACACTCTAAGACTGTGACTGACTACATACATACAAAAGACCTACAGATGGAAAATAATTTACCAGTCTACACAACCTTTCCATGGGATCTAAACCAGTGAATCAAACAGTGGCAACACACACCATATATCTAACACACATCACACATGAACAAACAAAGGAAAACTCTGTACCTTACCCCTGCACAAAGGGAGACCAAAGAGGCTCGGCACCTTCAACCTACTGTTTATATATGGCAGCCATCTTTACAGATCGGGCACTTCCTGTTACTCAGTGTCACAGCTCCCCTATTGCCCCGGCCCAGTCATTACACCCACCATCGAACTACTCTATTCTCTTACACCCCCCAACCGGTGCTTGATCTGGAATCTATAACTGGCCAGCCGAGAGTGTGAAAAATGTATCTTTTGCCAATGGGCCTGCTGTCTGATCCTCAGCAGCAGGGCACACTAGTTTAAATTGGCCTGAGGGTTCTGCTTAGGGCGACGGCAGGCGATTTGACCTGGGTTTCTACACATAGGGTGTCCTCGTTTATCACACTAACGTGGCCTAGGATGTTGTCCTGCCCTCTGGTGTCTCGGGCCTGGGGAATAGCTCTGTGATCTTTGCAGGACCTGGAGTACGCCAAGGCCCTGTCAACTCCTCTCCAGTCTGACTTTCTGGAACTCTTCTTTAATACCCTGCAGGAGGGTCCCAGAATGATTGTTCACCTGCAGTTCAACTTCCTTGGACATCTCTGTTTTGAGTTCCACTTTGATTTTCTGATCATCATCCCAAGGACGTTGTTGTGAGGTAGTTTTCACTGTTCTTGAATAAGCATGGCCATCTTCCTCCAACCCAGCATGCAGCACTGCCTCAGTTTTCACATCTGAAAATTTAAAGGTGTTATCTAAGGTTACCTTTAGCCTCAAGTCCTTCTTCAACCCATCGTCAAAAAGCCCAGCAATGTCACGCATCAGCACATCTGGGTTCAGGATATTTTCGGCATCATTGACCATCATCTTTTGCCAACACTCCTGTAGACGAAGTGCAAAAGCTCTCACACTCTCTTCAGAGTGTCGCTTACAATTGATGAATAGAGAGCGAGTGACTGAGGCACAGGCAGGGCTGGCATACAAATCCTGTAGCCTTTGGAACACTTTAACAACTGTGTCTTTGTCAGTGTCAGGCAGAATGGCCACTTCCCACTTTGCTTCCCCATCTAAGCAGTTAATTACCCAATCAAGCTGGCTTTCTACAGGTACAGCATATACTCTGAACCACATTTCTAAATCACATTTCCATTGCTTAAAAGAAATTTTATTTGCCCCTCCTCCCCCCAAAAATCTAGAACAAGGCATCATGTATGGAAAAAAAGATGGAATAGAAAAAGCTCTTCATCTCCCACCTCCCTTGTTCTGATTTTGAGACATATTCAGTGGTGTAACAACTTAAATGCTGGTCCTGCCGAGATCGCCCAAAGATGTAACACAGGGTTAAATTACCAGCAGAGTTGTTTAGCACTAAAGAAGGACAAGAACCAAGAACGCGTTTGCAAATAATTTGGGGTTTATTGTAAACTCACACAATGGAGACAGAGGGGGGAGTTGGGGGGATAGCTGCTCACCTTCAGGATAGCACTATACACGGAAACCACAGCAATCAGGTAGAAAAAAACAGTCAGTAAACCTGGTTGTAAAAACCCACCCACCCACTACAAATAAATACAATAGACCTGTGGTGAACAACTAACCCCTTACTACAGCCAGTGGCCCACAAATGACAAGCTTAAAACCCTGCAATTAATTACAGTTTTAAATAGTGTTACACAAAGTTATCAATTAATTACTTTTATTAAATTCATAACATCATACAATAATAAAATCAACCACTACCAGGTACTATACAAACCACAGTGGCGCACAGTGTCTCAGTACAGGTTGGCCACCCTGTCTGGGACAGGAAGAAACAAAACCAAATGAAACTGAAAACAACACACACACCGACAATCACACTCTAAAGCTGGCCGTATACTCGCCATGTCCGCTAGCGTGCGCGCTGTTGCTCGCACTCAAACCATATATACTGCTGCACGACAGATGCAGCAGTAGTTGCAATCCTCTCCCAAACATAGGTGTCACTGTTGTGAAAACACATCCACAACTGACTGGCGAAGCAGAAGAAGAAGAAGAAGAAGAAGAATCAGAGGAAGTAGAAGGTTTCTATGGACTCCCTGGTTGCTAAGGATTTGCTAATCATTTGCGCTCTAGAAAACAACGAGCCTCTCATTTATTAACCAAGCGAGAGGAGGCTGACTGGAGAGCTGACTGCTGAATAGAGAGTCCTGTAGTGTCAACACCTTAAAACTCCAACAGGGGAGAAGAGAGTCACATAGTAGAGAGAGACAACGACTCTTTTCACACGACACGACAGTTGTGTAGTGTGAAAAGACATTAAACAAGTGTGGTTATTAAGGGCAATAGGGCTCTATGTTCTTTCAAAGAAGGATCATACAGTTGCCAGACTGATCTGTTTGCTCAGCTTGGTTTCCAGCGTGTCCATCCTCTTCCAGCTGGTCCATATCCTGTTTGGTGTGTGCAAGACAGAAATTTTGCCATGTACACGACAAGCAGACGCTGCGCCTTTTTGTGCCGCACATGATGGGTTTCCACGTCAATTTGGCGTCACGATTGCGCACGTGCTGGCAGACACGAGTATACAGCCGGCCTAAGACTGCGACTGACTACACGCATACAACAGACCTACAGATGGAAAATAATTTACCAGTCTGCACAACCTATCTATGGGATCTAAACCTAAATCAAGTCGCAAAACACACACTATATATCTAACACACATCACACATGAACAAACAATGTAATAATTGTAATGTAATAACTGCATGGTCACATTCTGGAGACTCATTGTCTTCACACACAGTACTGGGGGTCAACCATGAGGGTCAAACAGGAAATAACAGAAGGGGGATGTGTAGCCTAGAGTGAGTGCTGCTTTCCTTATATGGTCAAGGTATGTGTGTATTCTCTAAGTTAGTATCAACAGGTACCATAAACCGGCCACTACACCAAAAGCAGACCAATACAAATAAGAGTTGAACATCACTGGCACCAAAACTCGGCCAATTGGAAATGACGATGCGTTGAACATTTTACTATGAATCATGCTGTATTACATTGTTCAGGGTTCTTTTCTCTTGATCCTAGGTAGAGCACTAGACTGCTACAGCAGATCTCCTGCTTATCTTAGCTCAGTAGAGAAAAACCCAAAGCTTTGAAAGATCAGATACTCAATTCATTAAATACAAACATTTAATAGTACTACTATTGCAGTGTTTCGTCTTTTATTCTGAAATTTCCATTTTCGCGGTGGTACATGAAGACACCAGGGCAGAAACTTTAAGAGTCTCTGATTCAGCGGCTTTACAGCCTCTATGGTATCGTGAAGTGTCATACAACACCATCCCATCTGACTGGTAACTGAACAGTTCAGTGGGACCCTTCACAACCTGCTTTGTAGCTTACCCGTGTCAAGGAAGCAGGACTGGAACTCCTGCCCTCCACAGATATTGTTCTCTTAAGACATCATGCCTCATCAATTGACCAGTGAATCTCCATTCTTCCTGATGTTTGGGCAGGAGCCAAGACAAGTTGACTTCCTGCTGGGCAGAGTCCAGGATCATTGATTGGATTGAGATTGGATACAAATAAGCATCAGATCATGTTTTATTACCTTGTACCCTGTATGTCACGATTTGTGGAGTTTACTAGAGACTGACAGGAGCTAGTGGGACATTGTTATAGTTGTTTGATAACTGATATTTGTTTCTTGATTTTGATTTTTGTGTCTAAATGATGTAACTGAAGCAGAATGTGTTTGGGATTAATAAATTAATTATCTAACGTGATCTGATCTACTATAGATGAGACAGTTTTTCGTGCGTCATGACATGTGCCGTTCTCCTTTGACTGAAATCAGATGCAATGAACAAGAGTCGATTTGATAAATGAATAATCCAATAAATTAATCTTTTGAATGATTCAGAGCATCTATGATGGTGAAAAGTGTGTGGGGGTCAATGGCAGTGCCGTTGGCGCTAGTATCACACAGCGATGGGAATGGAGAAACCAGGCTGGAATTACGCAACATTGTAACATATTGTTAACCTTAAAATAGTTCTCTACAATTCACAAAAGTGAGGCAGGCCATTGTCATCCACCAGCACAGCAGCTGTACCAGGAATGGCAAGAAATCAATGGAAGGTTATGGAAGGTGTTACCCTCATGGAGCGCCATGCCACAGTGGATATAGCATTCCTCAAAACGAGCAGCAATCAGTGCTTTAACAGGCAGACACAGACTGAGTGAATACTAAAATACATTGACATCCACTGATCAGGTGTAACATTCTGACCACTGACAGGTGAAGTGAATAACACTGATGATCTCTTCATCATCACATAATATCCCAACATGGTCAGCAAATTACAGGTAGCCTTCAGGTCAGATCCCACAGGGTGTAATCATTTCTGTGACTTCATGTATCCTCTCTGAAGGCTACACTTCTTTTTCAGCCTTCACCTTTTTTTCAGCAGGTGCTCACTGATGGAGTGCTGCACACTTTAACAGGTTTTCTGAGCTGTAAACGAAACAATTTGATGCAACACATCTTAATCTTGAAAGTGTATACAGATCAGCTCAAGCTGAGTCAAACTGAAAATGGCCATGTACTTTTTCAAAAAGTTAAAGAAAGCTTCAGATAACAGCAGATGTCACAGAGCACCTCCTGCCTCACGTCTGTTTCTTCTCCTTTTTAAGTTTTCAACATTACACAGAGAGTGGAGGCTCAGACCTGGGGCAAAGTTACACTATAAGAATTATAATTCCTGTAATTACCTTTCATTTGCTCTGGCACACTCACTATTCTGTGTTTGATCATTGAGATCACATGTATTCAGGGCATCAGGTTTGGGTATTTAACTGAAGGGCTGCAAAGACCAGATCAGACATCCAGACAGGTGAGGACCGGCACACCTGAGGTGAGTTCTCTTTCTGTTTCAGGGGAATAGAAACCATCTTAATAGTTTTCTTTTTAAAGGTCCCAACACCTTGAGCTGTTCTTATATCCTCGTCAGGCATAAAAACCAACTGCAATTTAAAACACAGCTAGATTAACCTCTCCATGTTGCAGCTTCTTATTTTCAACTGTAAATATATTGTGTATACAAACTAGCATAAGCTGGGTGTATTTACCCTTTAAAATGGTCATTATTCTTGTCATCAGGTGATACTGTGAGTACTGTGAGAGTCAGTGAGCCCTGAGTCATGCGTCCTGTTGTGGTAACTACCATCCTTCTTTGGGTGATGCTGATTTCCATGGAAGTCTCTGCATGTAAGACAAACTGTCTAAAACAATGTTTTACACAGACAACAGGAACACAAAACTGACAGCGCTTCTGTTTTCTGTGACACAGGGAATCCTGGAGAAATGTGCAAAACCAAATATAAAACACCATGTTGGAAAAACCTTGGTGCCGGCTGGTTCCAGATGGGTCACCGATGTGTGAAGGCATTCAAAAATCACATGACTCATGGTGATGCAGAGGTGATGAAAACAGACACACTCATCAGTTTGCTCCTGTACATCAAGAGATGTGAGGAAACAGTGACATTAGATGACCATTAAATATAATCTTAAGTATAATGTGATGATGGAGGTACACCTACAAATTCAAATGAAGATGGTGGATAAATCTTTATCTTAAAAATGTGTGAGAGCCATGTGAAGTGAAACGTGTTTTCATAAAAATAGAAAAAATGTATTTGTAAATGCTCACATTGAAAGCTTCAATGCAAAACCTTCAAATGAAATGTATAATGGCAAAGAAATATAAAAAAGAGGATTTCGTAGAAAGTGAATGTTTAAGATATGAAGTCCTTCCTCATTTGCATTTGTTTTTCTCCATTTGACATGGACTTGATCAATGATTTCAGATAACATGCAAGAAGTACAGGCATGGCTCCACTGTGGGTCATCTGGTATCAATCCACAGTGAACAGGAGCTGAATCAAGTGATGTGTGCCATGTGGAATCTCCAGACTGGAAAAGCACATTACTGGATCGGAGCCAGGAGGTTCCAGGTAAGCAGTGAATGTTTCTGTTCAGTTTGTGCATCTGATATATTCATAACGAAATCATAGAGGTAATCATAAACAATGAATAAACACTGATCTAAACCCACAAGGATATTTAACAACACCTACTGCAAAAGGCTCACAAGAACGATAGTGAAGAAGTCATTAAAGTGAAGGGTTATAAAAAGACTTACTTACTTTACTTTATTAATCCTCAGTGTTATTATTTTGTTATAATAATTATATTATAATAATATTTTTCAGTTGCACATCACACACAGGGGATGAAACACACACATGCAGTAGAGGAGAGGTGTCAGAGTGAGGGGGCTGCGTATCCAGGTTTAGTGCCTTGTTCAAGGGCACCTTGGCAGTGCCCAGGATGAGGAACTGGCACCTCTCCAGCTACCAGTCCACTCTCTACACTTGGTCCTACCTGGACTTGAACCGGTGATCCTCTGACTCTGACTGAAATATATATATATATATATATATATATATATATATATATATATCCAGGCAGGAAGGCAGGAAGCACAAACTGCAGCTGTAATAAACCAATTAATCTGATGATAATTGGATGGTGCGATGAAAAATGCACCTTACAAATGTTATGTCAGCAATCTACCCTCTGCTAATCCTTTGTTGTTGTTTTTTTAGATTCCCAATAGTTCTTATTATTATATGGGTTGGACGGATAAATCTGTGCTAAATTATAGCAAGTGGGCTTATCGCCAGCCGGATAACGCTTGGTGGAAAGAGAACTGTGTTGAGATGAACTACTGGAGTAAGTAAAAGGCTGAGTAGAGAAAAATGACTTTTCTATATAGAAACCTGAGAGACGTCATCACTATTAACCATTAAATTTCCACTCTCACTGAATCACTTGCTTCCTCTTTTCTATTTTCCAGGCTGGGGACTCTGGAATGATGCAAACTGTTGGATCCATAATCCCTATGTGTGTGCAGTGTAGTTCAGAGTGAACAAGAAGAGCTGCATTTGAAATAATCAGCTTCAAATGGAACCACTGCAAGTTTCTGCATTTACTGCAATAAATGTTCAGCATCAGCAAACATGATGGTTCTGCTTTCTTTTCTGTTTGTACTGAAAGCTTTACTCAAGCACACAATGTGAAAAGAAATTATGCAAAGACCTTGAGATAATACATTCATTCATTCAACTAATTTAACAGAATCAAACTAATTAATACTTGTAAAGAAAAATCACAAAAAAGAAAGTAAAATAAAGAAGAAAAATTCATTCAGATTTAGCAATTTGATGATGTATCAACTTTAATTTTAAAAAAAAATATCTTTATCTCTATCGGTAAGGGAGACACTGGCCCTGTATTTACTTGGTATTGGATCAATACCAAATTGTGCAGTATCACACACCGCTGCCAGACAGGCAAACTGACATTTTAGTGAAATAAGGGAATTGGGATGCACCCATGGTGAGGGATCAGTGAAGACCATGTCTCCTTTTTTCTGGTGATTTCAGAAAACCAGTAACAAGTGTAAATATGGCGACATTCCTAGTGTCAAGCCACTCCTGAACCAGAGGCAGCATCATCAGTGTTTTACCTGGAGCAGAAGAACTGAACTATTGCGCAATGGTCCAAAAGTCTCCTTTCCAGAGGAAACCAGGAAGAGTCGAGAGGCATAGAGTCCAGATTGCTTAAACTGTCCACATGCACACAAACAGACAATTAAACAACATAACATGGTTATATTCAGTAGTACTGTCATTTTTCATCATTATGCCATGCCTGTGTGTGTGTGTACTTATTCAGGGTTGGGGTGGGTTTTATTTTATTCTGCTTTTATTTTTCCCATCGTTGTTTTTAGCTTCTGTGAGGCACTAAACTGCACAAAGTATGAAAAGTCCATATAAATGAAGTTTGATTTCATTTCATTAAGTTTGAAAGTTGAAGGCATTCCAGGTGTGTGCAGCACAGAAACTAAAGGCAGTTTTCTCAATCCTCAATATTTACACATAGATCTTAAAGCGTCAGCCAGTGTGATGAGCAAATGTTGAATGCTGAATAATGACTGTTGGCGCCGTTTAATAAGGAGGAGATGTATGATGATAAGTTTGCTTTAAGGCTTTGGAGATAAAAAGAAACCAATGTGCATTGTGTCCTAAAGATGCCCACTCAACCTTCTCATATAGGATGCAGTGATGAGATGAGTAATAAATGTCAGGGCAGAGAGAAACACTGAATCAAGAGGTTTAAGAGTGGAGGCAGAGGCGTGTCAATAGATGATGTCACCATAATCCAGGACAGACCTGAAGACAGCCTCACTTATCCACTTCCTGCTGAACATGGGAAAACTCTCCATGTATGTGAACAAATAACTTATTTTTGTTGGAAATTAATGACAAGTGTGTCTATGTATAATTCTGCTACGGTTACTCCTCTGAGCTGCTGTAGTGTCATGCAGAGGATGTCTGGAGTTGCCCAGGATGCCCTGCATGAGAGCTCTCATCCGTCTCTCCAGCACAGCTCTGACAGAGTCCCAGGTATTTATAGGACTGGACCACCTCAATGTTCTGACCATATATTGTGACCGGCTGATGGGAAGGACTCCTGCAAAAGTCACTGATCATTTCCTTGATCTTAGACGCATTCAGGATCAGGCCATTTCTCTTGCTGCAGTCCGTGAAAGCAGTCAGCAATTCCCTGTACTCGCCTTTGTCCCCTCCCTTCACACAAGCCACAAAAGCTGTATCATCAGAGTACTTCTGAACATGGCATGTCGCAGAGTTATATGCAAAGACTGCAGTGTATATTGTGAAGAGAAAGGGGGCCAGAACGGTTCCCTGTGGTGCTCCTGTATTGCTCACAACCATTCCTGAGACAGTCCTCCCCATCCTGACAAACTGCGACCTTTCAGTGAAGTATTTGTAGATCCAGGTTGTAAAGATAGGATCCACTCCGATCTTCACCAGCTTCTCTCTCAGCAAGAGAGGCTGGATGGTATTAAAAGCACTGGTGAAGTCAAAGAACATCAACCTCACAAAGTCCCCAGTTCCATCCAGGAAGGACAGAGACCAATGGAGCATGAAGAGGACAGCATCGTTCACACCCATGTCTTCCTGGTAGGCAAACTGCAGGGGATCAAGTGCCTGTTCAACCTGTGGTTTGAGATGTGCGTGAAACTGGCCCCCCACCCCACGCAAAATTTTGGGAAAAGAGTCTGTTTCGTTTGTGCTTTGTTCGTGCTGGTTTATTACGTTTGTGCTGCAACTGTTTTTGAGTTATTAAATATTATTTTATAGGTCATCCAGAGTTCATCCAGCCCCCCATTTGCTCCGAATGGACCCGAAATTGTACCGTTTGTTTGTGCTTCGTTTGTGCTGGTTTGTGCTGTAAAAACTTTCGTTTGTGCCGCTACGGTTTTATAGATATTACACACTTTCATTTCCGGCGATGACGTCATCCAGCCCCCCATTTGCTCCGAATAGACCCGAAATTGTACCGTCCGTTTGTGATCCGTTTGTGCTGGTTTGTGCCGTAAAAATTTTCGTTTGTGCCGCTACGGTTTTATAGATATTACACACTTCGTTTGTGCTTTGTTTGTGCTGTAAAAACTGAATGATGGTCATACTCTCTGATGGTTGATGTTGATTTATTTTGTAGACCGTATTCAATTATGAACACACCGTAAGAGCAATGAAAGAAGACAACACAAACAGTCACCCTTCCTTAAAATAATGAACTTGTCACAGCCCTACAGGATTTAATACCATCCGGATGTTTTTGTTTCCCACGAGGCGACATTTCAAAATAAAAGCCCCAAATTCGGCGTCAGCTATATGTACCCTGGCCTTAAGGAATGCTCAGAAAAATGAATAAGTATACATAAGAACAACACATTTATAGAATTATATGTTCGTACCAGAGGTCATTTGGAATGATGTCAAACTTCTCCTTCATGGGGCTGTAAAACATTTTGTTTGTGCTATTACGGTTTAATGATATTGTTTAATTATCATGCAATTCCACTAACCCCCTGCCATGTCTTTTTTTAACAGTCCTGTCAACCAAAAACATGTCTGAAATACCAATAAAAAGATCATATTCCACAGCCAGCGTTTTGTTCCTTCTTTGAAAGAAGGCTCATGCCCTGCACCTTTTTGACAGGTGTCTGACCGTATCCAATACAAATGATAACACCAGCACGACGAGAGCCTTTCTGGTGGTGACGTCATCACTGGAAATGAAAGTGTGTAATATTTATAAAACCGTAGCGGCACAAAAATTTTTACGGCACAAACCAGCACAAACGAAGCACAAACGAACGGTACAATTTCGGGTCCATTAGGAGCAAATGGGGGGCTGGACGAACTCTGGATGACCTATAAAATAATATTTAATAACTCAAAAACGGTTGCAACACAAACGTAATTTTTTACGGCACAAACCAGCACGAACGAAGCACAAATGAAATAGACTATTTTCCCGAAATTTTGCGTGGGGTGTGGGGCCAGCTTCACGCACGTTGGTTTGAGCAGTCTGAGTACTAGCCTCTCAAAAGTCTTCATAATGATAGCTGTTAGATAGATAGATAGATAGATAGATAGATAACTTTATTTATCCCCGAAGGGAAATTACGTTGTCACAGTAGTCCAGTGCAAATACAATAAGAAATGCAATAACACGAAATACTTAAGTAGAGAAAATAGGAATAAAAAAGAGATAAAAATGAATAAAAATACAAATACAAAGTGAGACAAGGGCTTATAGAAAAGCACAAGTTAAATAAGCAAATAAGCGAATAAAGTGCAGTGGCAAGGTGATAGTATAATACTGATGGTAATGTTACTGACATAACAGTGTATAATAACGGTATAACAGTATATAGTAGTAATAATAATAATAAAATAACATATAATTAACAGTGATAATAATTATAGTGTAACAGTATATAATAACAACAGTATATAGTACTCATGGGAGCAGCAACAGTGTATAATAATAATAATAATAATATACACATAAAAACGTGTCATATATTTAGCCTTACACACAAGACAAGGCATGATGTATGAAATAGGATGTGCATAACGATACAAATATTGTATGAATATGATACATATTATCAATATGATAGTATTCACACATATCACTTATAAATAAAATATTAAACAATAAAAAAAAAAACATTGAGTATATGCTGCAGTGTTTGTACAGTGCAGAAGGGTAGATTAGTCCAATTGTGTCAATGTGGCTCTGGCCAAGGTAGCTGTGTTGTAGAGTCTCATTGCAGTGGGTAGAAACGATCTCCTGTATCGTTCCTTAGAGCAGTGGGGTTGAATGAGTCTGTTGCTAAAGCTGCTCTTTAGCTTGTCCAGTGTTTTGTAGAGAAGGTGAGAGGGATTGTCCCTGATTGCCAGCAGTTTTGCCAGCATCCTCTCCTCCACCACCTCCTCCAGGGTGACAAGTTTCGAGTCTGCAACAGACCCTGCCTTTCTGATGAGTTTGTTTAGTCTGTTGACATCCTTTGCCTTGATGCCCACACCCCAAGACACCACAGCAAAAAAGATGGTGCTCGCCACAACCGAGTGGTAAAACATCTACAGCATCTTATTGCAGACGTAAAAGGACCTGAGTCTCCTTAAGAAGTAAAGCCGACTCTGGCCCTTCTTGTTGATGGCCTCTGTATTGGTAGACCAGTCCAGCTTATTGTCCAGTGTGACACCCAGGTGTTTGTAAGAATCCACTAAATCCACATCTGTCCCACTGATGCTGACAGGAGAGGGCAGGGGCTTGTTCCTCCTGAAGTCCACCACCATCTCCTTCGTCTTCGCCACATTCATCCAGCCCCACGTCTGACGAATCAGAATCAGACGATCAGACACACAGTTCTGCAGTCTCACAAATCATCAACCCAAGTGATGAGGGGAGCACTCACCCGCATATCCTGCAGTTTGGCCTTCAGCAGTCCGGGCTGGATAGTATTAAAGGCACTAGAGAAGTCGAAGAACATGATGCGGACTGAGGTGTTAGGTCTGTCCAGGGAGATGTAGGCCTGCTGCAGCAGGTAGATAATTGCATCATCTACCCCAACCTGGGGCTGATATGCAAACTGCAGAGGGTCTTGCAATGGGCACACCAGCGGCCTGAGGTGTGCCAGGACCAGTCACTCCATGACCTTCATGATGTGAGAGGTCAGTGCCACTGGCCTGTAGTCCTCCAGTGCAGCAGGACATCATTTTTAGGCACTGGAACCAGACAGGATGTTTTCCAGAGCAGTGGCACTCTCTGAAGGCATAGGCTCAGGTTGAAGAGGTGCCAGAGAACTTCACAGAGCTGGTTGGAACATGCCTTCAACACACAAGGGCTGATGCGGTCCGGAACAGCAGCTTTCCTCTGTTTGAGCTTCTCCAATTCTCTCCTCACCTGGCTGGATGTAATATGGAGTCCAGACTGGGGAGTGTGGGACAGGTTCTGAGATTGAGGTCAGCAGTGGGTTGGGGGGTGGAGGTGGCAATGGTGGTGGGAAGAGGTGTCTGCTGCCGGAGGTGGTGGGGAACTGTGGGGGATGTGAGGATGTCACAGGGGGGAAGGAGACAGGGGTGGTGAGAGGTAGATGGTGGTGGGGGGAGGTGGGGGGTTGTTGTTTTGTGACACAGTAGAGGGGTTGCAAGGGGTGGGTGGGTTAGAGTTGAACTTATTGAAAAACATGTTCAGCTCGTTGGCACGTCTCTCGTCCCCCTCAACTGCACCCCCACCTCTCCTCTGGAAACTGGTGATCTCCCTCATCCCACTCCAGACGTCTCTGGTGTTGTTGTCTTCCAGTTTGCGCTCCAGTTTTCTCCTGTAATTGTCCTTGCTCTCCCTGATGCTGTGTTTTAGCTCCCTTTGTACCCGCTTGAGCTCTGCCCGGTCCCCTGATCTAAAGGCCCTCTTCTTCTCATTGAGGAGGATCTCCAGGTCACTGGTTACCCATGGTTTGTTGTTTGGGTAACAGCAGACCTCTTTAGTGGGGATGGTGTTTTCAATGCAGAACCCAATGTACTCGGAGACAGTCAGTCAGGCCATCAATGTCTTCACCATGTGGCTCATACAGAGCATCCCAGTCAGTAGCCTCCAGTGCGCCACGCAGTGTCTCCATGGCCTCAGGGGACTATTTCCTCACTGTCCTCATTGTGACTGGGTGCTGCTGAACCACAGGCTTGTATGATGGTGAGAGCAGGACCAGGTTGTGGTCTGACCTGCCCAGTGGTGGTAGGGCAGTGGAGCTGTACGCATTGGATACAGGCCTGGATACAGGAGTATGCAGAAACCGTACACAGCTGGGAAAGCTGCCCTGTGCCAACAAGGTGCTGCAAAACACCACATACAGCAGATTACAACCAATTTCTGGAATCTGGTGTGACTTAAGCCCCTTTCACAGTGCACAAAAAACATGTTTTTTTTTGTGCACTGTGAAAGGATTGATGCGGTATTTTGACTCCAATCGACCCGGGAGTTTATGGATCGGATTAGCTCGGCTGCATTGAAGGGCGTGTGCATGTGTGCGTCCCAGATTATCATCTACAGACATGCGTAAAATCACAAATAGCTTCATCAGTATCTCTCCTGAATTGTAATCCTATTTCACATCAGTGTGATCCATCAGGTGCAGCACATGTGGCGTCTAATTCTGTGTTTTTATCTCAGGTGATCATGGCTGCACCCTGAAGTTTCTTCTCTCGTGATGAGGACAGCCCCAGTGTGGAGCCTATTTAAATGAATTTGCATATATATTTATGTCATTTTCTGGATTACAGTGTACACCAACTCTCAGTATGAACACACATATTGATAAATGAGGCCCCAGGACCTGAGGCTCCACCCTCTCAGTCCAAATATAGTCACTAAAAACTAGTGATGGACAAATGAAGCTTCATGAAGCACTTATGATATTTTTGACTCCTACAGATGGTGCTCTTAGCTTAAAGAAAAAGGACCACATAACTGAATTTCCATTACACAAGTCTTTTCATTGGCGCGGTGGTGCAGTTGTTTGTGCTCTCATATCACAGCAAAAGGTAACAGGATCGATTCCCGGCACGGGGCCTTTTTGCACGTTCTCCTCATATCTGCATGGGTTCTCTCTGGTACTCCGGCTTCCTCCAACCATCCAAAAATATGCATGGGGATTAGGTTAATTGGCTAAATTAAATTGCCGTGAATGTGATGTGAATGTGAGTGTGAAAGGTTGTCAGCTGGGATAGGCTTCAGCCCCCCACCCCCTGCAACCTTATGTGAGGATAAGCGGTAGTTTTATTTTGAAAAACTCCTAGACGGCACAGTGGCAACATGAAACGTAATATGAACCTTATGAAACTCAAACTCCAGTTTGAGTTAGCCTCTATGAGCTAAGCATGCTACAAGCTAAGCATGTCTGTGCAGCAAATCAGATGGATGCTAACGGCTAACAGGCTAAATCTATTATTTAGTAGTGATCAAGTCTCCACAGACCTGAGGATGAAACTAAATGAAGAAGTTAATTACAGGGCTTGTTA